>OY744606.1:43022526-43420026 GCA_963556255.1 Allolobophora icterica | reverse complement strand
AGAGAAGAAAGCAAATTCATCTGCGTTTACCGTGCTTTTACATGGGACATTTCGCTATACTGCGTGCACAACTCTTCCGGTTAACGCGTTCAACGATAGGCCTGTGTGTAATTTTAGAACGTAGGCTACATTCTGAATTTTATATCTTCTAAGCACATAAGGATTTCTCAAGACTCTAGATAATAGTTTAGGCCTACAGTATAGCACTTCAGTGCATTTGCGTAAGGGAAGGACTCGTGTTGGCCTCATAAGGATTTCACCATTAATTGCTTCTATTCTGTACATTACATCGGATGAAAGAGACAGTTTGTTCCTTAACGAAACCCACAAGAACGCAGACTTTCCGACTTAATGCAATGAATTATTAGGCGTAGCAAATGTACGACTACCTTATGTCACTTTTATACGCCCTTCACATGCCAAATTAAAATCGTGACTGTAAGATTAATACTTTGATACACAGTTCACTTGTTGTTCCTATTACAAAGTCAAACAAGATGAAACTCCAGAGTTCAGCATTCTGGCTATGGCCATCACTAATACGTCTGACGAGACTGACGTACGAACATATACCTAGGGCCTAACCTATGTGCTGGAATTTTTGCATTGGCTTATGTCATTTCGTTCTCTGCTTAAGACTCCTCCAGATTGCTTATCCACCATAGGCTGCCTCTTAGTCTTACTGGACTGATCTCCTTGAGAGTGGTCTGATTACGGCTTGGTCTTGGTGCGCCATCGGTAGATGCCTTTTGCGTGCACTAGACCCAGCGCTATAGAAGTTATTACTTAATAACTTCACGCATGGCTTGCCACGGCGCACGATATAGGCCATGATGTGGTTGCAGAGGCCATTATATCATGTTCTATGGCTTGCAGTGCAGGCTCAGCACATTTACTGCCTCAAAGGATTTTCTGCTAGCGAGTGTGAAGAGAATTCGCCAATCAAGATCCAATGAGCCGAATCGTAGTCTGCAGTGGACCGTGAATCCGTCAAATCGGAAGCCAGAGGATTTGAATCGAATCGTGCTGCGTATCTTAAACAATGCAAGGTGCGATTTATAGCGATGACGGGAAAATTCCGTTTACGTGCTCAGACCAACTTCAACATTAGGATGCCACTTTCCCAATTACTACTCTCCTACCACACTGATCGATCTGTCGCCCTAATGCATCACATGCCAAATCACTCTTACACTAATATCATTATTAATAAGGCTACTTAGACTAAAACTAACACTAGTACTTTTTATACTGATCCAAAACTGATCGTAATCTAAAGCGCCGCTCGAAGACCAAGCGCAGGGCACCAGTCTATTCACGAGCGCTGCGTCAAATCAGAGGGGGTTTCCAGAGAGTAATCTAAAAGAGGTCCGAGTCCAGTTTCCAGGGACTAGATCAACAGAGGAGGCAGAACAGCTGTTAAGGGGGTGGTGTCTTTTAGGGCGAGAAGAATTGAAAGGCGGAGGATCATATGAGTCAGGGTAGGAGTTCTTGAAAAAGTGAGACTTCAGTTTTTAGTGCAAAGCCCGGGTGATAGATAGAGGAACATGAGGAGGAGTATGGAGGACGGGTTGCACTGATTATGGAGGAACTGAGAATCTGTGGAATTTAGAGGGGAGATCGTTCCATAGGCGTGGTGCTGCGTTGGATATGGCTCGGTTGGAGAACTTGGGATGAGTAGTGACTGGGGTCGAGAAAGACTTAGATAGGGGGAGGATCGGGTTGGACACAGACTTGTTACATGCATAATTACTAACACTAACACTAATACTAATAGCAATTCTAATTTTAGTACAGATACTGAGACTAATACCAATACTAATACAATTAGTACGAATAGTAACATAATAATTGTATTTATATTAACAGTATTTACATGTCTGATTGTCTGTAGCTGGTGTGTATTGGCTTTACAATGCATACATGTACGTATGTTTTGTAGTGCATGCTATGATAATAGTAGCACTGTAGTTGCAGATGATTATGACGTTATATGGTATACCTAGGTTGGCTTCGACGCATCTTCCGGTCCTCATGCGTCCATACTCGGCTCGATTGATGACGATTCTTTCGTTGATGCGACAGTTGACCGTAAATGTCTCCGACTGACAATACTCTCTGGCACCTGGACGAAAATCAAATTGTCATTTATGGATGGCTTTTCACAGGCAGCATCTAATTAACTCAAGCACCGCTGTAGTCCTCCGATCATCTCAGTCTATATAGGCTTGTGTGTGTGTGTGTGTGTGTGTGTGTGTGTGTAGATGTGTAGGTGTAGGTGTATGTGTGTGTGTGTGTATGTGTGTGTGTGTGTGTGTGTAGGTGTGTGTGTAGGTGTATGTGTGTAGGTGTATGTGTGTGTGTGCGTGTGTAGGTGTGTAGGTGTATGTGTGTGTGTATGTGTGTGTGTGTGTGTGTGTGTGTGTGTGTGTGTGTGTGTGTGTGTGTGTGTGTGTGTAGGTGTGTGTGTGTGTAGGTGTGTAGGTGTATGTGTGTGTATGTGTGTGTGGCGCAACCTCAGCCTCCTTGCCCTGTGGCAGAGTAGACCTTGTTACTACTAGGCCTAGTGAATTCCTGTGGCAAAGCATAATATGGGATCGGCGGAGGCCGTCTTCGAAAGAGAGCTGCATAAAATGAATGCATGACAATATGCTTTTGTGTCGAGTCATGCGTAGATCACTGTCTAATTACCCGACAAAAGCCATCGTCTACGGCAGAGTCTCCGGAATTGCTCCGTGTGTTGCTTATGTATACAGGTGGTGCATATATATATATATATATATATATATATATATATATGCGACATGCCCAAACTACACATATATATCTGCATAGATCCACGTTCTGCGGCCGCCGTCGGCTAAGCAGAATCGTCGCCAACTGATGAAAGTAAAGCACGCCTCCGACTGACAACTGCATCTATTACATCCATAGGCGCAACATCGGTTCGAAGTCGGAGGGGACATTGATAGGAGACGTCCTCCACCAGAGGGCGGTTTTAAGAACGATGCAAACTCCCTGGCGGCGGAATCCTGATCTACAACGATCTTTGCACTTTCTGGAGCAAATCTGAGCAATTTTGTACGCAACATTGATCGTTTTATGAACATTTTAAGTAATTTAGAACCGCTTACCTTCATATATTGCATGACAAGATTTCAAATTAGTTCATTGTGCAGATCTGAGTAGGTTAGAGCAAGTGAACTGAATTTTTATCTTGAGTTAGTGTGTGAAGATCAGATTTCCAATAAATTTTTAAAAAATTGAGGTGCAGATCGAATTCAATGCAACTGTAACCGCTTTGCTTAAGTTTATTGAATTAAAACTGTAATATGTCTGAATTTTAACTGTTTATTTGCTGAAACTGAAATGAATTTGCGGTAATTCTGTCTGTGGTTCTATTTATATATTTGTGTATGCCTAGTCTTTGTGATGCAAGAGCATATTACTGACAGTTGGGTGCAATCTGCCATCAAATAAATGGTCTGTTTCTGGGATTGAGAGGAAAACCCCGTTTTGCACTTCAACTCCTTAGAAGTCTGAAAGGGATAAGCACACTGCGTTCTATATAAAGCCTAACGGTTGTGTTAATGACTACATCATAGTCATGATTATTTATATTATGCAGATTAGCTGTCGTACATAATCCTCTTATTCTCTACTATAACTACACTGGTTCCAGAGTGCAGCTACATGTAAATAGTTTGCCACTAATCCACAGGTCTATGCATCTCACAGCACCGTATACAGTTTACAAATCAACATAGCCTAATATGGATTCGTGTCATTATGTGTCTGTATGTGTTTGTTATGTGCGAGGCTGTGTATGCGTGCGTGTGTGTGTGTGTGTGTGTGTGTGTGTGTGTGTGTGTGTGTGTGTGTGTGTGTGTGTGTGTGTGTGTGTGTGTGTGTGTGTGTGTGTGTGTGTGTGTGTGTGTGTGTGTGTGTGTGTGTGAGTGAGAGAGAGAGAGAGAGAGAGAGAGAGAGAGAGAGAGAGAGAGAGACAGAGAGAGAGAGAGAGAGACAGAGAGAGAGAGAGAGAGACAGAGAGAGAGAGAGAGAGAGAGAGAGAGAGTCCGAGTCTGTAGGGAGCGCGTGCATGTGTGATGGTTGATTGGTCTTTGTACATCTTGGAGATGCTGAAAGTTTAATGCACAGTTCTACGACGTTGACTTAGAAGAGTGGAAAATTGGTGAGGATCAGCTCCAGCTGAAGATGATTGGATGGGATGAAGAAGGATGGACTGAAGAGCATGCGACTATCACCGGCTACGGATGGAAGGAAGGAAGGAAGGAAGGAAGGAAGGAAGATAGGAAGGAAGGAAGGAAGGAAGGAAGGAAGGAAGGAAGGAAGGAAGGAAGGAAGGAAGGAAGGAAGGAAGGAAGGAAAGAAGGAAGGAAGGAAGGAAGGAAGGAAGGAAGGAAGGAAGGAAGGAAGGAAGGAAGGAAGGAAGGAAGGAAGGAAGGAAGGAAGGAAGGAAGGAAGGAAGGAAGGAAGGAAGGACGGATGGACGGACGGACGGACGGAAGGAAGGAAGGAAGGAAGGAAGGAAGGAAGGAAGGAGGGAAGGACGGACGGACGGACGGAAGGAAGGAAGGAAGGAAGGAAGGAAGGAAAAAACGGCAAGAGAAAGAAGGGAATAGCACAACGTGTACAGGATGAGAAATATCGAGCATATGATCTGTGATAAACGCAGAAAGATAAGCCATATAAAATGACGAAAACAATTCGTAGAACTGCATTCCTGTCTAAGGAAGATAGCGAAAGATAATAATAAGAAGAGGATGAAGCAGAAGGAGGAGGAGCAGCAGCAGCAGAACAGGTGAAAAAGAAGACAAGGAAGAAGAGAAAGATGGAGAAGAAGAAAGAGAAGATTAAGAAAAAGGAGTAGCGGAAAGGGAAGAAAAAGTATAAACAGGAGAATGGTAAATATGGAGAAGAAGGAGAAGGAGGATGAGAAGAAGAGTGGAAGATAAAAAGGATTAGAAGAAGAAGAACAAGCAGCAGAAGAAGAAGGAGAAGATGAAAGAGAAGAATTAGAAAAACAAGGGAAAGAAGGAGGAAGATGAGAAGGAGGAGGAAGGAGGAAAAGGAGAAGGAGGAGAAGGAGAAAAAGGAGAAGGAGGAGAAGAAGAAGAAGAAGAAGAAGAAGAAGAAGAAGAAGAAGAAGAAGAAGAAGAAGAAGAAGAAGTGATTGTGGTGCAATGTTTCAGGGACTTGATTAGCTCCATAAGATGAGACAGGACGAAGACGATACTTAGTGTTCGGCTTTAGCAGATGACATTTGTCACTGCAGTGGAGAAACAAGAATTGGTTTAATTGGTGCAAATGAAGGAAACTTCTTGGCAGCTGTTTTCATTAGTTTCTTACTGTGAAAGCTGGAAGGCTTGACGATCGTTCAGCAACTCTGTGAGGGTTCGCAGGAGAGCACTCCAGTCATGAATTGCTAAGGGCGAGAGCGGAATCTAAGAGAAGAGTTTTACGAAAAGACGGCTGACGTCTTGTGTGATCGTGTATACCACTATACCCTACCCTAAATTTGCAAATAGTTTAGCAAGTAGACCATTTTTTGACAAAACGAGTTCGTGTAAAGAGGAATACGGTGAATTATGCCAAGTTCAGTTGTGGTTCAAAACGATAAAACAATGTGGCATAAAGTAAGCGTGCACGTCATTCTGTCAAGTATTAGTCCATTTCAGACCCTCTCTTGACTGAGCGCTCTCCTTCTGAGGCGGAATGTACGGGCTTCAGCAGGGCCAGAACTATTTGGACTCAAAGCAAAAGGCCCTTCGATTTCTAACAGCAAAGGTAGAGGGGGTCTCTAGCAAGTTGATTAATCGTGCTATAGATCAGGGCGAGGCCCTATCGGCCAACGCTCAATATAAAGGTTTTGATCTCTCGTGGAGGCAAAATTTAAACGTCTACTCTCAACAACTGACGAGAAATCGTTAGCTCTGATACTTTGGGGCTCATACAGGAAGATGTCTGGTTTACTCATTGTGCAATCGGGGTCTGGTTTCCAACCTGCTCTGAGACATTTGCCGTACAGGGACCTTAAAGCTATTCACGCACAATTGTTCAGTATCATCGATAACTGTCATCAGATAGAGGCGCCTAATAAATAAATAAATAAATACAGAAATAATTATAATCCATTGCAGTGAATGTTCAGAATGCAGAGTTTGCCCAAATCAGTATAGGGCTTCTAATGAATGGGTAATTGGGTATACTGTTCCAGAATCACCGTATCTAATCAACGCAGTCATTTTTCAACCATTTTATTCTCAATTTCGTGGACTGGTAGTTCATACAGCTGAAAATACATGTATATGCTATACAACCTAATGCATGAATATATTACTTTGCTTTTGGATGCAGACGCTCATGAATGCAGAGTGGCTATTGCAGCTTAAATTATTCGCAACTGTTTTGTTGTTACAAGCAATGGCTTTGTGTGCTGGATTCACTTATTTTCCCATTTCTGGTCCTGTCCTCTCCATTTCCCAGTCAATTTCCTTCTGCTTCTTCCCCTCTTTCCTTTGGCATTAGTATTTCTCGTAGCGGTTAAGTAAGAGAGAAGAAAACTTCCACGATGTCGAGTATATTTAGCAAGGAACAGAGGAACAGGCAGAAGCGAAGCACGTGTATGACAGCTCCACGTACACACACACACACACACACACACACACACACACACACACACACACACACACACACACACACACACACACACACACACACACACACACACACACACACACACACACACACACACACACACACAAACACACAAACACACACACACCTACACACACACACATACACACACACACATATACACACACACCTACACACACACACACACACACACCTACACACACACACATACACACACAAACCTACAGCCAGGTTAATGCAAAGGCTATATATTCTCCGACTTACACACACGCACACACACACACGCACAGACACACACACATATATATATATACATATATATATGGTACTCGTATATATATATATATATATATATATATATATATATATATATATATATATATATACGAGTACTAGGTCTATAAATGTAGTATGAATGGATCGGACGACGATGTAGTCGACTACGTACCTCGATTGATCCCTCGAGACGCGGAGACGGTAGACGACGCTGACTTGAGATTGATGAAGAGAATCGACATTAGTAACGGAAGTACAAACAATGAAAGTTCGGTGCCATCGAAGACCAGCAGACGATAACAAAGACGACGACGATGAGCCACAGACTTCCGTCTGCTTGTATACCATCCTCCTCCTCCTCCTCCGTCTCCGTACCCTATTCCACTGCCCCAGCTTCTTCCTCCTCCGTCTCCTCCGCCTTCCGGATTCATCGTCCTCTTCTGATGAGGATGCTCCTCCAGTGCATTCAACCTCTAGAGACACAGAGATCTAGAGCGAGCAAGAAGAAATAGCGTCTTATATATTATATCGTCATATATATACATGTATATATATATTATATATATATATTATATATATACTCCATCTCTTTGTGGTTTGCAAAGATTGGCTGTTAAAGACAGATGAGGTCTATTCCTAAGGGGTTAGAGATGAGATCACAGGCCGACGAAGTGACGTATGCTGCAGATACAGTCCTACATTTTATGATCAAAGTTAGTTATTAAAGAAAATTTAGTTTAGAAAGAAGAAATAAGATTAAAAAAGACGATATCGATACATTATATCCTTTGAAACTCAAACTCTAGACCGAAGATGCACAGGGGCAATCTTCGAACTCAGCTGCAATGAGTACACTGACCGCACACTGTCAGTGGGAAGATGAGACGGCGAGGGAGAGGATTTAACATTCGTCCTCATATGCCGAGGCTAAGAAAAATAAAGTCGCTAAGAGTTCATACCCATGGCTGCCCCAGGGCTAACTTAAGGGACTGCTCTTCTTTTTCTTTTTTTCGTCTTCTTTTTCTTTAGCTTCTGAGCAGTTGACTTTTGGGCTGAGTGACGACCACCACTTCAACTTATAATAAATCTAACCGTCATCAAGATAACGAATGCACCTGACTTGCATCTGACTTTCTGAACCTCCTCTCCTCAGTCAATCTCGTTTATTTCACCAAGAACCACACCCTTGACCTATCCATCACTTGGACAGGAGGACGAATTCCACAAATTTTCGATTCCCTAATCATTATCCACCATAACCTGTCTCAGTCTCCTTTAAGTCTTTATCCACCACCCCTCGGGCTTTCCACTCAAAACCATCCTGTTTATATTTTATAGCAGACATCGGTACCGACAGTGGATTATATAATCGAGAAACTTGAAGTTTTAGCGTTGATGCACATTTACCGTAAATGGTAAACTTCAGATTTCTACAGGGCCACTCGAAAGCTAACCGCAGGGCACCAGCTTATTCACGAGCGCTGGAAAGACCATAATGACTATATATAGCTTAAAACTATTGCAATAGTGGTACACTGCATTGAATAAAACATGTTACTGCAAAACATACTTATAAATTTGTTCCATTTGTCATTTTACCCTTACCGATTTTGCTGCACTATATTTTTGGAATTGCCAATCTCGCATAAACAATCTCAATCGTTTTGTAGAAGGTCGCCATCCGAATTTTCTGTTGTATACCAATTCAATCAAGCACCAAACCACATTCTTATGCTCAGTATATTAGCCATGGAAGCCATTAACAAACTGCAATTATTAATTTATGTATCGGTTTAAACATAATTTCCCGAATGTTACATTTGATGTTTGTTTTGCGTTACGTCAAAACTACACAATACCTGACAGTCGCGTTTATTGGATCCACAATTGTGCCCGTAGTGGGCCACCATTTTACACCAGTTGCACGCTGCAGGTACCATCTGGACCCAAAGAACGTGTCTGTTTAGGATCATTTTGTAAGATCTTCACTAACGTATCACTCATGTTTCGGTAGCAGCAATACAAGACTGCTGGCATTACAATCACTTGAGCTGCTATATGGAATTCTTACCTGCTGGCTTACTACTAACTTATCTATCAGCCACAAGTTTAAGACTTTCGGTCCTTTTGACCTCACGTTTGTATGGCGACAATATTTCCGTTATTGAACTGTATTACTGATTGCTAATTGGTGTTCAACAAAAGGATTAGAAATGAGGTGACTAGAAGAGAGTTGGGACAGAAAGAAACAGTCATCGACAAAATCAGGAAGAAAAGACTGTCGTGGCTGGGACATGTGATGAGAATGGACAGCAGACTGCCAGCTGCGGCACTGCACGGATACGTGGAGGGAGACAGAAGTCGGGGAAGACAGCAAAAACATGGATGGATAATAGGGTGCATCATGTGCCCTCAAAGTTTAATTTTTTTTTCAAAAGTGTTTGTCCCTATTTCATTTCTTTTCCTATTACTGAAAAAGTATGTTTACCAAAATTTGACAGTATTCTGACATGATCTAGGTATCCCACATAACAATTGAAGTTTTACAATGGCGAACCTTTACGAGGATGTACATTGTTGCACAAGTTATACAATATACATACATGTATTATTACGCAGTAATAGTCTACTTTAAAGAATGGTCCAAAATTATTATCATTGACAATGCTGCATTAGCCAATGGCCATCTCCAGAAGTATTGCAAAGATTTTTAAAAGTGAAAATTGTTACCATATTATAAAGACACATTAATATTGTTAAATCATCATATGTTACGGGGATATCATCATTCGGAAGTTGACGCGTTTGGGCAGATTGGACTGTCTGTGCCAGCCTTATTTCACAACTTGAAGAACATCTTGATAATGCTTTTCAGTCTTTGATGCTGACAGAAAATCCGAGCTCAGCTTCACTCCTCTCTCAGCACAGTCATTGATTCCAGTGAGTGCTTCAATGTTTGTCGTAGCGGCTTGATAGTTGTTGCGGGTCAACTTGCCGGACACATATCTTCGTTGAGGAACCGAGTGTCAACTTGTAGTATTTCAAGCATATACCATGAGTCAATCTCTACAAGGTCAGCAAGAGTTGCTGCAATTGTGATCACATCTGGAAATTTAGGTTTTCGTTTTCCGAAATCCGAGCCAAATCTGTCCTAACAAGTGCACGGCGTTCAATGGCTGCTAGACGGTGCAAACGGCACGATTTCTGCCGTTAAGTACCACACATGCCGTTTGAAGGCACGAACAGCACTTGCGGAGACCTGTGCATTCAGCAAGTCATATTGCAACAATGAATGGTACAGCATCAAGTCATTCCATGGTGCATCAGTCACTGAACTACAAGTCATCCAAGAGCTGTAAACTAGAGTCTCAAAGTCTTTAACTTTTGTGACCTGTTGCTGTGTCAATATTGTGTTTCGTGGAAGCTCTGCAATCTGCCGCTCGAAAAGATAAATCTAATTTTTCCATCCATCTGGCTAAGTGAAGTGCTCCAGGTCGCTTGAACGTGACTTGATGTTCTTCTACTTCCCACCAAGAAAAGAAGAGGCAGAGTAGGCCTAGAGCTCTGCAAATTCCTTATGATTGTCTCTATGAAAAGGCAACTCTGAAGCAGAAATCTGTAGAACACGTTCTCTACACAACAATGAAGGTTTTCGAATTCTCGCTGAATGCAGTATCGTCAAATCATTACAGTCTCTCTATTGCTGACCTACGTGTCTCGAGGAGCTCGAAGTTCTTACGATGCCTTGTAAATAATATCACCTCGGGCGATTTTGAAGTCTCAATTTGGAGATCTTCGAATTACTTCGCCAACATGATGTCAACATCCGGACTAGAGAAATGCCATGTTGACGATAGAGTCACTACACTGCCATGAGTGCTGGAGTTCAATGGTCAGATCAGCAATGATGTCCTCCAATTTTCTATATGATCCCGGTGCATAAGATTACTCACACGGGAACTTCATCTCTTATGCATTCCCGACAACAACTGCAAGGCGCTCCTCTTTAATATTCTTGTTTTACAGCGATTGCATTTGTTTGGCATCCCAGTGCAACTTTGCAAACTGTGGAGCAGCCCGTTGCTCTTTGAAAGCTGAAGCTATCTTCTGTCCAACTTGACGTCTCGCTTTTTCAGTCATTGCATATGATGCAGAGACTTTTGATACATCATCTCCAGCCTCAGATATGAATGCTTCAGTATAGGCCGATAATCGCCGATTGCTTTGCAGTTCCGTAATGTATGCTAATAATGTATATTGTCCATTTTTATAAAATTGAGGTGGGATACCTAAACAATTTTTTATTTTTCTGCTATTTGGCAAGGGATATATTGAAGATAAAAGGAACATTTTAAGCATAGGGACAATGCACTTTGTTAACATTGGGGCATTTGATGCACCCTAATGGATAACATACGAGAGGATCTGGAGAAATTAAACATGAATATGAAAGAGGCAATAGAAAAAATCAGGAACAGAGAAACCTGGACACGTCAAGTTGAGGACTCATCGTCGGCCTCGGCCTGACGGAAGAGAAACAAAGAAGAAGAAGAAGAAGTTCAACAAAAGGCTTCAATTCAAATTAAATTCCAAAGTTGCATTGTCGAAGTGCTTTTAAAAGGGACAACAAATTCCCCACGGGACGTCGTGCGAAGAGATATGCGGCCAGCCAACTATGAAGCAGGGCAATAAGTCTCTCACAAATAGGTAGGTTCGAATCCGAACTAACTTCGCTAGACCCACTTCGAAATCTTAAGTTCAAGGTGCTTTGAAATAGGCAGCTAAGGAAGCGCACCAAACACGCAGTCAGAGACATGGTCATAATTCAAAATTCTAGCAACAAGACTATAGCAGCCGCATGTAGCACTCTTTCCAGTTACCACTGCTATCCAGTGGGAGGTCAAATCGACGGAATTACAGTAGTCAATCGAACTGCTGAAGGAAGGAAGGAAGGAAGGAAGGAAGGAAGGAAGGAAGGAAGGAAGGAAGGAAGGAAGGAAGGAAGGAAGGAAGGAAGGAAGGAAGAAAATATGGAAGGAAGGAACGAACGAACGAACGAACGAACGAACGAACGAACGAACGAAGGGAACGATACGCACTCAAGTGGTTGAGAGAAAGAGAAGAAGACAAGACGACAGAGAAGCACAAGCCCAGAAGAACAGAGGAAAACTATAAAAGACGTTTACAGAGATGAAGAAAATTATAAAAAATATTGGAAGAGTCGGACGTCAGATGAGGCACAGAGAGAGGGAAGAGAGGAGGAGGAGGAAGAGGAGGAAGAGGAAAAGGAGGATTAGAGGGTAAGCAGAAAGGATAAGGAGTCGACTTACGCTGGTGATCTTCTTGTTCTTCTGTAATTACAGTTCGTCGATGTCTTCTTCTCTTCAGCCACCGAAGAAGAACAACAATGGCCATCAGAGCAAAGAATCAAATGCCCATCCGTCCATCCATCCATCACCGATCTCACGTCGTCGTCTCATCGGCGCCTCGCTTTCACTCACCGCCACCACCACCACCATCACCAATACGACCGACCGACAGCAGACCAGCAGCAGCAGCAGCAGCAGCAGCAGCAACCGATGCCTCGTTGCTTGAGGCTACGATGCCATTCATCCGGTCAAACGCCTCGTTTGTTCGCCTGATATTGCCGTCGCCTCTGACCTCATGCCTTCCCTCCCTACTCCATCGCCTCCTTCCTCTCCCTCTGATTCTCAGCCTTCTTCTTCCAGTCCTCCTTCATCTCTTCCTTCTCCTTCTCCTGCTCCTCCTTCTGCTCTTCCTGCTCCTGCTTCTGCTCCTGCTCCTCCTGCTCCTGCTCCTGCTCCTCCTTCTCCTCCTGCTCCTGCTCCTCCTTCTCCTCCTGCTCCTTCTCCTCCTCCTCCTCCTCCTCCTCCTCCTCCTCCTCTCCTTCGGAACCCGTCGCTTGCAGCCGTCGACAAAACCTTAATCACTTGGGCTGGCGGTGGTAGTGGTGGTGTCGGGGTGGTGGGGTGTTGTTGCCACGACCACCACCACCACCGTCGGCTGATGCCCTGCGGCTGGTGATGAGGGCATCGTGAGTGACCAGGTGAGGCAGCGATTGTTCATTCGACAGCTTTGGACCCATTGATATCTTCGCGATTTTCAACGTCGTGCGCACCTGGCAATCGTAATTATTATTGAGAAGGAGGAGAAGGAGAGAGAAAGACGGATAGGCAGACGGACAGGCAGACGGTCTGAGCAGGAGTCGATAGAGGTACACAGACAGACGCAGAACTAGATTTAAGCAAACTCATGCAGAGAGAAATGCTGAGATACAGAATGGAAAAAAGATAGAGGCGAAGGAAGAAAAGGCAGAGAGAGAGCAAGAGAGAGAGAGAGAGAGAGAGAGAGAGAGAGAGAGAGAGAGAGAGAGAGAGAGAGAGAGAGAGAGAGAGAGAGAGAGACACACACACACACACACACACAGACATGCAGTCAGACAGAGACAGAAACAGAGAGAGGCAGAGAAGAAAAGAAGCAGAGACAAAGGTAGAGGTAGGAACAGATGGGTATATGTATCGCTGTATTTTAATAGATCGCTCGATATGCAATACGACGGACGACGACTCAGTCGTAGCTGCAAGTAGACATCAATCACGTGACCTCTGAGACGACAACGACGGATATTAATGAAGACATGCACAGGGACAAAGACACAGCGAGGCAAAGAAAGAAAGAGATCATATTTACAGGTATGATCGCTGCTCGTCATCAGACAGGTAACGTGATTAAACAAAACCGTGCGACCCGTAGGGATGAAGACGGAGCGGGAGGTAGACGACAAGCACCGAGGAAGAGAATGAGAGACAGCGAAGAGGTAGAGCGACTGAGAGACAGACAGACAGACAAACAGAGAGACACACACGCACACATGTAGGGAGAGGTGAAGGGAGGCAGGAAGGGAGGCAGTGTGGATGGGAGGTGAATTAGTCGGATCACGAATTAGCTAGGGGATTGGCTGTACGTCCAGTTGCCCGATTACAATCGTCTTGAAGACGTCAATCCGAACAAGAAAAATAAAATACGAAAAAGGTCACGAACGACCTCTTTCTCCTCCTGTTCCTCCTGCTCCCTCTTCCTCATCCTCTTCCACTTGCTCTTCTTCCTCCTCTTCGTCCTCCTCTATTCCTCCTCCCCTCCTCCTTTTCTTCTTTCTCCTCTTCCTCCTCTTCCTCCTCCTCTTCCTCCTCCTCCTCTTCCTCCTACTACTCTTCCTCCTCCTCCTACTGCTCCTCCTCATCTTCTTCTGCCTCCTCATCTTCCTCCTCCTACTGCTCTACATCCTCCTATTCCTCCTCCTCCTCCTCCTCTTCTTACTACTCTTCCTCCTTCTCCTACTACCCTTCCTCCTCCTATCACTACTCTTCCTTCTCTTCCTCCTCCTCCTCCTCCTCCTCTTCCTCTTTCTCTTCCTCTTCTTCGTCCTCCTCTTCTCCTCCTTCTGCTACTCTTCCTCCTCCTCCTCCTTCTACTCCTACTCCTCTTTTTCCTCATCCGCCTCCTCATCTTTCTCCTTTTCTTTCTCCTCCTCTTCCTTCTCCTCCTCTTTTCCTCTTCCTCTTCCTCCTCTTCCTCTTCTTCTACCTCCTCTTCCTCCTCTTCTTTCTCGTCTTCCTCCTCCTGCTCTACCTCCTCATCCTCCTCCTCCGCCGCAGAGATTAGATGCCGCGGAAGATGACGAAGGTAAAAGACGACAACCACTAAAACAGCCACTGAAAATAAGGAGTGGCTTGCAAATAGAGTAACAGTCCTCGTGACTGTTACTCTATTTGCAAGCCACTCCTTATCTTCAGTGGCTGTTTTAGTGGTTGTCTTCTTTTACCTTAGTTGTTTCAGATGACGCTTTCATCTACTATATTATCTAGGTCTACAGATGATCGTTTTTAATGTCATCATTTTGTTTCAAATAACTAGATCTAATGTAAATAAATATGTTTAACAGCGCCTTCAGAGGATGCTTCGAAAGCTATCATTGCTCGCCTATATGATATTGGTGTTAATTAAGAAGCATTAAGTTCATCTGTAACGAAATTATGCACAAATATGTGGAAGGCTCTCTCACACAACCCAACAACTGAGTCGCATTCCTCGATGGGACTAAAAATTCACTCCATGTTCTGAGTTCCTGCTCCGTTACAACAGGCGATGCAGCGTTCACAACACATGGTTACGCTCACCGACTTGCACTCCCTAGGTTGATGGCAGAGGACGCTCTGTTTGCCTATCGCTTAATGCTTTTGCGTTTTACATACAGACCGTCAATTAATGCCTAGTGCATTATGTTAACGGTGCTATATCATTTCCGGATTATATATGATTAGATTAGTCATCTGCTGGTCTGTAGAGGATAAGCAATCTAGCTTCTGTGTCCAACCGGTTAGTGACAGAACTTTCATTGGTGGAAGGAGATAGACGCCACTCCAAAGACTCTGTCCCGCTGGTGAATTACCTAATCCAAGAAGTCCCGATCGCAGGAGGAATACACAAACATGGTGCCAACATTGTCCAAATGGGAACGAGTCAACTTATTATTGGTCGACCAATTCAAAATGGCGGTCGAGTTTAGTACTTGGTGTTCAAATTCCATCTAAAATGCTCGAAATCGAAACCTTACGTAAACAGTAACTTCTGAGGGTAGGCAGGTTTAATCACAGCGGACGTCTGAAAGTTAAAGAGCAAATACCACTCATGGAGACTAGTCTGGCGTATATATAGCTGCATCCGACAGGTAGCCTAAGTTTGTTGTCACAGACACGTATTCTAGGCCTAAATCAGACAGAGCTAGGATCGACGTGGTTTCATTCTTCGTTCAGTAGGACTAATAGTGTTTATTAAATCATGTTGCTCGTTAGGTTTATTCAGCCATTGTTGTTTGCGCAATATTATTCATTCATTGTTAGTTCTGTTTATCCGGTCATCGTGAGCTCTGTTTGTTCAGCTATTCTTAGCTCTGTATCAGGTATGCGGCTAAGATTATTTTCATGGTCTGTTTTCTTTTCAGCTGTATAAACTACAGACAGACAGACATACATACAGACAGACAGACAGACAGACAGACAGACAGACAGACAGACGGAGTTGTCGTAACAACTTTGTTATTAGTAATGTTTATATACCTAACCATAGATTTATTATATCTATGTACCTAACGACTCGTGCTATTTATACACAAAGGCAAATATGCAAAAGCTACACATGGTTTAGAACTGTTTGGTCTGGACCATAACGAAACGTATCAATTTCCAATACATTCATCTGATTTTTCTACACACACTGCAATCACTGTATCAGTAGATTGCCTTCCTATTTAACACACATCACTCGTTCATCATTCGACCTTTGGTTACTCTCAATCCAAAACAGTACTACAGAAGGTCGGTCTGGCTGATCGGTTGCTAATATCTGATGGCTCCGCAATTTCCGCCATGTTGACCCATTCGTCTACTAAGCCAAAGGTCATCGATGGCCTCAGAAATCTGTGCATAATTCATTATGGGACCAGAAACTCGGCGTTCAATATGTAATGTAATGTATCGAGACATTTTAAATTTAGTCGTCTGTAATTGGATCTCTCCGCTTCTTTCTGCCTGTGTCTCTCTGTCGCTCTGTCTGTTTTTCTGTCTGTTTGCCTGCCTGCCTGTCTGTCTCTGTCTGTCTGTCTGTCTCTGTCTGTCTGTCTGTCTGTCTGTCTGTCTGTCTCTGTCTCTGTCTCTGTCTCTGTCTCTGTCTCTCTCCCTACCTACCTACCTACCTACCTACCTACCTACCTACCTACCTACCTACCTACCTACCTACCTACCTACCTACCTACCTACCTACCTACCTACCTACCTAAATATATATGTTATTCATAAAGAAACATAACAGAATGCTATTTATTTTGTCTAGGTTCATTTATATATATATATATATATATGTTATATATATATATATATAATCTGCCAGTAGGACATAAACACATAAAGAGTGATGCAGTTTGAACCACAATCTTCATCTCTTACAGCGATATCCATCCATCTGACAAGTCAATCAGGTCTACTGAATGAGTTCATTGACTGAAACAACCGCAGGTCTGAAATGATGCGTTGCGTTTACCGTCCATTACGTCTTATCAAGAAGTCCATGTCAACGGTGGCAAATCAATGGCACTTCACTGAACCGCGACCATTTCTCACCGCTTTCCCCACTTATAATCTCACGCAACGCTGCCCATTACTGGCGGAAAGGGAGAAAAGGCGTCTGAATGCGACTCAAGTCTTTCCCTGGATGCAAGCAAAGGTGAACCTGGCAAGAACTCGATATTATTGTATACGTCGTGCGCTGCAGTTGAAGAATCTTCCATGTATACAGCAGACGTTCAATGTCGATGAAGCGATTAAGGTCGTTGAGAGAACAAGACGGAGGAGGAAGAGGAGAAGGAAGAGGAAGAGGAAGAGGAAAAGATGGCTGTGTGTGCGTCATTGTTTCTGTGCGTTTGTCCGGTTGCTTATTAATCTCAGATACGATCGTGCAATATACGGTGAAGCGAAGAACGGTTCCCTGTGCCCCCGATTCGATTGAACGGATCCGAATCGATCCGTGTTCTGTTGACATAAAGACAGACGAAGATACAGTGTAAACAAAGCTGCCACGATTTCTAAATCCTGCCTACGCACTTACACAGAGGCAGTATAATATATATATATACATATATATATATAAAATATATGTAATATTCTATATATACACCGTCTATTATAAGCCTACACCTGTACGCGGTTGATGAACATTAGAGTAGTCGTTAGCATATAGAGAATAGACTTAATAATTAACTCTCACCCCACTAATCTGTGACATAAGTGGAATAATACACTGTGCAAAATATCCTTGATATAGGGTGCCACTCTCTCTCTCTCTCTCTCTCTCTCTCTCTCTCTCTCTCTCTCTCTCTCTCTCTCTCTCTCTCTCTCTCTCTCTCTCTCTCTCTCTCTCTCTCTCTCTCTCTCTCTCTCTCTCTCTCTCAGGTGGATCTGTGTCATCGGAAAATATTGTGTCAGGACTTCTCTGGCTCAATCTAGGTCTTTTGCCTCCATTGGCCCTGCTCTTTGGAATGAGCTTCCTCCGTACGTTCGTTCTTCTATTCTCTCAGGTAACGTCTCTTCCTCTTTTAAGTTTCTTAAAACTTGCTTTTTCTCTCGGGGTCTCTCGCACTGGGAGCGCTTCTGAATGGCCCTCCCGCTAGAAGCGCTTTATAAATATCCAAATACAATACAATACAATACAATTTAGGGTGGGCCAAAGCTTTGGTTTCAACATGCAGCTCATAAGCGATACGATTTACCTGCTGAGGTTCCGAATGAGGGCCACGTCGCTTCTAGTTCTTTCAAATGACAGTGCGTTAGCCACCTGCAGACCCCTCAATGAAACCCGCTTCAGCAGCCAGTCTACCTCCTCTCTCCGGTCTCTCTCGCAATCGGACTCGGATCTTTTCTTGGCATTTCTCGACAACTCTTCCTACTTGACGCAGCGCTCGTGAATAGGCTTGTGCCCGGCGCTTAGCTTTAGATTAGGGTTTTAGGAATTTGGAGTTTACTATTACGAATTGTTACCTGCCAACCAGGACTGGTTTTTCTGAAAATGGAAGCAAGTACTTGGAATTCAAGACTAAACGAGGATTGTGTCAAGTGGCAGGAGTAGTTGAATATTATCAACATACAAAGGTAATCAAGAGAACTGTCAGTAAGTAGTGAACTGAGTGAAGTTGTATGTAAAGTGAAAAGGAGCGCATGGCCAAATACAGGACCACGCGGAATACTACAGTTAAAGACATTGGGCACAGATGTCGAATCATTGATGCGAATTGATTGAGTACGAGGATGGAGATAAGATTCAAACCAACCGACAGTAGGGCCAGAAGACCAAATCAGTTTTCAAGGCGATGAAGGAGTAGGCCTACGTCGCGATCAGCGGTATCAGCAGCGGAATCAAAATGAGGGCAGTCACTTTCCCTTTGTCTGTGGAGTTGATTGTGTGATTGTGAACGGAAAGTAGGCCTACTGCGCTTTCAGTGGAATGACATTTGCGGTGGGGCCGTGGGTAGATAGAAAAGGAAGTTACAATTTATTGAACGAGAAGTGACATTTTTTTTATTAAACTGAGGATAGCTATGGGGTATAGTTTGATAAATCACAAGAAGAGAGAGATAGAAAGGAGAGAGGAGGAGGTTTTTCCAGAAGAGGACGCACTACGACATTATGTGAAAGACAGGCGGAAAAGCTGCCTTCAGCAAGGAGAGGTTGGCGATGGATGTTATCACTGCTGCCAAAATCATCAAGGACATGTCAGGGCAGTTGGAATAAGATCAATCGCAGATTGCTTGTCAGGAGATGACAAACGAGATTAGCGCGGTTTCTGCAGCTGAGCTATGACGTCCGGGTGGGCCACTTTGCTACCAAACCGTGGTGGGGTTGTTGGGGTTCTATGGCTGAGTAGTTAGTCGTTGTGGTCTGGGTTAGCCACACTGCTCTCCAACCCGGTTGGGCTGTTGGGATTTCTGTGGCTGGATGGTTTGGTATGGACGGACCACTTTGCTCCTAAACCAACAGTTTATATCTTGTCTAATGTCTATAGTCAAGCAAAAGCATTGTTATTGTTCTCTTTCTGTTATGATCTAGAAGTAATTGCTGAGCTATAGAAATGAGTTCCTTCTCCGCATTTTTGCACTTCAATAGCAACACTCAAACGGACGAAATTGAGATTTCCCGTTACTTTATGAGATCCGTGTCGTTGTGGGGTTGTAAATGTTCGTTTGTATGTCTGTCCGTCTCTGTGGCTGCCATGTCTTGTGGCTGTATGTGTTCGTCGGTATGTCTGTCTCTATCTCTGTGGGTGCCATGTGTTGCAGCCGGAGGCTGCGAAGTCGGCCGTTTGAAAAGTAATTTCCTGTGTATAACAGTTGCTGTTGGCGTTTCCCAGATCCCTCTGTGTCTGTCTGTCTTCCTCTCTGCTTCCCACATTCAGTTTATCACTCAGTGGCCTATATCTGTTTTGTCTTCCGTCTGTCATTCACTCAGCGGTTATTGGTCATTCTGTATCTTCACTCATTCACTAATTGGCGTATACTCATTCCGTCTCACTCTCTGTCTCCCTCCTTCTTCAGGCACTCTTACTGTCTCCTATTCATTCCGTGTTGTCTTTATCTTCCTCGTTCACTCAGTCACAAAATGGCTTCTGCCTTTTCTATATCCTTCTCTGTGTTACTTCTTCAGCCGTTGACTCAGTGGCTTCCACTCATTTTCCTGTCTCACTAATCTCTCTCTATCTTCTTCTTTCGGTTGCTCACTCAGTTCTACTCATCCTGTCTCCTCGGTTTGTCTACTTCACTCATCGAGTGGCTTCTTCCTGTGCAAGATCTCAGCTACCCTGTATGTCTTCACCTACCGTCTTTTACTGTATCCATAGGCGCCGACTTCTTGGAGGCCTTGGGTGCCAATGCACCCAGAGAGAAAGTTCAGTGGGTGCCTGGCACCCAAAAGAATTCAGACCCAAAATTGATTTTTTTACACCTAAGCACGTCGTGAGTCACAACGTGAGAAATACAACTACAACACAAATACCCAACATTGCATGATCTCACAGTCACACTCCGTACATAAACAATAATTTATTTATTTATTATTTAAAATAAATAAATAATAACACTGGAACCCTTGACAAGAAAACACTTTTCTTTCTCCGAAAATCCGCTAAAACTCGTCTACCTAAGGGGAGGGGGTGTGGAAATGGAGGGAGGACCCATGCACCCAGTGGCACCCAGAGACAAAAGCAAAAGTCGGCGCCTATGACTGTATCCCTCCTTTTGACTGCCGAGCGCCTTTCTGTCCTCGATTCTATACCTTACTGCATCCCTTTCTAGCTCCTTCTCTACTACAAATCTCTCTCCCTCTCCTTCTTCTTATTTTCTCGTTCTCTGTCACTACCTCTGCCTCTTCTTTAGTTTATATCATAGACTACTCCGTCTCGTAATTCCTTTGGCCGATGCGCGCCCTCTGCCTTGTGTGAAGCTCAATCGCATCAGCTACACTCCTCCCCGTTTCCTCTCCAGCTGCTTCGTCCTCAACGGCCCCCGCCCTTTCCGGTCTTCCTCCTTTTCTTCTTCGTTCATTCCTTCCCCATTAAGTGTCTCTGGTTCTTTGATTGGAATTGTCGGCAGAAGAAGATAAGTTTCTCATTTCATCCAAGTCGGTGCTTCGATGCCCGGATGGGGAATACGTGAAGAGGGCGAGAGGGATAGCGAGAGACAGACAGACAGACAGGCAGACAAACAGACAGAGAGAAGCAACGCGTTAGACTAGGGCTTTATTGAGAGTGGGATCTCCCCTGATGGCGTCAGCGGTCGACTTGATGTGGTTAGGCCAGTTCGGTCGAACTAATCTTCGACTTGACAGTCTCAAATAAGAACAGGCCTTGATTCATGTCCTCTCCTAGGACACTACCCACCGCCGATGCTCTCTTCTCTTTTCCATTTAAACCACCACCATCCCTCCCTCCCTCGCTCCACCTCTCCACCGCCCACTGCTCCGGTCGACGGTTTTCCACTTTGCCTTAGAGACGTAACGAAGGCTGCGATTGTATTAAGGCTCTGTTTGCATGAAGATATGCCGCCTAACCATGGCTGCTTATGTCTGTCTGTCTGTCTGTCTGTCTGTCTATCTATCTATCTGTCTGTCTGTCTGTCTGTCTGTCTGTCTGTCTGTCCCACCCTGGGTCCACTCCGTCTGACTCTATAAGCACGCGTCCCAACCTGCGTCTGTACATGAACTATAAGCATCGATGTACGCGTGCTCTATTTAGAGGCAACAAAATCCAGGGCTTAACGATTTCCTGACAGAGGAATCAGTGGCGCTAATATCTTTACAGCCCTGACTTCCTATCGCTATCGTCTTCCTTCTTTATGATTCCCAAGTATAAAGACTCGCTTTCATCCCTCCCTGTCCGCAGATTTCTTCGCTCTGCTGCGCAAGGTGACCTATTTGTCTCGCCGACCCGAACCTCCGCAGCCCAACACAGCAGTTTTGCTGGAATGCGCTGAAAGATTACTTGAAACTTGAATTAAATTTTCTTGGTCTGCCTTTGCCTCATTTCTGTAAGCACTTGAAATTATTCTATCTTATCGTTATTTTACAAGGACAACAATAATAAATACATAAATAATAGTAGTAATAATAATTACAATAATAAATAATAATTTATGACTAATAATATATCATCATCAACAACAACGATAAATAATAATTATTACTATTATCATTATTAAAATATTTTATATAGCGCCCCTTCAAGATTGTCTACTCAGTAGCACACCCAGACGAACCACGGTTGAACAACGCAGTTTTGAGGACAGTAAGAAGCAATGTGAAATGACCAGTCCGTGTTTGGCGTAGCGTGGTAGGTAGCCCGTTTCAGGTCATCGGGGATAATAATGATGATAATATATCAACAACAACAACAACAACAACAGTAGCAACAGCAAAAGCAGAAGCAGCAGCAGCAACAACAGCAACAATAACAATAACAATAACAACAACAATAATAATGATAACAATGATGATGATGATGATGACGACGACGATGATGATGATGATGATGATGATGATGATGATGATGATGATGATGATGATGATGATAATGATGATGATGAGGGCACGTTTGCACAACTCACCGAGGACGAGGACAGCAAACTACAGTTCGTGGACACATAACAGGATAGTTTCTAAGAGTCTGAGGGATTCTTTTTACCTCGGCGTTAAAAAAATTATAATAATAATCAAGTAATAATAAACCAGTAATAATAATGAGCACTTTCTCTCTGCCAGAACTTAACGAGTCTCAGAGCCAACCCAGACATTAACAAATCTCCAGAGCCATTTGAAGTCCCGAGGGATCATATAGCATATCATAAATTATTATATCTTTATTGCACTGATTCACATATCAATAACAAACATAATAAAGCATTAAAGTACGATCAGAGCCCTACAAAAGCATAAGCTTATACAAGGTATAATATTGAATTTGTCTGCGTTATTAAATAATCACATTGCAGTAGGGTTGTCCGGTTTTTGAAATAACTGTTAACATGATGAAGGAAACGATGCTTATGGTGATGAATATTTCAGATAGACAGACGGTAAGGTCTGTCTCTATGTAGGACCACATCGGACAAAAGTAATAATAATAATAATAATAATAATAATAATAATAATAATAATAATAATAATAATAATAATAATAATAATAATAATAATAATAAAAATAATAATAATAATAATAATAATAATAATAATAATAATAATAATAATAATAATAATAATAATAAACAACCTCTTTCGCACAAGTCAGGCAACGAAAACAGAAATACAGGAATATATAATTAAACACGAACTTGAAGTTATAGGCTAATTAGAAATGTCTACACCGTAACTTGAGAAAGTCAAAGCCGCTCGCAACGTTATCTTATATGATGTTAAATGTCATTAAGAAGAACAATTTAACCAGTAAGCAAACAAGCACAAATAATTGGGAGTGTCACCAGTGGCGAGCCCACGCGCACACGGGGAACCCAACAATCGGATTTCCATCCATAGTTGAGGACATCATGTTCAGAGTCGCTAAACCAAGCTACATCGATAACGTAGAGCTACGACGGGTAGCAACGTCCGCAGCACACGATAGCGCCATCGCCCAGTGGTTCCTCATATAGCTCCAGTGAATGTATACGCGCTCTCATTAACGACATTCCGACAGTTTGCATGTGATCTCTAGCAGACACATCAGTTCTATTACGTAAAAATTTCTACTCATTCCTGAGATTATGCAGCGGCATTTACAAACGACATCTTAAGAGACATATTACATGAAGTCATTTGACCAGGAAATGTTAGCATATCAACAAATCTTATGCGCACGCTGCCGTCTAAAGACTCCTGCTAAATCCCATCGATGAAATCCAAACACTGCGGTTTGCATTTCATCTGTGTATATAATGGTTATTATTGTATTTATAATAACTGTAATACTAATTTACTCGTTGTAAAACACTCTACCGCCACATCAGTAACCATCACCACAACACTGTCACGACCAATGTAATTGCTATATCGTCAAGGCAAGGCAACAGAATTATTTCGGTCAACGCCTTCGAACAGACAGCAATTAGAGCAACGTTGCCTTAGCCTCCGCCGCTGGTGCTCTATGTATTGCGCCAATGGCAACAGATGTGGCGATCGAGAGGCGACCAACTGTTACCACGGAATTGAACCAGACGACGCTGCGTTCCTTGTTCGACTGCTGGCACTCTCCATCTAACCACCTTGCCCATCATCATCATTATCATCATCACCACCACCCGTCAGCGTCGCTTAACAACTGAATAGACAGACAGACGTCGTTGAGTTTTCAGAGAACGGCGTCTCATGACAGAGCAACGCACACGAGATCCTCACTGCTAAACATCGCTAACTAGATCCAACGTTTTGTGCTCGTCGTCAGTCGTTGACTCTTCTTCGTCGTCTCTGCCTCTAGAAACCGGGTCGAAATGGTTGGAAAGCGTGCAACTGCAGTCCTCGCAGTGGCCGTCCTCGTGATTGCTCAACTCGCCGGGAACAATCACGTTCAAGCAGGTAAATCCTAACCCCTGAACGACTAACCCCCGACGGAATTCATATATTACCCATCTCCTCGATTGACTCGGATATCGCGTAAGTCATTTCGTGGCCAGTGTGGGAATTGTAGAAAAAGACTTGCGGGGGTTGAACATTATATCCGTATTTTGAAAACTGATGTCAACGAAGTTTGAATGCAGCTGATTTCAACGCTAACCATTTTGCAAGTCAGACTCGAATCAAAATCAGTTCCTTTGTTATAAAATTCAAAATGCAAAAATGCATACATGATGCACCAGGGAAATGTCTTCTCTTTGTCAGGGACTCGGAGTCAAATAACGTTAAATCACACTTGTACAACTGAGAGGTTCGGAATCGACCCCCTGGGTGTGCAATGAAGACTTAACTGTGAGGTCCTAAGAAAGACTAGGGCCCTAGGGGTGAACTTTGTTCCAGCTTATTAACCCCAGGTCTGCCTTTCATCGCTGCATGCGATATGTAATTATTTGTGCGTCTTTTAAAAAGCAGACAGACCTGTGTCAGGTCATTAGACGTGAAGCTGTTCGCGAGTTACCGTTAAGGATGATATTCAATTGTGGTTTTTCTTTTGCCGGAAAGATCCTGAAATTCGAGCGTTTGCCAAAAGCATTGACCCAATTCACAACCATAAGCAACTCTTGACATAATTAAAGAGAACTTTATTACGTTGCTCCACCAGCAAAACAGATTCAAAGTTCTCTTCTATTCAAATCAATTCAATTCAATGTCATTTATTGCAATCAAGACAATCATAACATATTGTTCCTTTTTTGTTTACATCATATCACTTAACTAAGTCTATGAAGTCAAAAGGGAAAGCCCAAAGGGACCAAGGTCCCGCTAACGGGCCACCTGTACGTGTAAATTACCCACTTGATTTAACAGACGAGAGAAAGTGCGAGGTCGTCCCCAAGGTCGATTAGGAACAACTGTCTATGTAATTAGTTGAGTTTTACCTTGGGAACAGTAATAGGAGAGAAAGAAGGAGAAGAAAGAGAGTAAGCGCAAGAGGAATCACAGCAGAAAGACAAAACTGAAAAGAGAAAAGAAAAAGAAAGCAACACATATACAAGAGTACAACTAATACAACAATCTGAGCAATCTTAACAACTCTTAACTAACCCTACACCACCCCCGAGGCCGTGCTTCAATTCACCCGGCTCCCCACGCCCTACGCGCACCCACCGGAAGGAGGATTCATTAATACGCTCATGCTGGGGTTTCCGTAAGTAATTCCTCAGTCACGTCCAGACGCTTTCGTATCAATTAAGAAGTCTCTGAAGATTTTTTTGAATGCGTAGTAGGTATCAGAAAGGCGGATCGCCAAGGGGATTGTCATCCATAATTTCGGGGCGGAAGATTTTATACAGAACTCGCGTAGGTTAGTACGCGCCCTGCCTGGTCGATACATGTCGGCATTTCTCGTAGCGTAGTGGACCTGCGAACCTAGAGTAAAATACACTTCGAAGGACACAGGGAGTGGTTTATTTTCGTATTGGTAAATGAATTTTCCTGTTTGGAGGGCTCTGATTTGATCAATCTTTAATAGTCTGAGATCTTCATATATGGGAATGGGATCAGTGTGTGCACATCTTTTGGCTCCTGCAATAACCCTAACAGCCTTCTTTTGTAGCAAGACCAATTTTTGTAATCTTGAGTCGTAACTCGACGCCCATATTAGATTACAGTACGTAAAATAGGGATAGACTAAAGTATAATATAATTGTAGTCTTATATTTTTGGGTAGCAAGTAGGATATTCTATTTAGTATTCCTATGTTTTTAGCTATTTTCTGTGCTAGGCTATATAGTCGATATGATTTTTCCAGGTGAGATGCTGGTCAACTAGCACTCCTAGGAACTTTGTCGAGTCCACTTGAGTAATTGTCTCCCCCTCGAAATCCAGTTTAAGGTCCAATGGTTTGGATTTTTTATGGGACTTACAGGGGCGTCTATCCCCCCTAAGTCATTGGAGCAACGTTCCATTTCCCCCTCTTCTTCCCCCTCCCCTTCCTTCCCCGTAAAATGGTGGCACGCACACTGACAGATCTCCCCCCCTTATTTTTTGGATGGAGCATTTGCTCCAAGGTTTCTATGGTGTAGACGACCCTGGGAACTTAAATAGTATGAAATTTGTTTTGTCTAGATTTAGAGTTAAACCATTTGCAAGGAACCAATTACTGACTTTGCTTAATTCATTATTAATGGTTTCCTTAAGAGCTGTCCATGATCCATTAGAGGCAGAGATGTTAGTGTCATCAGCAAAGAGTATAAAATATAGGGTACTGGATACCTTTGCTAGATCATTTATGTAGAGAAGGAATAAAAGGGGCCCGAGGTTCGAGCCCTGTGGGACTCCATAGCTGATGCTTCCCACCTCGGATAATGTCCCGTTACAGAGAACTCTTTGCATGCGATTATCAAAATAGCTACGAAACCATTTCAGCTGCGTTCCCCTTATTCCATAATTTCGAAGTTTTTTTTAGTAGAATTGCATGGTCGACCGTGTCGAAGGCCTTTGCCAGGTCTAAGAATATTCCCACTGAATATTCATTATTGTCTATAGCTCTTGATATTCGGTCATCCGAACATAGCCATGTATGTTGAATGTCCTTGTTGGAAGCCATGCTGTGAATGATGTATTACTTTGATCTTTTTATATAGTTAGTGAGCCTATCATACATTATTTTTTCAAGATATTTGGAAAAATATGGGAGTATTGAGATAGGTCGGAGATTGGCAACGCACTCTTTGTCCCCTTTTTTGAAAATGGGGATTACTTTAGCAATCTTTAATTTATGTGGTACTATGCCAAGCGAGAGGGAACAATTTATAATTTCTGTTAGAGGTCGTATTACCAGAGCCAGATTGGGTGTCGCTATGTAAGGATCAATATCGTCGGTTCCCCTGGAGTGGGTTTTCTTAAGGTGTCGACTAATGTTCATAATTTCTTCCGGAGTAGTTGGAGTTAGTCCAATGGAGTCTTTTTAAGGTGGGGCATGTATTCGCTGAAGGAGCAAGTGGTATTTTGTAGTTTCCCCGGATTTCTCTGGATTGGTAGAAAGAGATTTCGACTGCATGGGTGGCACCGTATACACAAGCCGATAGCGCAGCATTAGAAGCAGGTCCGTGTACACAACGAACTCATCGTCTACGCAGACCTAATCATCAGCATCCATAATTGAACGATCGTGATAAAGTGGCTGCAGAAGAAGGGCGACTGCAACTCGCCAGATTTTACGCATCATTACGCATTTGCGATCGTCAAGATATTACTAATTCAACGACGTCATAATTCTGCTCACGTCTTTCTTGAAAGCTTCTTGCACTTGGATGCCAGTAAAGCCGGCGACCCTCTTAACGCATCACCTTCATACTTTGGCATTCCGTGTCATCACCTTCATGCACATGACGCTCATCTCTACCTCTAATAGTAACTGAATTGACGTCAAGTGTAGTAGGTCTATATGAGAATGTCATTTTATGATGCAGATACCCATCCAGTTCAAAGTACTAATTTGCACGTTGGGGCAATTCATAAACATATAAGCCTAGGTCTATATTTGAGATTATACACACACACACACACACACACACACACACACACACACACACACACACACACACACACACACACACACACACACACACACACACACACACACACACACACACACACACACATATATATATATATATATATATATATATATATATATATATATATATATATATATATATATATAGAGAGAGAGAGAGAGAGAGAGAGAGAGAGAGAGAGAGAGAGAGAGAGAGAGAGAGAGAGAGAGAGAGAGAGAGAGAGAGTTTAATTGAAATTTATTTTGTTGACAGCGAAGTCATTTAGATTGCAAAGTGTTGGAAAAAATATCAAATAATAAAATTCAATATGACTACCTACATTGCTTCACTCGCATGCTTAGGCATAATTCTTAAGCAACTTTAGAGCGCAAGAAATTCGCTCAAGGCAAGCTAACATTCAATATAGAGTCCACAAAATCTTACGATTCGCGAAATATTACAATTAATTTGATTTATGGTAACAAGTTTTTGTTTTACTAAGCTGAGCTTCTTCATTTTGTTGTGACAGAAATTCAGCATGATGTCCAATTTATTGTGATCGATGTCCAGTTTTATTATTTAGTGGAAAATGTGATCACGTAATCTTATAAGGAACGCTTCATCTTTCGGTTGCAGGGCAACATGACAACAAAAGCGACCATTTTATATTTATATATATATATATATTAATATGTAATATATGTAGACTCAAGATGTTTGTAGTTTGTAAAGACCTTTCATGTAGGTCTACATACACAATACACATGTGCATGTGCACTTGTCAGATGAAAATAAAAGTTGACTACTTACTTACATAATGGTTTCACCTTCTGCGTATTTGGGTTACATCGTGTCAGCTATACGCATTTCTCTGCGATTGCGCGTTGAAACGTATTGCGCGCTAACTGTGTTAACAGCACATAAGAAGCAGGAAATGCTTATTTAGACTCATGCTCCTCGTATGCTCAGAAGTTAGAAAGCATATCAGAGCCTTTATATAGCGCATTTCAGACGACCTTTCGAAAGGACGGATGATTAATAGGAAGACAGAGGAAGAAGAACGATGTTTGTTTGTTTGTGTAGTAGTTTCCAGTGTTTAATGACGTCTTATGGCTGCCAGTGTCGTTGAAGTCTCTCTCTCTCCTTGTCCAGGGTTGGGCTGGCACTACCAGAGTACAGGTAGTGGAGGAGTTTGTTTGTTTATTTCTGCTCTTTGATTATTATTATTATTATAATTATGACAATCCTGTGTCGCTGATTTCGTATCTATGTCTTGTTGTCTGTGTGTATGTCTTGTGTCTTGTGTCTCTGCCTAGATATCCTTTGCTATGCGTGCAGCAGTTACATGAGTCAATGTCAACCGGAGCTGTTGGCCAGTGACGTCCGAAATGTCTTCAAGGCTCGATGCTCTGGCAAGTGCTTCATCCGTCAGGGAGAGGACAACGGTCAGTCACCATCCCCTATATACCTCTCCCCTTACACCTAATCTAGATATCGACAGCCAAATAATTATTATCGGCAGCAGATATTCAACATCTGTTCACTGTCATTCTTAATTCCTGAGACCTGATTAACGACCGCATGCTTACCATACATCTACCACAGTCAGTCTGAGTTCTAGAAGGCAGCAAATGCCTTCTGACACGCTGCTCAAGTACCTACGCTTTCCATCGTTATCATTAACCGTACGTCGTTGTCTCGATATTCATCATCATCATCGTCGTCGTCGTCGTCGTTGTTGTCTTTGTAATGACGACTATCGTCGTCATTATCACCTGAATATAATCAACGCATGAAATCATTTGTCACCATCAGCGTCGTCGTCAGCGGCATCAGCATCAACACTTCCATCTCGTATGCAGTTATTGGCATTGCAGAGCTCAGCTGCTGCAGCAGCAGCAACTAGAGCAACTGCGGATGGAACGTGGATTAAGTGACGCCATCACATGTCAGAGAAAGCGCTATAAACACAATGGAAAGCCGAGTAATGGCGCATCATAAAACGAATCTCCGTCGCACTTACACGCGACTAAGAGTGGCATATATTCTATGGAGGGCGAAAATGGATTAAGACGTTCACGCAGTTGTGGACTCATAAAGAAGGAGGAGGAGGAGGAGAAGTAAAAAGAAGAAGAAGAAGAAGAAGAAGAAGAAGAAGAAGAAGAAGAAGAAGAAGAAGAAGAAAAAGTAAAAGCAGAAGAAGAAGAAGAAAAAGAAAAATAAGAAGAAAAAGAAGAAGAAGAAAAAGAAGCAGAACAAGAAGAAGAACAAGAAGAAGAAGAAGAAAAAGAAGAAGAAGAAGAAGAAGAAGAAGAAGAAGAAGAAGAAGAAGAAGGAAAGGAAAAATAAGAAGAAAAAGAAGAAGAAAAAAAAAGTAAAAGAAGAAGAAGCAGAGGAAGAAAAAGAAGAAGAAGAAGACGAAGAAGAAAAAGAAGAAGAAGAGGAAGAAGAAAAAGTAAAAGATGAACGTAGGCGTCTTTAATTTAGTCTAGCCTACACATTCATTCATTAAATATTGAACTATTTCACCCCAGAACCCACATAGCTCAAACAGCGCTCTGACTTAAATCCCTTGACCGGTAATCCAAATGGTTGGTAAATATTGCGTCGTATTGTTGCTATAGCGACGTACCGTGGTTGCTTCGATGGGTTCTCATCGGTCGTTGATCTGACGGACGGTTACCTCGGATGTCGCAGTCAGACATGGAACAACAAGCGTCGCCAGTGGTGCCTCTGCAACACAGACCTCTGCAACGTCCACTTCGACCTTCAACCTCCTCTTCCGCCTTCACAGCATCAGCGTCATCCTCTACCATCTGTCACCCATAACAACGGAGCCCCTCCTCCAACGTTTGGCCACCAGATTCCGTCCAAGCACCCGGTTCGTCCATCGCAGGACAGGCGAAGTGAGTTCTTCGAGTCTTTCGCTGATAAAGCCAAGTATCGCCAATCCGCCGCCTCTGCTCCTTCCGAAGGCCTCGCCTTCCCAGAGGACTACGTTCAGCAGCCGAGGCCAAACGAGGCAAGCGCCGGTCGGAACCTCACGAACTATAACGAAGGAAGACCACTCGACCACTTCAAAGAGCAAGACGACCACGATGTTCTTATCGAAGAACCAATCGCCTTCAACCATGTCCAGGACAAAAGAAACGACGACATGACGTCACATAGGCCACTTCTGCTTACGGGTCAGACAAAAAAGGTAATTCAGAAGAAATTGGAAGACAATGATAGACCATCAACGGATATGAGCGAGATAACATACGAATTGGACGACACTGATAGACCATCAAAGGGTATCAAACAGATAACATACGATGCTGACATGATGAGTATTGAGTCGCTCGACTATCCATACAACCAGGACGAACGATATCGAACGATATCGGTGAGTCCGCAAGTATCCGAATTAGAGGCTTTAGATGACCTGGAGAATGGGCGAAAATCGGACAGTGTCCAGGCGGACGGACCTGACAACCTTCTGAAAAACAGTGACCCAACGACGATGAAAGTGGCCTATGGAATCACAGCTACCGATAAGGGAAAGGAGCTGAAGACAGAAGAAGCTCAGAGGGATCTCGAGAAGAATCCGACATATGAAAAATTAGACAGTGTGTTTACGGAGGATGCCATTGATCCCGATCTGTCGGAGGATTACCCCTACAACCAAATCTTCAACCAAGAACTAGCCAAAGAGGATCTCGAGCTGCTAACGAAGCCACGACCTTTTGAGCTTCGCTTCAGTCAGACGCTAGATCCATCTAGCGAATCGGCTCAGAAACAAGAATCCGCGAAGTCTACTACCCTTGAAGTACACAACGACAACTCGAAGGAACAAGGACAGGAGTCCACGAGACCGAAAGAAGGCGCAGTCAGAGCCAAAGAGTTCAGGCACAAAGAGTTTCTTTCGCCAAACGAACTCATCAGACCTGGTAGTTTAAATGACAAGCAGCGAAATCGACCACAGTCGAACCAAGGCGAAGAAATAGACAGATCTGATGCACGTGAGAGACTAGCCATCCGCGACGCTGACATTCTATGGATCGGTCAAGACAGAGCTCCAGATGATGCCGACCCCAGTTACTTCACTATTTCTGAAAATTCCGAACACAAGAAAACGGCTTTGGCGAGGGGCCCTGTAGGTTCGAAACTGGAGAGAGGAGCCCCATATCGGCATCACATGGAGCTGGAGATGAAGAACCATGGCGAGGAGGAAGAAACAAGGAGCGGCAAAGAAGCGGATATGAAAGAAGCGCAAAGCTTTGATCAAGATGGACAGGAAGCTAAGAACTTGGAAAGAACTGGTGTTGATAGAAGAACTGGAGTACGAGAACAACAAAACGAGGAAGAACAATTTTCGTCTCAGACGAACAAAGTTGAACAGACGACACTAAAAACAGGTACGAGTTGCTCACTCTGGAACGGAACATTTATAATGACAGTAGTGGTAGTAGTAGTAATGTAGTGGTAGTGGTGGTGGGTGGTCGTGGTGTGGTGGTGGTGTGGTGGTGGTGTGGTGGTGGTGTGGTGGTGGTGGTGGTGGTGGTGGTGGTGGTGGTGGTGGTGGTGGTGGTGGTGGTGGTGGTGGTGGTGGTGGTGGTGGTGGTGGTGGTGGTGGTGGTGGTGGTGGTGGTGGTGGTGGTGGTGGTGGTGGTGGTGGTGGTGGTGGTGGTGGTGGTGGTGGTGGTGGTGGTGGTGGTAATAATAATTCTCGGAGTGCAATCTTTATTACTCCTAAAAGTTTTCTGTTCTTGGAGGTTCATTTATACATCTGGAATAATAATAATAATAATAATAATAATAATAATAATAATAATAATAATAATAATAATAATAATAATAATAATAATAATAATAATAAAAATAATAATAATAATAATAAATAATAATGATAATAGTAATAATGATGATGATGATGATGATGTTGTTGTTGTTGTTGCTGCTGCTGCTGATGATGATGATGACGACGACGACGATGATGATAATGATGAATGCTAATTTGCGATAATCATTTTACCTCGTTCAAGTGATAGTGTAGATTATTGTGTGGATGCCGCCCCGATTCTTGTAGCGCAGATATCGACTGACAGCCTGCCTGACTCACCGACTCACTCACTGACTCACTCACACACTCAGTCACTTAATGAATGAATTAATGAATTAATGAATGAGTCACTTATTCACTTACTCACTGACTCATTGACTGTCGCAACAACGATTCCTTCTGCATGTAATCATTTAATGGCGTTATGTAACTGTAAGACATTTTCAGTCGGACATTTGCACTGCAATGCTGGCTGGATGTACCAGCGTATGGACATAAAACTCGGTCTATCAGGGTAGTCTTTGTGAGTGGAAGCATTGGCCAAGAAGGGTAACCGTATCACAGAGCATAAGAATGCTGTTTAATTCTTTCGCAGCGACAACTATCCGTTGCTTCCGTACCGGATACTACGACAATCCAACGGACTGCACGCAGTTCATCGCCTGTCTACTCGATCCGAGGTCTCGAGCCTACATCCTGCACTTCATGCGATGTCCGGCCGGTCTGTCCTGGGACAACACTCGCAAGCTGTGCATGGAGTCGTCAAGCACCTGCTACAGCAACAACCGTAGCCATAGTAACGGTGCCAACAGCATCGTCTCACCTGAGGCTGGAGTCCAGCTGACGCAGAAACATTTGTTGCTTGCCAATGGCGTTGCATTGTAGCTTAGAAAGACGCGAATCAGTTATTGCCTCTGCCAATGCTTATTAGTTACATATTTCTTTCGTTAATTCAAAGTGCTTTGTTAGTGCAAAATTAACTTATTTAGCTGCAACTACATGACACTGTAGGAGATTAACTTTTAATTTGACTCACTTATTTAATGTGTTTTCATATTGCAATGTAGGCCTATTTGTAAATGCAATAGTTAATGTTCCAAATGCCACTTTAGATGGAAGCCTAGATAGGTGCTAGAAAAAACACTGTACTCATAAATATGCTTATTCATTTTTACAAATATGTAACGATCCTACAAACTGTTCGTATACTGGAGAAAAGAAACTTTTCTGAGTGGATTCTGACCTGGAAAGTGTTGCACGATATATTCAAAGCCTACTTATCATTTGGATATTTTCGTAGTGTAGTGTAGACCTCATTTACATGATGTTTATTTACATGAGAACTGGATATCGCTGTTATTCGGATGAAAAAAATAAAGGGAATGTTGACAACGTAATTAGTTCAGTGCAGATTTCGACAATTAAACACTATCCTTTACCTTTCTCGTCGCCTTTATGACTCCTTACAGTCATTGCTGTGTACAGCTGCTTGGAGTGTGTTCTTCGGTTTCCTTCAGTGTCTCTAGCCGCACACTTAACGTGCTCGAAGTTACGTTTCCAGCCTTGGTCCATTTTAAAGTTGCTGTCATTATATACAAGACGCGTCATGGTCTTACACCGAGTTACCTTGCTGACAATTTGGAGAGTAGGGAACGTGTCTAAGTCGGGAAGACTAAGACTGGAAAACTAAGTCTGGAAGATTAAAAAAGGTCGTCAACATTGCTGGCAACACAAAGCACGCACGGTCTTCTCTACTTGGTCCATTTCCAAAACAACTACTGGATTTTCCAATGGCCCCTCAGGGCCCTCACTCTCGATCTCCTGCCGACATCCTTGTGCACTATTAAGTTTTAAATGACACTTCAAAATCTGTTACGATAGAGAAACTGGCGACACCTAACCATACCAGCGATGCAATCGTGCGTATAGCTTTATATATTATATGGTTCGGTTCGTAGCGGGGAAACACTCCACCGACTCTGTTTATTTGCACTTAAAAAAGGAAGGTTCTAAGAGGATCTCCACAAGGATGATTTATCGATTATCACCACCACCATCACCGCAACCAACACCACCACCACCACCACCACCACCACCACCACCACCACCACCATCATCATCATCATCATCATCATCATCATCATCATCATCATCATCATCATCATCATCATCACCATCATCAGATTAATCAACAAATTAACTGAGAAAGAGATCACTATATTTGAGTCAATAGTTGTCATTTAAGTTTGATCCCTTGAAGTAAGGGTGCGACAATAGTTGGAAGCAGGGAAGACGACTTATGGGATAAGTGAATTGTATGGTATACTGCATCTGAATAGTTTGAACTATTGAGTAGGAAGTTCCCTTGCGTCCTATAAACGCATCCTGCAGACTATTCTATCTTTGACATGATTAGTCAGATTTCTGCAAACTCACAGTGTTGTGCCCATTTCGGCTGCCTGGTATTGACCATTCGATTTCTTGTAGGGGCCTAAGTTCTGTTGAAGGGACCTTACTTTACAACGCTGAAAGTATACGTCATGCCCAATTGTTACAGTTGAGCTGAACGGGGTAGGTTTAGGTTTAATCGGTGTTGTGTAACGCAGTATATGCCTATCCAGCGAGAATGTATAAATAAGTATCAAAGTACGACTACATTTAGATCATACAGTGGATTTGTAGTTTAGTTTAGATCTAAAATGTTTCATTGTAATTGAAACATTGAATTATGTAGGGTAGCAGACCTGGATGTTAACAAAAGAGTCCATCCGTCTACCGCATATCTCTCTTCGCGTCATACTAAATGCCTGTTTTCATGTATTATGTTAATTATTTTATACAATAAGATCTATGTACATAGCACACACGCAGTATACAGTACACATATTAAGAACCTCTGGCTAAAATGGTGCCACTAGGCCTATAACGGATCCCTGTAGTCTAGTAAATGAATTTATAAGTCCAGTACGCTGTCTAGGGACTTCTCCAGCGTATACGCTTGCGCCACTAGGGCCTACAGTATGTTCAACAGTTAGCGTTTTTTTACACCTAACACGCACATGATATATGATTATAATCGCTATAATGAGCATCTTCGATATACAGGCCTAGCCATCTACAGATGAAACATGCATGGGGTAAAAACATGCAACTTGACATTCAGCACAGAGCGGGAGGAGGCGAAACTCATAGCCCAGAATCCTCTCAAAGGTTCTAAAGGCCGCTATCATCCAATGGAATGTGAATTATCGGTCGAATATCCCATGTGGATATTGGATGAATATAACAGAAGAGTCAATTTCGTTGTCTATAAGGATCGCTCTGGATTCTTCTTTTGCATAAACATTTCCATAGTTTTACTTGTCCAACGTTTTAGTTGGTAATTTTAAATATACATATATTATATCGACATAATGCATATCCGTATACATACATAGGGCCTTTATTGCCTACATTATAGGCAACATACATCTATGATTCTATGTACATATAGATATATTTACATATATGTATGTAATATTGAGACTATGCATATTAAATATGATATTACTGATAAGGACAATACTAAGACTGCAGGCGACGATATGACCAGGTAAGAGGGAATGGCGAAAGCGCAGAAGGCCGAAAGGGCAGTGGAAGAGTACTGAAGGGTACGGACGATGAAAGGTGTCGCCAGTGCCTTGGCCAGATCCAATGAAAGGGCATCGATGGACATAAGCAGACAGAAATAGGAGAGAGATGCAGCCGCCACAGGACAAAGGATTCTAAATGATGCAAGAGAGAGTTGTGTTGTGGGGGTGGAAATAACGGAACGCATAATGAGAGATTTGCGGTTAGAGGTAAACAAGTTAAAGGAAAAGCACGAGGAAAGTACACAAGTGGATTGTGAGAAAGGGAGAGGACATACTCTCAGACAGGTGACAGTATACTAACAGAACAATGATTGAAGAAATAAGACGATGAACACGAAACAAGAACACAAACCGTTAAATAGCAACGAAAACAAATAATGGTTAGATGATTGGATGACCGGCAAAAACCCAGTTCCATCAATTGTCTTTTAAACATTACAACTTTTACAAGTAGGCTAAATGCAGAATGTAACCTTAATAGCGCAACTTTCATTAATGAACTGTGTGTCTGTGCTGGGTTTAATTGTAGGTGTACGTTTTAAAATAAGTATTCTTGCTTTGTGTAACTGGAATATAATTTCTTACAAACTGATTGTAAGAAACTTTCTGTTTCTACAGATTGTTATTGTGAGTACATACAAATTGTTCAGGCAGAAGATAAAATGTCTGGCGTCACATGTACATACGTATTGTATACGAATACATAGGCTATATCTGTGGAATGTAGCGTTGCATATGCACATTAATTGATATCAAAGCCTCTAAGTCATTTCATAAAAAGTCTCCAGATTTTATGGTCTATAGTTTAATTAGATGTCTCACGTCTGGCACATCGCACACTGGTCGCCCGTTGGTCATAATCTGCTAAATTATGTGTCCCAATTAAACGAAGTATTGCATATGCATTAGCAACGGTCTGGTTCATACGCCTATACATTGTCTAAGCGTATGGCGAATACTATAAGCTTATGATTTAAATTAGGAGTGAAATTTTATATACAGTTGTGCACTTAAGACGGAGGCCAGATCAGCCCGTAGGCCATATATATGTCAACCTCGGTCCGCAAGAGCTGGGTAAATTTAACTCCCGATGGTAATCGCTGCTCGTTAACCCTCTTCAAACCGCACGCACCATGATAGCAGTGCCAGTGAGCTCCTGGCAGTTCAGCCTCAGAAAAGAACAAAGGGCCTGGGACTACGTATTTTGTCCGAACGGCTCCTATTTCGGTTAGGATGACGATCACTTGCAAATTTAAATGAAAGGAGACACAATGTATTTATAAACGAAATGTTGCATCAAGCAACATCATTCTGCTGCGCCTCTATATAGGACCGGGTGAACATGTGCTGCTTATCATTCGCAGCTGTCTTTCTGTCTATCTGACGGTTCTGTTCTAAGGATCAGGTTTCTAGAAAACGGTTTTACTTAGAAACAACGACAACTGAATAAAAAAAGTCTTTATATGACGACAAAATCGCTGTAGAGGTTTTCAGATTAGATTGACTTACGTTACACTGCATCGCACTGGATTTCAGTCGGCCTATATTACATTACATACAGGCTATAGAATTTCTTAGCCTCACCCAAAAGTTGTTTCAGGAAGACCACCTTATTTACTGGTTCGAGATCAAGATCGCAAGCACTGGCGTAAACTTGCCCAAAATATTAGCGGGGGTGGATTTGGTCATTTATTCTACACTTGTTGCATTAAATGTACAGTCCATCTCAATTATTGACCCGGCTGCGCCCACCCCCAGCGTATACGCCTATGATCGCAAGATTCAGGTTGTTTGGTCAGTTTCAAGTCAGGTCTTGAATGGTAGGTCAGATTATACCATTCACTACATTACTAACATATAAATTTTCGAATACTACTGCATATATGCTACAATTATGTTCTGTTTCGGTTGAGTTCAAGCGCTGTCTGTGTTGGCTTTAGGCCAGTAAGAGGAGTGGCGAGTGGAGAATAAAGGGTACTTCAATGTAAGGCAGACTGCAGTCGTGTGTAGACAGTGTAATGTGTACAGGTCACAAGGCTTGTAGAGAGACATTGAGAGAGACAGACTGCTACAGAGACGGAACGAGACAGAACAAGAGAGAGAGAGCGAGTGAGTGAGCGAGCAAGAGAGAGAGCGAAGGACAGACGAACAAGGCAGATATTATTTCAGGCATTTCTTAGCGCTGGAGCTGAGAGATATACCCTAAAGTGTGTGCAGTGGTTTGACACTTGAAACGGAGAATCTGGCTCATGTGCAGCTGGGTATTCGTTCTACTGTAGGTCGATCAGGGTTAAAAACGGCGATACCCCGACCCATCAGGGTGGCCTAGACAGACACCGCGCATACATACGTCTGTGGCCCTGAGTATCATGTATCATGAAGTATCCGTCATATATACAGGCTAGTACAGACTGCAGAGAGGCTGAGATCTATACGGAAAAAACATGAATTGTCCACCCTCGTTACATGATTGTTACACCACTGCACTGTGCATGCAATTGCAAGTTGTAACATATTGTAGTTTAGGCGAAAAAATATGTGACTACTGTTAGAATATTGGGAGAGGGGGCTCAATGGCTGGGCAAGCCCAGGGTGAGAATTGTCGGGGGTTGGGGGTTCAACCCCCCTAGTCTTTCTTAGGACCCCATAGTGAAGTCTTCATTGCACACCCCAACTCCACATGAATCAAGGTCTAACCCCCCCCCCAGTCTTTTTTCTACAATTCTCATACTGGCCAAGCCTAGCGCCTCAATTATTGGGGGCTCCAGCCTAGCGGCCTATATATGAGCTTACGCCTGTGCTGACAACCGCAAACGGCGCCTCATAATTTATATGTGAATTTGCGTGTACTCCAAATTAGGAGTAATAATATTAATTAAAACTTTAATTTGAAATGACTGGATATGCATGATTATAGTGTCAAGCGTTACGATAGCGTATTCTGTAATAGCTTCAGCAAATGATTCAAAATAGGAACACGCAACCGTAATATCTACATTTCTATGGACACCATGCATACACGTGGAATAGTTGTTGTTTTGAACAATTCTAAAACTATAGACGAACGGAAAACGATGTCTATCAGAAGACCTGAGCATCGCATGAGGCAACCGTTGTGTTGTGAGAGACTGCGGCCGATCGTACAAATAGTTCTTAATCGTAAACTCCAAATTTCTCCAGCGACACTCAAAAGCTAAGCAGTTTATTCACGAGCGATATCGGCAAGTCCTGTCTTTAATCTCACCGCCATTTTGGCTAATTTCAAAAGTTAAATAAGACTTATGAGGTTATACCCACACTGCTGCTCTTTAAGTATGACCCTGCTTCGACCCTTCCAGACGTATAGTTATAGCATACTTAAATAAAAAATATGCATTGTAAGATAAGTTGATAAGAAATTGTTAAATAAATTACAGTACAAAGTAATATGAAAGAAAAATAATATGGTCTACTGTTGTCTCTCAGTCATTTAGGACTTTGAAATACATTGGGAAAAAACGTTGGTTATCGCCTGCGTGACAAAATAGACAAGTAACCTCCCCAGTTAGTTAGTACACACACACGCTGGGCCAGCACTTGCCAACATTGGCCAACTTTGGCCCGACGTGTGTGCGATGACTAGGCTAACTCTTAATTAATCAGACTAATTCTGTTAAGATGCTGTCTTATTTTATGGCTCCTGCATGGTGGCATTTAATGATGTGTAACTATGTCGCACATTTCCACGTCACTTCCTATCGGCAATTCGGCATTTGATGGCAGGAAGTGACGTGGCATTGTTAAGCCCGCACTTGGCCCATACCTAGATACCAAATTCCACCATGTGGGCCAACTAGAAGTGAGTTAAGAAAACCGCACACATGTGTTATAGGCACAGTCGTATTTTTACTACTCAACAGAAAAATTGAGGGATTTGTTGGTTAAAATGTATAGCTCCATAACATATTCAGAATTGCCCATGATGCGCCGATAATCGAACTCAGACCACAGTGGTGAAAGGCTGACATTGTGCTAAGACGAACTCACTTTGATTAACTATAGAAGTCCTTTCGTAATAAGAAACAACTAAATTCTTTATAGACCTATATATCTACTTAACAGACACAGTTCGATTTAGTGAGCAATAATTACATTATTCGACTACTAGTCATCTAGCGTGGCTGAACTTGTAAATGACCGTTGAATGTATGTATGTATGTATGTACGTATATATGAATGTACGTATATATGTATGTATGTATGTATGTATGTATGTATGTATGTATGTATGTATGTATGTATGTATGTATGTATGTATGTATGTATGTATGTATGTATGTATGTATGTATGTATGTGTGTATGTGTATATATGTATGTATAATTGTATATATGTATATATATGTATGTATGCATGTATGTGTCTGGGTTCTTGTAGAGCGGACTTTAAAGACCTCTAAAACTGCATCTGCAGTCTGTTGGATGTAAATAGATGTATCTCAACGTAAGAAGAAAACTTAACGTTGGCAGAGGTATTAGCACGCATTGCATACATCCAAGAAGACTGTTCCAAAGAGATGAACCGATGTGCTAGAGTGCGGGGTCTTCGTGTTGATGTACGACAGCGAGGGACCAGAACATCTCCACGGACAGATGAACGAAGTGATCGAGTTGAAACCACCGCGAACAGTTCCATGTATGCTGGAGCAGAGCTGACGAGGCCTGACCAATGAGGAAGATCTTTCTTCGAACGGGAAGCCAATGAATCTGATTTGTGGAAGAATTTTGGTCATCTGCTCGTAACGCAAAACTTGTAAAGTTTGCGCGCATTAACAGTAGGCATGTGTTCATTATAGAGGACAATTGGCATTGTGTTGCAAGGCACATTTGTCAATTTTTTAATTGTACAGTTTACACTGTAACCTGGAATTCTCGTACTTCTACAGCACCTTAATTGACAGACTAACTTTCAAAGGCGCTCCAACATCAGATACTAGTTTCTCTTAGAATGGTATCGAGTCGACTGTCGCTATTTCTGGGACTGCAATCTGGTGGAGTGCCAACGAAGGGTTCTATCATAGGGCTGTCGACGCCATCTGGCGGATGCTGATGCTGCTGCTGTTGTTCGCGGTGTTTGGTGATGGTCACTGTCTTCCCGTTGAACATATGCCAAACCTTGACCTTGAAGACGAAGGCCAGGCAGACGCTCAGACCCTGCAGGGTGTCGAACGCGATGAACACGTACCACAGCAGAGACAGCCCAGTCAGGTAGGCAGTTAGTGCCATGACCCAGGCTGTCGTCATGACAACCGTCAGCTGGACGTAGATGACGAAGCGCTTCTTGTCTTTGGCCGTCTGCCGCAGGTGCTCCTGGTTCTTCCTGATTGGTCGCGACTCGAGGCAGAGACGACACGTCACGATGACGTACATGGTGATGTTGGTAACAACGACGAGGCTGATTGGAAGGATGAACAACAGCAGCTGGCTGAGCCCGAGCACAAAGCATCCTCTTGTCTTTCCGTCGTACAGCTGGTCCCATCCGTCCAACTTCAGCACTGCAATTGCGATCGACCCTGCCATCGCTGCGGCAGGGATCAGCCAGGCGTAGAGGGAGAAGAGGGCGAAGCAGGAGCACTGCTGGTCCTGCGACGACGTGGCAGACTGGGGGTCAGAGGTGAGACGACGGAAGACGTCGATTGACATGACGCTCAGCCAGAAGAAGGCCGTCATGTAGGCATACTGGATGACGATCGACAGACCAAAGCAGGCAAGCGGACCAGGGAAGTTGTCCGTGGGAAGAATGACGAAGAGGAAGAGGAGATGGGCGACGATCAGACAGACGCTGTAGCAGACGACATATCTGTTGGCGCCATCCGATCTCAGCGCCGAAAACAGGTAGTAGAGGACAACGTAGACAACGAGAGACAACAGACAGAACAACGTTCCAACGATCGCCAGGAGGCGCTGCAGCGAATTCATCTGGAACAGGACGAACCTTACAGTCATTGGCTCGAAAGGCGGAGCTACATGTGTTGTCTCCATGGCAACGGAGGTGTCGGACTGCGACGGTGACGTCGTTAGGTTGGTGTTGTTCTCTTTGTCGTCATCGTCGTAGTCGTCATCTTCATTAGCCGACGAATGACTCAGCTCATTGTCACGTGACTCATAAGCGTCCTCAGCCTCTCTGTCGTTCTGCAGCGTTGACATCGGCAGGCACCTTCCGCCCAGAAACTCCATATCCGGTGAGCACGTGACCTGTCGACAGACGTCAGCGAACGGATCATAGACACCACCTATCGACGGACAATCGGGAAATGCGATGCGGGTTTCAGCCACGTAGCCACTTCCGGTCTTCGATTCCGTGACGACGGCGTGTCTCTTGGTGAAGTCGAAGGTGACGACGAAAGGGGCCGACCCCTCGAAGAATGCGTCCGTTGCAACACCACCTACATCCGGGGCCGATCTGGCGTCATCGCAACGCAGGTAGGTTTCGTTGACGTGGTTACACTGAGCGCAGTGCTTGTTGCGAAAGGCGCGATTCCCGGCGTAGACGTAGTTCGTCTCCTGACGGCACTTCTGTCTCGTCGCGTCGTCTCTCCAGTCGTGGTCGCACTTGCCGATGTGGCTGCGGCATCTGCGAGGGTCCCCCGGCAGCCCACCCCACTCACGCACCGGGGCGAAGTCGACGGGACAGGCGGAGTGAATGAACAGCCGAAGGTCGCTGGTTCGGTTGAGGCGCAGGTGAGCCCCGCAGCGCAGCTTTGCCAACCAGAAGACGGGATGACGTTCGCCGGCGCAAATGGCGCAGTAGATGTTCCGGTAGAGGACCAACGACGCATTTCCGGTGACCGGAAGTAGAAAGAAGCGGTTGCTCGTCGCTGGACTGACGTTGTTCTCGCACTGGCTGCGCACCTCTCGGTCTGCGTAGTCCTTCGGACACTTGGACACCTTGTAGACCTCGATCGGGTATCCGGTCTGTATATCGTCCATGCGCTGACAGGTGGCGACGCCGCGCGGCAGGTAGGCCAACGCAGTGGCGCCATCTGGTCGATGCTGATAGTCCTTGCAGCAGTCGTCGTAGTAGGTGCACAAAGCGTCGCAGAAGCAATTTCGACTAAAGGACGATGAACTGGCTTCCTGGCCGCACTTTCCTCTCAGCTGGCATACGGGTGACGACAGACTGGACTGTGCTCGATGACCTCCTTCGGCCCCGTACTTCACACCTGTTGGCGTCGTAACGGTAACACCACCAGCAGCAACTGATAAAGATGCAGACCCTTCTCCATCACCGCACGTCGTTCGAAACAAGAAGGACAGACAGATGGAAATGAGGAAGAGAACCGCCAGAGAATTCCTCTGCCGCATCATCCACATTGGATGTGGGTTGCTGAGGAGTCCAGTCCTATTCTTCGTCTCCATCCCAACCTTCAGCAACTGTAAGTCGGAGTCAGTAACTGTTGTCAGGGTTACATACAACTATAAACTTCTGCATCTTTCCGTAATTCCTTCCATCCATCAATCCATCCATTGATATATTATCCATCGTTCAATCCACTCTTATCCTCCTAACCACTGCCGAACTATACGACTGGTTGTAAGGTCGAAGGCTGCAGATAATAGCGGGAAGCAGATGCAGCAGCACAGGAGGCCACGTCGGCATCAGTAGCATCGATGTCTGGCGGGGGAGAGCGTCGCCAATTCCGAACGACAGCAGCCCCACCACCACCACCACCACTACCATCAACGACAGCAGCAGCAGCAGCAGCAGCAGCTGAAACACAGATGATTGGTCGGTGGTTCACCTAAAACCCACAGAACACACACAGCCAAAGTCACTGAGAGGTAATCAGCTCACAACCAACGATTCTATAATAACTGCATTTAACCCTGCCAACGGCGCAAGCACGTTCATGAGAATGGGGAGGCACTGTTGGACGAGTTCCAGTACAGAAAAGCAAACAAGGAGGAGTACCTAATGAATGGACGACCTATACCTCTCCCCTTTCCCCAGCAGAGCCTTCATGTTTCTGCCCAATATCTGGAAAGGTTAGACACATCACCCTGGTCCTCCTATGCCGACGACTATGAGCATTGCTATTACAGCGTAGTCATTTCACACAACATGCTCCTAAACGTGGGCATACGCACACACTCATGCACCCAACTAGTATGTATGCGTGCGTGTGTGTAATCGGTCTATATATCGGTGTGGAACATTATCTCGTTTTATGAAGCTATTTGGGATGTATATGGTTCTTCCTTTGCTTATGCTGATCCGGACATTAAATAACGGCTGAACTGGGTCAGTTTGTATGCGTTCCAGCGCTCGGTTACTATTAGTAACGACTGTTTCCAGTCTGAATAAACCATGTCAATGCAGATCCAGTACTCGAATTAGTATTGTATTCAATTTCAGTGATCCGTAAAGAAAAGACTGATCTTCCTTCTTAAAGACGAGGACTTTGCGAGTAGGACAGCCATAGTTGATACGTTGAATCATCAACAATACACGTGAATTTCTAAAAAATATATTGGCCATACACTTAACTGTCTGAGTAGAAGAATTATAAGCGGATGTGGGGCAATTTCTTAACTACAGTAACGACCGACACGAGGCAAATGCCAAGTGTTAGCAATAATATCAGACATATCCGACTGATATATCAATCAATCAATCAATCAATCAATCAAAAATCTTTATTGCATCCAAATGACAATTATAACAGAGTATAGTGACTGTAAAATAGCAGCATGATTGACAATTAAAACAGAAAAGAGTAGTGTACACAGCGGTAAAAAAAACTTGTCATTGGCGGCAAAAGGTGGCCCCCAAGGGATATACATCCCGCTAACTAGGGACACCTAAATAGATACATGTACCAATGAACAATATGACTGACAGGATCGAAGGGTAGCCTCACTACATTCATTCACAATCAATTTAAGCCAATCGGCTTTACAATTAATTTATACAGAGGCTAGGTTGGGATTGATAGTATGCATTCCTTAACTAACCTTAACTAACACAAAATTATATATACTTAAGATTACCTATGTGCGTGTTCACCCAATATCAAGAAAACAAAAACAAAAAAACTATATAAGGAAAAAAAATCAGTATATAAGAGATACAATGATCAATTCTAATGACTAGGGAGACTCATACCACATTCAGAAGGTACTTGCGCAATCGAATCTTAAATAAGTAGGGATTTGGCGAACAGCGTATATCAATAGGCAGGGCATTCCAGATTTTGGGCCCATAATATTTTATACGTATTAACAAACGAAGAGAAAATGACAACTTGCGTCGAGTTAGTTGTTCATAAGAGACTGTTCCAATATATAGTTCTATAATTATATGTAATTATAGAACTATATATATATACGTATGTTTTCGATGTTGAACAATTAGGTCCACATTGCAATATTAAGTTGTATCAGTGTATATCGTATGCATGTACTTGTGTGTGAAGTTGCATGTATATACTTGCATCTGGGCATTATGTTTAGGTGAGACTTGCTTGATATCCTCATGAGCCAATAAGAATCCTATCGTCAAAGATATCGCAATTTGTGGCAGTGTCCGAATTTCCATTTTGGGAACTATTATAAACTCTAGGATGTCATTCTGTACATACAACGTGGGCCTTCGTTTAGCTCCGCAACGACCCTATATATACTCCACTCCATTGCCCTGACCCTGGCTAATGCAATTTCATCCTGACAGGCTCGCAGGAAATATTACCGAAGCCGTCAGCTCCATTCCGATATGAACTGTGTTGCCCATCCAGTAGCCAATTTACCCCAATTCTCTCACATTTCAGAACATGTGAGAGACACGATGCGCTGACTACCCGTTGATGATAGAATCACATTCAAGATCCTGCCCCTGGGCCTGGAGAGCTCTGTGTATACCCGTTGATATCCAGTCGCTCGGCTGCCCTGGCAGATTTTCAGAACCCTTGCCTTGGTACATCAGCAAGAGAATGCCGCTCACTGTCCCACAGAGGTCTCTCCCTTTGGAACAGTCTCTTATGAACAACTAACTCGACGCAAGTTGTCATTTTCTCTTCGTTTGTTAATACGCATCTGTTAAAATCCCTTTTTCAGACGGCCAAGTTCACAGCGCATTTCAGAGCCTCTGAATTGACATTTTAACAAACCGGTCAATAGGTACGGTAATTAAAAAACATCGTGATATTACCTACTAGTCACTTCCTCCTCTACCTCCTCCTCCTTCTGGTCTTCCTCCTACTTCTTTTCTTCTTTTCTTTCTCTTCCTCTTCCTCGTCCTCCTTCTCCTCTTCTCCTCATCTTCCCCTTCTCCTCTTCATTCTCCTCCTCTGGTTCCTCCTTCTCCTCCTCTTTTTTCTCTTCCTCTTTCGCTTCCTCTTTCTCCTCCCCCTACTCTGTCGTCTGATATCAGGAGATCGCAACTGCGGACATCTGCAATTGTTAACGTCCGCAACACTGATGCTCGTTTGTTGTTGTTGTCCGTTGTCCCTTTGCAACCAATGTCAGTCTACATGTTTGCTCCTGCTCTCCTGCGTGCACGGCCAGTTATATGCCTAATGCGAAGAAAACGAGGAGTAGGAAAGGGAAAAAATTAACAGGTCGTCAGAGACAATTGCAGTGGGGGGCGGGGAGGCAGTGGGTCTATAGTCGGACGAATTGACTGCAGTGGTTTAACTAATGACAGAAATGAACGATTGCTACATCGACGATTATGATGTCGACGTGGCTTCCGCTTGAATCAGTTATGATGTATGTCGAGATTGTGCTAAATATACAGCATCCATATTGACTCCGCATAATTACACCTTATCACTGATACAACGGAATATAATGTATATATAGATTTAAATATGACCTGTATATTTACCCCCATCTATAGATAATCGATTCATTCATTCGTTTATTCGTTATTGGTTCAGTCAATCACTCATTCATTTTCTCTGTCTCTCTGTCTCTGTTTCTGTCTCTGTCTCTCTGTCTCTGTCTCTCCCTGTCTCTGTCTGTCTGTCTGTCTGTCTCTGTCTGTCTGTCTGTCTGTCCCTCTCTCTCAAAATCACTCTCTCCCTCTCTCGCTCTCAATCACGCTCTGTCTGTCTGTCTGTCTGTCTGTCTGTCTGTCTGTCTGTCTGTCTGTCTGTCTGTCTGTCTGTCTCTTTCTCTCTGAGGGGACATACGTGCATAATGTAACTAGATATTCAGCCGTCAGTCAAAACGAAGTATTCGGTCATTCATTTATTCATTTCTGAGTTCTCCACACAGGAGCGTAGGGCTGCAGACGATACAATGAAATCGTGATTGTCTTATATCTTCTGTGGTTGCAAGTTAAAAGAAACTGAAGGACCACAACCATCAACTGACAACCCGGCGACCATGGATCGATATGAAGCAACACCTGAACATAATATCGATCACACAACGAATGTTACCAGAATACGTATACATACACACATACATACACACACAGATACATACATACATAATACATACATACATACATACATACATACATACATACATACATACATACATACATACATACATACATACATACATACATACGTAAATATACATTGTATTCGTGTATATCGCCTATATATACGGGCATAATAAGGTGTATTCTATACTTACTTCTGATATCTAATAATAGACAAAAACGCAGCTGCATATATATATATATATATATATATATATATATATATATATATATATATATATATATATATATATATATATATATATATATATATATATATAACACTGTGCCTTATATTAAACATCGATCCTGTGCATGAATTCAGTCTGAGGTTGCTATCGTATTTTTCAACTGTATAAAGAAAGACAATCGCTTACATATGCATTATGCCTTTGTTTAAATCCATATGCAGTATATATATACATGCATGTCTTTATTTGGGTATATATACATCTATATACATGTATATTTGTATAGCATTCTCCTACGACCTGCCTATAAAAGTCAATAAAGTCGCTTGCGTCTGAATAAATTGGTCATTTAACCTAGAAAACGTTTATCACATAGGAAGATCATCAAAATCAATAAATTGTTGTTCGAACATTCTGGCGCTTTAATAATAATAATAATAATAATAATAATAATAATAATAATAATAATAATAATAATAATAATAATAATAATAATAATAATGATGATGATGATGATGATGATGATGATGATAATAATAATAATAATAATAATAATAATAATAATAATAATAATAATAATAATAATAATAATAATAATAATAATAATAATAATGATAATAATACGACGTAAACGAATAATGCTATCCCTAATTTTTGAAATCCGGAAGATCACATACTTCAGGGGAAAAAATATAAAAAATAAAAAAATATTATTATTATTATTCCATGGCACAATGGCCGTCTATAGTTTGATGTGTGGGATGTCACCGTGGCTAACACCGTAGCGGCTTTATACTTGGCTGCTAGTAGGCCTGCACCTCATTCGACCGGTGGGGCGGCATCCAGGAAAGTATTCCAGTGCTGGGGAGTATTTGAAATACAAACTATTTGAAATAGTATTTGAAATACATTTAAGTATTTTTATGTATTTCAAATACATTTCAAATGATGTATTTTGTATTTTTATTTGAAATACTTTTCAGAGTATTTTGTATTTGAAATATCAAATACTTCGTTAGATATACTATTTATTACCTACTTGCTCTCATAATTTCACGCAACATAAATTTTCTGTCTAATAATAACTCAGTGGTCTTCTAACTTACGATCTTTGGTGAACTTTGCATAGTTACCAGTGTTGATCGCTATATCTTGGCTGCTGTAACGCATCCATTCTTCAAACTACAATGGGTGCCTAATTCCCAGAAAGACAGATTCCGAAAGGTCCTCTTTGACACTTCTGAGGCATTCGCCAACCAAACACAATCTTATGCAACCACTGTGGCCACTGAGAACAATGCAGATCATGACAACTTTAACAACTATACGAGGTCCATCCAAATGATTCATCTGTTAGCCAGGCAAATCTGCAAGTTATGCAGAATCTTGAAGACGTCGCGAAACATCGAATCACTTGCATATCCTTTCCAGTAGTAAGGGACATTTTCATTTAGGTAGGCCTACAACACGATCATTCCGTCGCTTACACCGTTTAACATTTATTCAGTTGTGGAGGACCAGTGAGTAATCTAGACGTCTTGGGGGGGGGGAGATTCCCCCCCCAGGATTGATGTTCCCCCCAGAGGCCAGCAATATTATGCATAGACCTTTTAGGGGAGGGAAATTCCCCCACCCCCAGGATACATGGTTTCCCCCTCCGAGAGACAGGAAATCCTAAAAAAAGGTCATCAACCTTTTTGAGAGAGTAATTCCTAAGTGTAAAAAGTTGGACGGATGACTAAAAAAAAGAAAGAAAAAAAGGTCATCAACTTTTTTTGAAGATGAAAGTTGAAAAAATTCAGAAACTCTTCCAAGTATGGTTGGTCCCCAGAAACCTTGTTTCCCCTCCCAGAAGAGGGGGACTAGATTAAACACTGGTGGAGGACGGATATTTATTCCACAACGCAATGGACTTCTGATACAACTTTTGAGAAACTGTGGCTGTTAAAGCAGAACAAGGACTTTTTCCTTTGAAAACTTTGCCAACCTGACAAGATCATTGAAAAATGAACAGGGTCGAGGCCATATGCGGTCGCTACAGAAAATCGCGTACATTTACATTTACATTTACTGTGTTTTTGCAGCATGATGACTATTAATGAGAACCCTCAAGATAAATGACGAATGCAGGGCACTATAAGACCTTCTTGTCTTCCACTTGCCTTAGTGAATGCAGGCGTGAGCGAACACCTAGTCAAAACATTGTTCGCAATGTCTGCTAAGTAGCGACCTCTATAGGTCAAAAAGCACGCACAAACCGATTGAACATTGCTTCAATATTCCGTGACTGCAGCAGTAAAATGAAGGGCAGGTAATCTCCTTTGAACCTATACGTACCCGAAAGTTGGTTCATTGTTTTCTTTGCACACCTACATACTAATTTTTAGGAGCGTTCGTTATCTTTAGATTTTCCATACTTGATCCTAGCCCACTTGGACATCTGAACCAAGCCTTCACCAGTCAAAAATTTATTTGTAAAGTGTTGCAGCCACTTTAAAACCTCTGCCATTGATTGCCCTTTACTTACTGATTGATTATAGCGAATTTCGCTCAGCAGAAAGTCTGCCTAGAAGGGTAGCCAGTGTTTTAATTATGATCATAATTTTTTATGATATTTTAAAATTAGCATTGCATTTAGTTGAACCTGTATGTAGCACAAAGCACTCATTGTATATACGAGTAATGTTCACATACTGTAGAACTAGACAAACGATGTCATACGATTGATCCCGGTGTCATTAAATTCGTCCAATATCATTGTTAACCAGTTGATTACAGAACGAGTGCATGCAGATATAGATGCAAAATTGCTTAACACGTTAATATTATGCACATTGTGAAATTACCTTGAGCAATAAAGGATGCAGAGACATTCAGTTCTACATCTCTTGGATGAAGTACGCTTGCGCTACAGAAAGCAGCGATTTATCACATTTGCGGCTTTATAATATTAGAAATCAGGCCAGGCCTTCTAAGTAACTGCACACAATATGAAACTATACTCTTGATACAACACACACGCATACATCCGACCGTTTCAGGCTATGATCTTTCAAAGGATCGGCATACATCTATATATATATTTAAGTATATGTATTCGCGTGTATGTATATATGTATGCATCTATATATAGTGCAATGGCTGTGTAATTTATATCTCGACATGTCAGGCTCGGCCTGTGCAACTTGTTGCAGCGGCTGGAGAGGCCAAAGCCAGGCCCCCGAGACGTGGCCACGCCGTGGGAGTGAGACAGGTCGTCCTACTTCTCTCCCTCTGCTCCGAGCATGGACTTCTACATGACAGCAATTGAATGCGTAACTAAGCTAGCGCCGTGACTACAATCCTAAGCAATCAACGTTGTTACAACGCATCTTAGAGCCGTCGTGTTGAACGCCGTTTATGTCTTCAGTATTAGCGATCATACGTTTAGACTGTTGTTTACGTTCATTTAGCTTTTTTAAGATGTCCATTTGATGACTGAGTTCTGAAGGCAAACGCTGGAAAACCCGCAAAAACTGGAGTTAGGCTTCTTGTGGCTAGCCAGTGAATTGACTGATGGATGGGCGGACGGACGACGAATGAATGGATGAACGAATGGATGGATGGATGGGTGGGTAAGAGGGACGTGGATGGACGGGTGGAGGGATAGATCCATGGATGCAGCTGTTGGCAGGCATCGCTTAGGTGTTGGCAAAGGAGCAGAAAAAACAGTGCAGATATCGGCGCCTGTCATCGTCTGAACAAAATCCCTGGATAAATAAATCCACGGAGCGAATGTGGGACAACGACTGACCTCGATTTGATTGAGTCTGAGGACCTCACCGTGTCAGTCTGCGTGCATGCAGATATAAAGGACGCCCTGGGTTTCAGTCTTCTGGTCAGCGTCTTAGTTACGACTGACTTCTTTTCACTCAGAAAGTTTTCACAAGCAGACGATTCACTGTATACCTACTGGAAACTTTGTTTAAGAAAGTTTCTATGTTTTCAATGTTTTTACAACGCAGACGGGTATTTTTGTTGATTTGCTTGTTCCTTTGTCGGTAACTCTGTGTATAGATCAATTACTCGCTAGGCTACATCGAGGCTACAGTTTGAAGGGAATGGGAGGGTCCAACTAGAGAAGACGAGGTCCGGATTGGAAATGAAAAGGAAGGGAGCAGGATTGAGATATCGGAGGAAGGATGGAAGAACAGAGAGATAGAGAGAAACGGAATCAGGGATGGCTGAATGGGAGGAGGGAGAATACAGTGTGGACAGGTTTAGTCATAGTTCGAGAATTCGTGACTTTTGGTTTTAAAATTCGTAAAAATTCGCGAATTTTTGCCCTATTTTAAAATTCGTTAAAATTCGTTAAAATTCGTTGGGCCCTTGTTGGGCCTTTTTTACATTGACAGTGGCGTTTTGCAAAAACAGCGAAACAAACAACAAATGTGATGACGTCATGATTTGTTGTGTTAAGCTTCTGCTTAGAATTTAATGTAAAATTCAATATAAAAGTTTATTCCTTAACGAGTTAATTTAGTTAAAATCTAATTTCTTAAGATGAAAGAACATATGGACCGGAGTGGATGTAGTAATTGTGGAGGAGAAGGAGAGGGTAATCCAAAACTACAGTGTTGTTTTTGTGACAAGGAATTTGTTGCAAGTTCTGCCCGAATTCGGGAGCATTTGCATGGCGAAAATACTGAAACCAGGATCGAGTGGGAGCAGTGGGCTGTTCCTGACTCAGAATCAGAGGACGATGAAATAGAAGACACAGCGCTTTGAACGTTACCAACCCTTTTTAACCATGTTTGGTTGCAAGCTGTGTTAGTGACTGACTGGTCACACTGGAGCTGGGGCACTGGTGGTTTTTCGTTCTGCTGACTGACACTCCCAGTCACACACCCCAACTTTGATAGAAATCGAAGTTCAAGACTCCATGTAGAACAGCAACTGAATATCAGTAGGCCTAGTATTGTGTTGCTAGTCAGCTATCTTTTACGGCTGATTGATTGATTGTCTATATGGCATTGACGTTTACTTGCTTAAAAAGTTGAGAAGTAAACAAATAAAAAATTCCATCGCCATGGCAAAAATTCTATTATTTTATTATTTCACGAATTTTAACGAATTTTAAAATTGCAGTTTTAAAATTCGTTAAAATTCGTGAATTTTAAAAATTCTTAAAATTCGTAAAATGCGAATTCTCGAACTATGGGTTTAGTCTACGTTTTGTTTTATGCGGAACGTGAAGCTGTGTTTCAGAGCGTACTTTAACATTCTGCCCTGGTTACCTAACGCTCAACGTTTCTACACGTGGAGAATAAACCCGTAGTATGATCTGTAATATTATCTGTGGGTTTACTAATATATATTGCATTGGAATGTAACGTCCAAGACACTAGCATGAACCGATGGCGCACCAAAACCAAGCAGTATTCAGTTCAGCATTCAGAACACCAGTCCAATAAGCCAGTTCAGCATTAGCAATGCGCATGCGCAGCCATTATGCTTTCACTTGCGGCCGTTCATCAACAAACTGAAGCATGCCGTTGCCGATATTGCTATGATCTAGTTTGACACAGATATTAAAAAATATTTGACTCACTAGTCGATCATAGTGTAACAATAAAATGCGCACTTGTGCGATTGTTAATTGCGTGAGCGGAGATTCTAAGCGATCCGCCATGTTTTACTTTGTTGATGAACGTCGTTCCCGTCATGCCTTGCGCGAAAAATAAAGGTGAACTAGCTTATTAGACGGAGAGACAGTCCGTGGTCAACAAACAATTCGACAAAAGTAAGTCTTAAGTTGAGGACGAATAATAATAAGCGGCTGAGCAGAACGGACAGATAGGACGATGACACAATACAAGCTCAGAACTCTGTGTAGAGCCATGAGTAATATAAGCATAGAGGTTTAGGCTTCCATTTGAAAGAGCGCTCAAATCGCACAGCTGGCGTAAACAATTTACTATGATTTCGTAAACATTCACCATTGGTGCCCATACCCCTTCAGAGAAGACTATAGCATATGTACTATGTCAGTGGAACTTGTTTACACCCAAATGGCTAAAACTGGCCGAAACAGCTCTCGTAATTTTATGAACGTTTAGCATCAACACCATCTTTCTGTGTCAAAGGTACTGACATCTTGTGTCGCTGCTATTTCTACAGTATGTCACTGTCTCGTTTACAGCTGTCATAACTTTTGGTGTCACTGTCATCGTTGCGTTATTTGCTAACGCTCCCCTTAAGTCTGCTAATTACGGAATGCTAGTTAGTTACACAAACACACACACACACACACAAACACACCCACAAACACACCCACAAACACACACACACACACACACACGTTCGCAAACACATTATAGAGTTAGAGGGGCAGCTGTGAAATACGGCAGGCTATATATATATAGCTCAAAGGATCCACTAGAAGCTCAAAATGCCTGTTAACTACATCATGCTTGTCCAAGCGCCGAGTCATCCTTTGCTAACTACATTGTTTGATAGCAACGTTCATAGACATATATCGCGTTGCAAGCGTCATTATCATCATTTGCGCAGTTGGCTCAGCCGTGATAGCAGAGGAAGAATTAAATTACAGGCGTCGACACTGTTTACTTACACCAGTGCTTCCCAAACTGTGGTCCGCGGACCGGTGCCGGTCCGCGAGCCCTCAGCTGCCGGTCCGTAAAATGAGTCAAGAAACTGGACAAAAAGACGATAGACGTTTTCTCGAGTGGGTCTCGATGCAAACGGTATCTTCAAAAAACGATTGTTTCGCAATCAAAACCATATTTTTCATATAAATTAAGAAGATTTGTTCTGGGAGTAAATGTATTTAAGCTATTGTAAACGAAAACTGCCGAAGAAATAGTCATTCGACGACATGCTGACAGATCAAATAAAAGTTGTTGTTCACCTTTACAAGAAATTTTGGTCGTAACATTTGAGATTTTTGAGAAACCAGATGTGTTGTATCTCTTTCGTCTTTAATAACCTGGTCACGGCTTCCATCAATAGAAAATAAACACGTATCCTTTAAGATTTCATATTGTAAGTGTAACATAATATAAATTAGAAAATTATAACAATTAAAAATACCACCCCACACCCGGAGACGGGGACGGCGTTCTCCAAGCTTAAACACACTTCTGTTATATAGTTTCTTAGAGCCTGAAAAATGTTTCGTACCTTGGGCGTTAAAAAAATTTAAAAAGTGATAAATATATTAATAAACAGCACTAGCATGTACATGTATATTTATCAATTTTTTAATGCAACTTTTTGATTCATATCAGACCAGCACAAAGTATTTAGTTGATATTTAGTACTGAATGATAGGCCTATACCCGAGCTACTATTAAAAAATAAATTAACTTTTTTTAAACCCAATTTATAGATAAAAGTAATAAATATATTGGGCACCGGCCTGCTGCAATGGGAAGATTCCTACCGGTCCGTCACACTGAAAGTGAATTCCTGCCAATCCGTCACGCTGAAAAGTTTGGAAGCGCTGACTTACACTATACTCAATCTCGTGTTGTCAAAGCTGAACAAGGCAGGCTCAACGGTATATTCTAGAAACCCATGAAGTACCTGTTATTTAGGCCTAGGCCTATTTACTGTAGTAGGCCTGCCTACTTTTGTATAGGCCTACACATATCTGCAAAAGAGATGCGCTGTTCGATTCACCCTATCCTGTGCAGTCTAGACATTTAGTCAAATCATTCTCATTCAATTAGAGTAACGACGGAAACCTTTGTTGGAAAACTCCTTCCAGACAAATGCACATAAACTATACATATTTATAAAGGTTCTACTGCTAAGTATAGGATCCAAGTCGAACTGGAAGATGAAGGCTCATTCTTAAACCAATGCCGTGGGACAACGGTCGCTTCAAGTGCGAAAGGCTAATAGAAGCACGCTAATCAACGTAGGCAATTTGAAGTAGAGTTCGCTAGAGGGCTACAGTATAACTGAATATCTAGAACCATCTTTCTATGTTGGCGCGAAATCGATGTCAAGTTTTAAAAGTGATCTTTTCCAGTCCAGAGGCCTTTTTAAAGTCGCTAGCATAACACAAAAGACCTTGCTAGATGGTCGCTTCGAAATGAATTGAAGTTTATGACAACATGACAACAATGCCTTGGCCAGGCAAGGTCAGAGGTCGCTCCCATGCAGAGTCAGTCGTTACAGACTGATTTGATGAGTTAAAGACCGACTTCACCGCTTAGTCGAACGGCTATCAACTGACTTAGTCGCAAAAACCTTTCAAATGGCTTACCGATTTGTTATCGATATGTAAGTAATATGGTATGTTTAGTTAGCTGATAATATGATGCACTGTAGGCTATTTGAACCGACAGAATGAAGACGAAAAAGTTTATCTGAATCTATGAAAGAGGGTGACAGCCGCATATAGCAGGCTATTTACTTAAGAGTCAGTGAAGACGGAATAAGACACACGACTGATGCCGAGACTGCATTGCGGTGCTTGTTCAGCCTACAATATATTATGTATTTAACACGTGTACACTCGCGCTTCGTCGGCCAGTCCGAAAGACTTTGTTTCGTTTTGGCTTGTGGCGCCCGACTCGCTCACCGCCATCGCCGACTTCGTCGCCTTCGCTGGACTGTCCTCCGGTTCGCTCGTCAGCTGTCATCCGCCTTGCTACTCTTAATGTTCGCTCACTAAAGGAGCTATCTGTTTAGCCGTGGCTGGGCTGGGAGCGCCTCTGAGTAGGTCTCTTGAAGAAGCGCTATATAAATGTCCAGAATGAATGAATGAATGATTAATCCATTCCTCGGTTGAGCAGTTTAGCAAGTCCAGTACAATACAAATTCAATACAAATTACTGGATAAACGCAAAAACCAGCAGTAATGAAATCATTTAAAGTTTAAGATGGCTTAAGTGTTAAACATTCTGCAATCACTCGATGCTGGTCATATGAAAGTGCATAGCCTATTTATCTCAAGTGCGGGAAGGTCATTGTTAAGCAGTTACATTTTGTTAGGAATTATTGATAGGAGAGTCGCCAGTTGGCACCATTATAGGACGCACCCTCCAGTAATATTGAGAAGGGGTTTAGGGATCTATTATATTCGACTATATATGAATTTGGCACAAGACAGTGCGCTTTTAACGTTGTGACAAGTTTGAACACAATAGGGCCTAAATAGAATAATTAATAATAACCAAGTGAGTGGCAGTTTCTCGCTTCCAGTATGAATTGCACAATGCTCAGTTTCTTTCTCGTGTAACAAACTCAGCCTGTTTTTTCAGAATTGTTAAGATCGTTCGTTATCTTTCGATTTGTCCTTACTTGATCCTGGCCCACTTGGACATCTGAACCAAGCGTCCAAGCCTCGACCAATCAAAAATTTATTTTTTAAAGTCTGCAGCCAATTTAAATCCTCTGCCATTGATTGCCCTCCGACGCGCTTTATATTTACTTACTGAATAGGCCTATAGCGAATTCCGCTCAACAGAAAGTCGGCCTAGTTGCCCTATTATAGGCCACCCAGTGTTTTAGTTGTAAAATAAGAGATGGAGCTCGAAAGTTTTACAGATGACGAAGAGTACACAAACGCAGGTCAAAATCAAATGTAGTTATTGTATTGCACACGAAACAACTAACGATTCATGCGATATTTTATTTCTGACCTCAGCATCTTTTAGTTACTTAGCTGAGGGGGTTAGAAGAAGAACTAGGGGTTGAAAGTTGAAACCCAAACCCCGACAACAAAAACGCTAGGACTATAGGGGAGTCCCCGGGAGGGACAGTGCACAAGACGAGAGATTCAGTTTTCTTGAAGAGGTGCTGCGCGTTACTTACTTATTAGCATTCAATGAATAAACGATTATCTATTCTATGTAGGCCTATGTATAAGTTTCTGTATCTATGTTGACGTTATATAGGCCTACGACGTGCAGGTAAGCATTAAAATTTTACATTTTTATGCTTTTAGGCCTGTTCTTACGGTTTTGCGGTTTTAAGTAATCGCACAAAATCATCAGTGTACGATGACATTTTGGAACGCTTTTTTGATGGCTGGGCACAGTAAAAATATGTTACCTAACGCATGTATCTCCAGGTGGGCGATAATACGTTTTACTTACATTAAAAAGTGATGCTTTCACACATTACGCTTAGAGTGCACAATATGGGACAGGCTATGTGTACCCAAGACGGAACGTGTCCCGTCTATTCTGAAACGGTATAGGGCCTATAGGTCGGTGAGTGCAGCTTTAGGCTATACAATCAATTTTAGCGGTTATGGCTGCGCTAACTAGTGATGCATGCTGCGAGCACCGACACCTGCTGACATTATTGAATCAGTCGTCACCGATCAGCCAGCCAGTCCTTCAGAAGTCGCCTGATTCTGCTACAATAACTTAACCGTATGACATCGCCATGATCGCCCCACTACCTCGTGCACCACATCGAGTGGAAGGAGTAAGAAAAAGAAATCCGAATCTTCTGTTGTGCTTACCGCCAATCTCCCTCCCCCTACCCCCATAAAGACTACCTGAACAGTCTTCGCGCAAAGAAACTCAAGACTGGGTCTGCAAAGGGCCATAATAAACCTAAGAAGCGATGTTGTTCCGCCAAAAACCTGGTGTTTGACAAACAGTTATCCGGAAGACAACGGTCAAGAAACGCTTAGGCCTATAGGACTACTTCCTGTGAACAAGCCATCTATGTCCTCTTCTGCGGACAATATAATACCCCATGCTGCATCTGCGGAAAGCGTTTCAACAAACCGCCCCATTGACAGCTGGACCCAGTGTCCACAATGTACCCAGTGGTACATGACTCGTGTGGACCCGGAGACACAGTTGTCTGATATCTTTGCTTGGTCTAGGCATGGCAGTAGGCTAATGCTATGTCTAGCTTCAGGCCTACTTGATACCAGGAGCGTCCATACACTAAGAGTAGGCTAATGTTGAAGCAGGATTCTAATTCTTCATTGAACAAGTATGGGGGAACGAGTTTCTCCTTTTAATGGGAGGCAAAAATGGGAGGAAATACTGCTTCATTGCCCTTGGACGCTCCTGCTTGATACATATTACATAACATTATGCCTCTCATGTGTTCAGTCAATGCGGCAGATTAGGTCCCACTATGTTTATTCAGCTTTGTTATGTTTGGTGAGCACAGTGCACTGACGATGCATTGCTGAAACCGCTTGTTCACAGTGCAATCATCACTCTTCTAGCGTAATATGGTACAAGGGAGTTGATTTAATTAAATAAAAATGTTTAGCATGGCAGAAGAATTTGCTGTTTGAATGTCCAATTTTGGGCACCCCTGTACCTAAGATTTGCAGGTCAACAAAAGTCTACCGTCTCCTTTAAGCCATACGTGTTACATTGCAAATTGTTTGCAAGATTATGGGTGAAGGATAAGTTTAAAGGTGGGATGAAGTAGCGGATTTGTAATGTCATCAGCAAAGGTGACTTGGAGTAAATACTGTGAATCGTCTCGTCTTGGAGCACCCACCCCTATCATTGCTCACAAGTAGGCCATCTCTGTATTTGTGTGGCGCATTTTAAGACACCGCTTAAGGTACGCTTCTTCCTAACCTACCTGGTGTGAGAATTGTAAATCAATGACAGGTGTGTGCTAGAAATCATGTTTGTACTGTTGTGCACATGTAGCTGAATAAGGTCTCCACTAACAGTCTCGCGCAGGCTCGTAGGGCCTGTATAGAGATCACCCAATGAATTTCTTTCCACAGTTGACAGTAGACTTTCGTTCCGATCTCTGGTCCACGATGCCTATGCAAAGAAAAAGCATTACCGAGAAAAAGTACTTAGAATGTAACTATACGCCGGTGGATGATGAAATATATAGGCCTATATATAGCCCATCTGTCTGAAACGTAGAGCAGAAATGTAACGCTTATTCCGACAGGAATCTGTCGGTTTACGCGTCATGGTATTTTAAACAAGTTTCTTAAACTGCATATCGGAAGTAAATAAGAAAAACTGTTTGGCTGGAATTAATGAATACAGATTAGCGAATCGCCCTTGTGTTTGATTTACATAAGCACTAACGCACGTCTAAGTTAATATACTCGAAGATTTGGGAGTTCGACCACGTAATCTGTGTTGAGTTCATGCGCTCATAAATTCGAATTCACATCGCGGAGATGAAATCGACTCATTTCAGCTCAACAGTGAACTATATCTCATGTTTATGTGCTTACTATTAAGCGTACTTTATAGAAACATCCAGACTAGCACTTAGAGATACTTAGCTCCCTAAACCGGCGCCAAGGCGTCCCAAGACCACACTTTCCTGCACTTGGACGCGTAAACACCAGCCGAAGATTTTCGCCCGTGTTTTGACGACAAGTACACTTTATAATACTTGTTTTCGATATGATCTACGAGAAAGCGTCTATTAATTTCGACATTATAGATAGGCTGTACTTGATGTCCCGATTCATTTAGCCACCTGGTCCTAAGGAAAACAAAATATTCGAAACAGCGCTGCTGGATGACCAATAATTTAGAAAGCAAGCGTTCGCCACGAGTAAATTCTAATGTTCACGTTCTCTTTCGCCTTCGAGGCCCTTCGTCCACTTAACTAAGGATGGAACCAAGGATGGATTTGTGGTGCAGCCCGAATCTTACATTTTACATTATACTTTCCCGTGTTTCTGTAACACACGTCGGAACAGAAACGTCTAAAGTGGCCTGTGGCCATCATAAGTGTCTTAAATTTGACGACGGGAAATTTTCCTTCGATAGTCAGGTGACTAAAATAGTTCCTACAATTCTTTTATCGACATGGCGCTTATTTGCCTATACGGGCCAAGTTCTCACTTTCCCCAGCGAAGGGGAATCCGTCATTGGCCTGAGGATGGCGATAGACGTCCCCCGCTTTGACAGTCTAAAGTATAAACCCAGACAATGCCAGGATGAAATACAATAAACAGTTATTTAAGAGAACCAGCTAGGTTTCTGAGAAAACCATTTAGCACAACCGTAAGATTATTTTTTTTGTTATACAGAGACTACAAACAAGTGCTCGACATGAAGTAGCCTATTGTCCGAGACAGCCACATTTGTTGGCCCATATTGGGCCCCCAATGTGCCAATAATGGCCAACGATGGGTTGAATGTGGGAACAACGATCAAACTGATTCAACTAATATACAAAAAGTTCGAATACAAACAATGCAGACAAAACGATCACGACTTCCAGACGTGGGTACTCCAAGTATTCATCGAACGACCAGACCTTTCAACATGTTTCTAGACTCTATAGAGGCAGTACTAGTACTCGGTACACAGTTCCACGAATCACTTTCAACGGATGCCTGGTAAATGATCTGAGTTTCGCCGACGCACTGGCCTCCTAACAACACAAGGAACAGCTGCAGTTAAGATCAATTATTACCACATAGGGGGGCCTATACACTGACCTAACGAGCAGAAAACTCGGATAGTCATAACTGCATAAAATGCAAGGGCAACAGTTTTGGAAAACAGTCAGAGACTTCTATTAGTCAAGACTTTTGGCCAGTTGCAAGGTTCCAGTCATCAACATTTTTGATGTCATCCTTTCCGAAAAGTCTTCGTCGTTTGCTTTAATTATCTTCACTATTCTTCGTCTTTTAATATTTTGCATGCATCATCGTAGCCGTTCTTTGCAGCCCTATACCGAAAGCGATTGGGCAATGAGCCAACTCATTGGCGTGCCTCCCCTAGGTGAAATGGAGGTATTGTCGGATTACGTCTGGGTTTGCCTTTTACCACAATTAACGTTGAATTTTCAGGGCCTGGTTTTGTCCCCATCATTTTTCTTTTTCTTCTTTGGTGCCATCTTATTACTATATAACAAATAGGCAGCCCTAATTAAGCGGGACCTATGTCCCTTTTGGGCTTTCCCTATTGTATCCCGAATGTTTTTACATTCCGATTGGTGCCTACTGTACTTTTGTATTGAATTCGGATCAATAAAGTTGAATTGAATTGAATTGAATATGTAGACCAATTAATCTATTTAGAAGAATTACGCTAACTGAAAACAAAGAACAGCAGAAGTATCATAATTATACCACCGCACAGCTGAACTTCCTATAGGCCTACATATGAGAAAACAAGAGAAGCAAATAATTCTTTTAGCCATCATCAGGCCATGAGAAACTGACAGACTCTCAAGACTCCAAAAAACATAATCGAATCTAATAGATTAGAAACTGACAAAATCGCAATCCTCCCAAAAAAATAATCGAATCTAATAAAAATTCAATTAGAACTTTTACATGAGAAGAGCTCTGCTGGATGAATTTTCGCCGCAGAGAAGTAGCAAAACAGCCAGAAAAATAGCTTATTCTGTCTCTCAGAGAGACAAATGGAAAACATGCAGAGAACTGACAGCTAGACAAAGGTATTCGTCCTAAAGATGAATATTAGTTATATGAGATCAGAGAAGGCTTGACAAACGCCGCCGTCAGATCGCGCTCTTAGAACACGTTAATCCTTTTTGCAGCCATCAAGGGAGCTCCGGTACATTGCCATTTATCAGCGGCAGCGTTCTAATGGCCAATCCACCAGAGTCACAGAGTAGAGCATGCCGCAGCAATTCCACATGTATCGTCGACCATGTATTTTGATCAAAGCCGACTGGACAGCAAAGCAATTGTTAGGAGCTAGACCGAACGTTTATTCATTTTCCGATCATCTGACCGAAGTAGGGTCTACGAACTTCAACGAGTGCAATCGTATCAAATCATAACGACAGTACTTGCTTGAACAGCCATCCTGTCTGGAAAGTAAAACCAATTGATTTACATCGGACATTGTTTAATTATTTCTTCAATGTACGACGTCTGTCGTTCAATCACCAATCAACCAGCGCTTCGTTAAATTACCCGTTTTTCGATCAATCCACGCTGCAGACTGGTACTCCGCTTGTTCACAATTATTTAGGAGAAATGTTGCGCTATACTTGGGCACTCTGAACTTATTAAGTTGCATCCGTGGAACTGTAACAACACACACAATATTCGATGCAGATTAAAGCATTACTGTAGGCATTAGTCGCTCATTGGATAGCATGCTATTTAACATATAATTGTAATATCATATACTTTATATATCAGTCACTTGATCATTCCATAGATTGAAATAAATTTAATTTAGCGTTGTGCCTGATCTAGCACATAATTTAGTGTTTATGTGGTATTCTAAAAAGATCGATAAAATTCACTTAACATAACATAACATAACATAACAAGGGTTTTAAGTGGTTCAGAAGACGTGTAGTCTGTGTTAGAACCACTGCAAATTTACCTCAAACTCTTAATAGCCCAATTTTCCTAGCTTCTTCTTAAAAGCTGTTATAGTGTCCACTGAGACAGTACTATCGTCCAAACCATTCCACAGGTCTACAACTCTTGCACTAAAGAATTTCTGCCCTAATGTTCCCTTCGGCCTCTTAAATAATTTATACCTGTGTAGTGTGTCCCCGCGTTGCCTTGTTCGGTGCTAATTCAAAGAACCTCTCCCACTGCAGTGCTTCCTTTCCAGTGATAATCTTATAAGCTCCAATCAGATCTCCTCTGCTCCTCCTTTTCTCCAATGTTGTTAGTCCACACCTTTTCAACCTTTCTTCATAGCTCAGATCCTTGTAGCCCCAAATCATTTTCGTAGCTCTTCTTTGTACTTTCTCCAGTTTTTCCATGTCCTGTTTCAGGTATGGATTCCATACCTGGATGCAGTATTCCAACTGTGGCCTAACCAGTGATTTGTACAACCTTATTATTATATCTTTGTCTCTGGTGACTATTGTCCTTTTTATCATACCTAAAGTTGAATTAGCCTTTTTTGCTGCTTCAGCACATTGCCTTGAAGTGTAGATCTATCAGAAGATGTAACTAGGGTGACAATCATCTGTGTCCTTGGAAAAATTATTTAAATCTGAGTAGTAATTAGAAACTGCATGCAGTGCATGGTCTGCAAAAGACATAATTATATGCCTTTTGCATTCCCGCCAAGTGCACTGCTTTCTGTAATGTATCTGCTGCTCTGCGCTCTATATGCGTCTCTCTCTCTCTCTCTCTCTCTCTCTCTCTCTCTCTCTCTCTCTCTCTCTCTCTATATATATATATATATATATATATATATATATATATATATACATTATATATATACATACATATATATACATATATATGCATAATTATAGCAAGTGCGTGGTTCTGTTTGTACAGGGTGTCAGTATAAATGAATAAACGATTTATAAACGAGGTCTATTTTGGGCGGACGATGTGTGGTTTCTTAGCTTAGTCTGTGATGCATCTGTCAGTGCTTCAATAAAGCCCAACGATATTTTATGACTCTCATTGTATATACTTACATAATATATATATATATATATATATATATACATATTATATGTATATATTTGCATATATACATCACATGTACATACAACAGCATGTAAAGCCTATGTAAGAGTGGACACAAAGACACTCTTACATAAGTCACTTTCTTACGATGGTCACTTTCTGCGCACTTGCAATGCCATGCATAGAGTACAGACACGTGCCCAGAGGCGTAGCTAGGGGGGGACAGGGGGAGCGGCCGCTCCCCCTGAGACCATTTTCCAAAATGTGGGGCCTTTTTCACAATTTATTTATTCCAATCGTTTGAAATTTATTTATTCCTATCGTTCAAAATTTATTTATTCCAATTGTTCAAACGACATAAGACATATGTCACCTAGTCCTAAAATGGTAAACCTCTTTTTTCAAACTGCACTACTTAACAGTTGGCTGAGACAAAAGGTATTCTTGTAAGACTTGATATGTTCGAATTCTTATAGTTCTAATATTCTGCGATAAAGTACCAGATAAGGCTTTCAGTTTATCCACATATTTACAGAAAAGTAGCATTGATTTACTCTCGGCTTCTATTTCAACTATTTGAAAACGAGATGAAAAACATGCGAAGTAATTTGAATCTGAGTTTGAACGGATTGAGAATGAAACAACTAAGCTGGCTCAAAAATGTGATACTACAACTTACTATAAGCAACATAGAGTTAGGAAAAGAAAGAAATTCCATGAGGGAATATTAATGGACGATTCCAGAAAAATTCATAGTTGAAACCTACCTAGTGTCTCTAGATTGTGTCATAAATAGCACAACTAAAAGATTTAATTACGGTAACTCGTTCATTCAAGTATTTATATAGTACCTCTTCACGGGGGCTACTCAGATGTGCTTTCGACTCCAGCACGGCCAAATAGCACAGTTTTCAATCTAGTGTAGAACGTATTAGTGGGAGTCTGAGGAGCAGGCGCAGCTCCAAAAGGAGCCCGTTCCATGCTGTCGGGCCCATCACTGAAAAGCACGGTTCTGCATGGTGGCTGTGCGGGCAAAATGAGCAATGAGCATCAGCTTCCCCGAAGAGCGGAGGTGGCGGCAACCCTGAACTCCCAGGACGAGGCGCCAAAGGACCCGCAGATAAGCTGGGTGCAGCCCAGCTGGCACCGCCACACCTGGGAAGCAACCCTGTATAATACGCGCTGGCTGACAGGAAGTCAATGTAGGACCTTCAGCATATAACCAAAGAACTGAGCATTTGAGCATTTTGCAAATGTGGCTTCGAAATTTAGTTGTTTAGATCCAAAGCATTTTAGCAATGTTACCAAACTAGAATCTCTGGCAGACATGACATGTGTACTAAAATTCATGATCGTCAATGACATGTGTTCCATTTACCCTAGCCTGCAGTCCACACTGTACCGCATTTTTCTAACCTTGCCAATGAACAGCGCTGGTGTGGAACAATTAATCCTTTAGCCGACTCCAACTCATAAAATCATACCTACGTTCTACAATGGGCGGGGACAGAAATCCGACAGATCGTCTGGTTTGGCCTTGATTACGATCGAAAGACAGTTCGAACGCTATTGAAGTGGATCATAATGAAGTAATCGATAACTTTGCTCAAATGAAGTCTAGACGAAAAAGGCTGTTGTAATTGGTTTCTACTTGCACTGTTTTGTTATAGTACACTGTACTATTACAAATGTACTATGTACATATTGTTTTTTTCCAATTTTGGGGTGTTTCAGTATTTCTATTTAAAATACAAAAATAAATACTTATAATCATAATGAATGTAGTTAATTGAAATTATTTATTTTGGTAGGGCTAATTGGGGCCTTTTTCATGTGCTCGCTCCCCCTGGTGTTAAAACCTGGCTACGCCACTGCACGTGCCATTTATATGCTGCTGTATACATACTGTTACACATATGTTTATAGGCCTATAGGGGCCTATATAAAATGATGGGATGTATATTATAAACAACAGAAATTGAAGGACGGGCCTGCACTGACTGGACTGCATGTAAGTGGAATATCAAGTAGGCCTACATGCTGAATATATCACCTATGTTTAACCCAGCAGGCTGATCAGTTTCAATCACCGGATGTAGACAACAATCGATGTAGGCCTATGAGACGACTGACGATTTCCCAATAGGCCTATGCATGCACGGATACCTTGGCCAGACTGACGCCCAGCCCCCTGCCCCCGCGGTACAGAAGTAGAATCTGCACCAGACAAGTTGGCCTACAAGAACATAATATATGAAGCGCAGGTCAAACATCTGGCGACTCAAGAAGCCAGGAATATCCTGCGTATAGTCAAGAATTCTTGCGCATTAAACGGTTTTAGAAACTCTTACCGCCTTTCGTAATGTTTCCTGTTGTCGATCTATTAAATGAACCTCTGATCAACGGTGTGGTGGTGGTGGTGGTGTAATGGGGCACTATCAAATGTCATTTAAACTGTAACTTGTATTTAATTGTGCACGTCTTAATAGAAGAAGTAATTCGTTAAGGATATCTATAGTTAGACGATTGATTGAGCGCGAAGTCGTTAACGCACAATTGCACAACTTCATCGATTGATACTTGCCATTGTGTAAGTAGCGGCCACGTATAGGAAAAAGAAGAGACGGATAAATAGGCAAACAGCCTTAATAAGCTTCGGCGCCGTCAAAGACCATTCAGAAACCTGACCGGATTTGACGTCGGGGTAAGCTGGTTCCATGTGCTGCTGGATTCGATGAGTCATCAGATCGTAAACAGGTCGCTATTTCCAGATAAGAGGCGTGTAGTTTGCCTGGCGTGATGACAGGTCGAAACCAGCCGCCGATCGGTACCCGTTCAGAGGAATTATTGCGCCGTACCATTGACCCCGCGTGACCTCGAGTGCTGTGGGCGCCACAACACGACAGCTAAGAAGGGACGTTCATGATGTAAAGGCAAGTAGCACCAGGTGCCGTAAGATAAGTCAACGGATTCGGTTAGAACTTAGAACGTCTAGTAGTGTAATGAAAGCTTGCAGAGTGACTTCATGATTTATCGTTTCAGTGATAACTGTAATCCTGAGTTCTGTTACATATTTTTTGGAAACATTTGCAGAATACTATGTTCTTGTTCTTGATGCTAACTGTCTTCAGTGCCGGATTTAAACTTGGTGAGGCCGTGTATATATGGTTCTACATAATGTACATAATATATATATATATTATATACAGTACAATTTTTAATAAGTCACCCACCAAAATTCTGATTTTTAGGCTCCTGCGGATTGTGAGACCCTAAACTGTAGTTTTTTTTTAGCTTATGCCTAAATCTGGCACTGACTATCTGCTTTGTAGGCTTATCCAGATGCCGCCAAAGGAGTCACATGCATCACATCAGCGGACTTCTGCATGATAGGCACTCTCACGAGGCAGTTAATCTTGGTGCAGTTGGTCACGTAACGGTGGGTCGTGATTGGAATTGCAGCGACGAGGGTAAAAACTGTAGTATCTCCGATTTCAAATGAACGATCAGCTTTAGGTCCAAATGAGTATGATGATACCGTACAGCACTATGGTAATATTTACACCCCGAAACCGGAATAATAGAAGAGTGGCTGAGTTGAATTTCATGTAAACTTAACCCTACCATTATTGCAGCATCAATCTTACCCTTTGCGGTGACTTTCAGTCTCCTGCGCAGGCAACGCCTGACCGCGCTGAACCGGGATAAATAAACATTGTGCTGTATGAACCTTTACGATGCTTTTATTTTCGGAGCGATTTATGTTGGCGATCAACGCGGGAATAAGTCGATGCATGCTTATTATGCGCAATTATATCCCGCCTCGAAGTCAGCAAGTGGCAATGTGGCTCTGCAGACGCTGGCATTTAAGTGCATACCGGTACTTGAATTAACGGGCGACGTTTTTTTAGACTGCAGCCTAGGTTACTGAGGTTGTTTTGAATTCCTTGTTGTGTTTAGCTGACACGCCTATCCCTTAGTTCGCCTCCTCTTCTGATTTCCTCGCTTTCTCTGTTATCTTCAGTACTTTCACCTCTTGTCCCCTTAAGTATACTAAACAATTTTTTCCTTTGCCCGTTGCCTAACAGTGGTCTATCCGTCTGTCTGTTTGCTTGTATGTATACGCACGTATGTATGTATGTATGTATGTATGTATATATATGTATGTATGCATGAATGTGTGTATGTATGTATGTATGTATGTATGTATGCATGTATTGTATGCAATTTTATTTATATGTTTATATATATGCGTATGTGAGACGAGGAAAAGACTTCATACACCGTATATAGACGTGTTCATGCAAAATTGCATTAATCTCAAGACGACAATCATAGAGATGCACACACAAATTAAGGCAGCGTGCGTGCTTGACAGTGAAAGTGATTGACTACGATCGATAAGTCATTCAGCGAAGACTGCGATGGGGTTTCGTCCTATGGAAAGAATCCCACAATTCCAATTGATATTGTTTCGAAGGAAAGGAATCATAATTGGAACTCAGAGAAAACACGACTTGGACTAAGCATAGGAAAAGCATTTAAGACATAAGACATAATAAGACATAAGACATAATTTATTTCAGTAACCAAACGTTTCACAATTAACTCAAAACATACAGTGATAATATAGATCAAAGTCTGGCTATACGCAGGAGACCCAAAAGGGGACAACAGACCCCGGTATACCCGGCGTACCCGCTATATACCAGACCCCGTTACCCGGTACCATTTGACTTGACAGACGTCTCTCTATCTCTGTCTATAATGAGGCAAGCCTATATTGTGGCCTGACAAAATGTCCTGAGACAAAATGTCACGTACAAAATTGCGCGGTCGGAATCTCATTATGCGTCAGACAAAAATGCCAAAATGTCCTGAGACTAAAAGTCATGAATAATAACGTAAAATTCAGTTGCTGAAAGCTATAGTTTTTATTTTAACAAAAACTAACACTAACTGAATTGATCAGACAGCATTGATATTTAACACTCTGGAATGTCTCCCGAGTAAGCAATCGGATCTCTATTGGACGTATACTGTATAGTCAGTCACAATATTGTGACGAGCTTCCTTGATCCTCGCATATGTCTTCTTCTTTCCTGGCTGAACCCCAAGTTCAAGCTGAAGGCGACGCAGAGACCCGTACTGTGTTGTTCTTGCTAGAATCTTTCATTCTTCAGTGGCTTCTTCTTTGATGAAACCTTTATGGTGCAGTGTTTTGGACTACATTACATGTATTACATTTTAACCCTGGTTTCTTGGCACATTGCCCTTTATTCTATTTCTTATGTACTCTTTGATTTCCCTTGGCTGTTTAACATTTATATATTTGAAGATTTTATCTTTCTCTGCTTTTCATTTTCAGACAACTGTTTAAGTTTTCGATAGAACACAGACAACATGCCATTTGCCCGTGACATTTTGCCTCATGCCATTTAGTCATAATGAATTTGTTGCGTGCTATTTCGTCCGTGACTTTTTGGACCATGCCATTTTTTCACATGGACCTCCCATATTTAAGTATATAGGCCTAATATAGATTTATATTGGAGTTTCCTCCTTTCCGTTGAATTTTTTTATTGGTTTCCGGTCTTCCGGTCACAAACCAGTTGCATCGACTGTACTTCCTCATCGACGCAACCCCGATTTAATTGCTGTATCCTTCTTCATCCCTCCTCATCTTCCTTTAGAAATGCTTTCCCATTTCCCCTCCTCTTACTCACTCGGCTCCTTTTCTCCTCTCTTCTTCTGCACCAATCGGGCATTTCTAGCATCGCATCCGCCTACACATCTTCCGAACTTTCTACTTTACAGCCATAAGCTTCTCATTCCTCTGTCTTCTTTTCTGCTCCCTCCTCTTCCTGCTTCCTTCTTTTTCTGCTCACTTCTCTTTCTGCTCCCTTCTGTTCCTGCTCTTTTCTGCTCCTGCTCCCTCCTCTTCCTCCTCCCTTCTGTTCCTGCTCTTCTCTTTCTCCAGTCTTCTCCATGGCACGAGAGCAGAGCTGACAATGTTAACTGCCTTCCATACAGATTATTACCGACTTTGTGTTTACATTTATATGCGCTGTTGTTATAGCCGCATGTTTCTAAATACGCCTACCTGCCTGCCTTCCTGTCTGCCTGCCTTCCTGTCTGCCTGCCTTCCTGCCATGCTGCCTGCCGGCCTGAAAAGTCTGCACAATTTCAATTTGGAATGGCTAATAAAACAGTTAAGCATCCCCGAAAAGCGAAATTGAACTGACCTAATTTAGGCCAGTGCACTAATCTGGAGATTTAGACAGACTCAGGGCCCTGCAGACAGGTCCTTGAGGACAGGTCTTGGTAGGCCATGCACCACGGTTCTTGTTACATCGATTGCAAAGGCCTATACAACTGGCAAGTCTAAAGATACTGAAGCCACGCAGGCTGATGCCCGAGCCAAATGGTCTTCTTGCCACAAGAAAGGCGTCGAATTAGAAAATAGCCATTATTTGTTTAAATACCAGATACATAGAGACTTGTAGATGCGATTATGCCGTTGTTGCTGGTTCAGGACTTACCAGAAAGATGATCCTCATTGGTCCACAACGTTAATGCAATAGCAAATAAATTAACGTGGACTTAAAAGTAAGAAGCAGGGTTGTCGTATTGTTATTGGACTTCGAACTACTGAAGCATAAACCAACGGCCACGTTGCTAGGAGACTTAGGACGGAGAATTACAAATGCGATGTAGGGAGTTGTTCCCGAAAGAACTAAGGCACTGGAATCCAGAGGCGTAGCCTAATAGTTGATGTGCGGTAGTGAAGGAGCAACGTACCACCATTTGCCCATGGGGTGGTGCATATTAACAATACAGCATATCTTGCATGCATCCAATTACCGCACATAATTATGATAACTTGGAACATAAGTTCCGCGGTTAAAATCAGAGTGGGTATAAGCCAGCAGTAGCGGTACGCACTGAATTAGAGTAGTCAATGCGAAAACGAAAGAATGGATGAGGGTCACTGTAGACATATTGTGAACGACAGACAAAGTCGTATTGTCGTTTGGTGAAGCAGCTGGAGACAGAACCTGAAAACAGAGTCTACAAGATCAGCCATGGACGAGATGCACATTCCTGATATTTAATGTAAAGATCCCAGTTTGACGAAACCAGCCTTCCCACACATGAACCAGTTTCTGGATCAATTGTCTTCGTGCAGTGCTATTTAGGCAGCAGCGTCAATTTTCTATGTACTCTTTCGATGATTGAAGCACTGTGCTCAGTAGGACGCCTGCATCGTCTGTACATCGTTCTGCGCTCGGTATCGAACCACAGAGTGAAAGGCCGACCTCGCGAGGTCACGCGAGGTCACGCGAGGTCGGCATCGCGATGTTTTGCGCAACGATGGCTATCAGTCAGGCAGCAGACTTGCACTTGAGAACACAAGGTGTCACCTTGTCGTTGATGTATCAACTAGTACGATTATCAATCAGGCACTGGCTTCCTCGTCCAGCAACGTTCAACTTCTTCAGTTACTTCAGTCAGAAGACCGTTTTGCCGACGTCAGAGATAGTAATGATCCGTTTTGATTAATGATTATCACTATCACTAATGACTATCGACGCTGAGTCAATTTCAGAGTTGCATGCGCAGCGTGAAATTAGAAAATGATATAGACCCAACCGCATCAGCCGAACCCCACGACCAGAAACCAGCACCGGAAGAATATGCAACGCTCACTGATTTGTGGCACTGCGACTGGCCAAAGACAGTGCTCATAAATCAAACTTTGCACTCTAAGAATAGCTATTGATGGTCTGCAATGTGTCAGATGTGAACAGATACTAATCGTTCGTTCACGTACGAGAAGCGAATAGACGAGTGAAACTCAATTGCAGGCATGCCTCAAGCAGTCTTCTATGAAAACCCGTAATATTTTGACAGGAATTGATCACGCATACCCGGATTAATTTAATGAGGATGCATGGGCGATCATCGTTTGAATCTTCGGAAATATCCCAGATGTGTGGAAGCATGTTTTTGCCAAAGAGTTATGGACATACGAAACCTTGTCCAATGCAAACAGAGGCCTACAGACTGTGATTCTCTTAATAGTTTTGCAGAAACAATTAAGAGATCGAATCAAGAAATTAGTATTGTGGTTTAAAATGGTAGATTATGTTCTGCGTTTCCTACAGCTCATGCACGGGTGCCTCACAAGGTGCCATGGCCCGTTAGTAAATTGACAAATTGACAAATGTGAAGGTATAGGCCTACCAAATCTGGGGTTCTGAGCTAAATATGCCCTGAGTTTTACTGACCTTATTGGAACATATATGTTACATTTGTTTATCTCAGTATATCCATAAAAACCTATCAAATCAAAATCCAGAGATAATCCCCTAATGATGCATTTCTGGGAGAATGAATTTGAAAATATCGGATACTGAATCCTTTATCGACGACAGGGATTAGTTTTCCATGCATTTTAATACACGGTCGTCGTTTAAAGGTTAAAAATCACAGCTCCAGTAGTTACGCATAGTTAAATATTAATATATGACATTAAATATAAATTAAATATAAAGTTAAATATATGACATGTCACGTATATAACATTGAGGCCCTTGTAAGGAAAGGGAATTTTCATCCGTAACAAATTACAGCTTTTGACTCAAAGAGCTGCTGAATTGTCACAAAGGGCCTACTCCTCGAAAATCGGGACAAAAGCAGCATAGCCTCGCATTCAGTGGTCTTTTTTTATTAATGGTCCAAAGGCAATCAAGTAGTATTCAATTTAATCGTCCACTAAATAAACTCATGATAATGACACTCTAAACAACTGAAATCGTACGGTTATAAAATTGGTCGCTTGCAGGAATTTAATTCGTTTTTCCACCCTGGTTTCTGTGCCCGATTTCACAATCATAACTATCATCAGAATGCTTTTGTGCATGGCTTTATTTAACGAGTGGTGTATCTGGTCTTATTTGTTTCATATATGCTATGTGGCTGGCAAGTGGAATGCTTCGAAGGACAGACATCAAGCTCAACATCGATGATCCACTATATATCTTAGAGCTTTGGCCGAACACACGAGATGAATACGCGGCTGAGCATGTAGGCCTATACAATGAAATGATCCAAATCACGAAACGACACGCCAGCTCGGACGTCGTCCGGAATTCCAAGGTCCTCGCATACGGCCGGGGGACCTGGCCGTGTGTGAAAAGTTACCTACCAGAACACCAAGCAACACCCAGGGCAGATTACACAGAAAAATGTAATTGAATTACAAATTAATTGGGAAAATGTAATTGAACTACAAATTACGTGGGAAAATGTAATTGAATTACAAATTACTTTAGAATTATGCTGGAAAATATAAATTACAAACCACGTAATTACAATTAGGGCCTACATCAAATTATTACATACATAATTAGGGTCAAGAAATTCAGGCAGAGAACATTTTTGCTTTCGTTCCACTGTTCATTTGTATTAGGCCTACACTTTTTTAAACTTTAAGGAGCCGCTTGCGCTCGAACAAGTTATTCGCTAACCGGCGTCTACTTGGTCTTACAAGTTACAATCATGCTTCCAAAACTGTAGAGTCTGTCTACGCCTCTACGGGCACAGGTGAATGAGGTGCAGCACTAAATTGCATAAATAATATCTCTACAATAGGGTAGCTATGAATCATCATTAGTTCGGAATAGTTCCTTACTGTCATCTTCGATATACTGTAAGATTTCTAATTCGTTTTGTTTGTTATTGCCGACTCTGTGGCCGCTGTGTACATTGTACTGATTCATAATCTTCCTCCCTTTCTTTACAACTAATTATTGACCTAGTATTTTACTACTGGTGGCATTTTCAGACGTTCTGACGACTTTGGGAAAATGTAACTCAATTACAAATTACCTTGATACAGAACAATAAAATACAAATTAGCAATTTCAGCTGTAATTCAAATAACGTAATTTGAATTATATCAAATAAATTACCGTCCATCCCTTCCACAACCACCATCAACAACAACAACAACAGCAACCACAACAACAACAAAAACAACGACGATGACGATTAAAAGAAAAAGAAGATGGCGACAATAGGAGCAACAAATATCACCGCAACTACTACCACATTTACTACCACCCCAGTAGACAACATTATAACAGGGGAGGGGGAAACAGTAATGGTAACACTCGTGGCCAGGAGAGCAGCAGTACGCGGTTCGATACCCGCAACCCCTCGGGCGGGCGCCTTACATGGCTGCCATAACGTGTGTTTAGTTAAGATTTTGATAATTGTACTGTCATGTCTCAATGTAACCTTACTGCGTTTGTCGGTTTGAATTAATAAGAGAAAGAGATATTATTATTATTATTATTATTATTATTATTATTATTATTATTATTATTATTATTATTATTATTATTATTATTATTATTATTATTATTACATGAGAATTCAAGCTCGACAACATAGGAATAGATACTTGGAACATCAGGACTCTGTTATACACAGGAGCACTCGCCTTAGCAGTCAAAGAATTAGACAGATACAGATGAGATATCATAGGACTCTGTGAGACAAGATGGTGTGGAAAAGGATAATTCTAGCACGATCAGTACAATCAGTAGCGATGATTCTGAACAAGATAGCAGACAAATCAATGATAAGATACCAGCAACGATTAATGTCTGCAAGATTTCGCACCAAATTTGCCAATGACAGCCATCGAAGCCTAACTGTTGCCTGGAGGGCGCTCCACTGTAATCTACGTTCTCGAAATGCCTTGTTACTGCTTGAGTGCGTCGGTAGCCGACATCGTGGCTTCGAAGGCCCTGGTAGAATGATACTGACGGGGTATGTAAGCTACGCCACAGGCAACATCTAGAACCCAAGACAGACACAGAGACAGAGACAGACAGTAAGAGAGAGAGAGCGATAGAGGGAGGGAGAAAGGGTATGAGGGAGAAAGAAACAGAGAAAACAGAGAAAGACAGAGAGGAAGAGAGGAAGAAGATAAACAGAAAAACAGAGATAGAAACAGAGAGATGGAGTAGGGAAAAGAAAGGAACATAGGCCTACTCAGCTGTTTAATAGCATATACAGTTTCTGCCCTAGACTGATTATTTCAGGCACGAGGTTGCGCTTCTGGTAGCGTTGACAATATATATATATATATATATATAATTATATATATATATATATATATATATATATATAAGTTACAGTTCACAGCATGTGTTGCTTTATCAATTCGCAGTTAACGTTTAGATGCAAGCGAGATTAGCGCACGTAACTGGATATCATAGGCGTTACTACGGCGGCGGCTGAATGGGAATTAGACAAACGCAGAGGCAGAGGCCATGCACGCAGCAGCAGCAGCAGCAACAGTCGGTAAGCCTGTTATCTTGGGAGAAACAATGACATACACTCGTTGGACGCCATGAGTAGAAGACGTCGTCTTTGTCAAGAACGAAGACAGTCGGTGACTGAGAGTTGAAGGACACACAACAACGACAACGAACGAGAGACAGATCTCGTCCGTCAGTTGATCAGTCGGTTGGGTTCTAAGCAACTCAGTTTGAATGCGTTTCGACTTCAAAGAGACTTACGAATCATCGGCTGCTGGTGATAATGCGTCTGCGTTTCCTAGCGGTCTCCTGGACATAACAGACGCAAACTGAAACCTAAGCCAAAGTGGTGACGAAACCAAAAGGCAGAACGGTAACTGAACTCGAACTTTGAGTCTGTCAAACGATAAATACAGAAATAGTTTTCATTTTGTTTATTTCGAAAGATTCGATTATCACCGACTTAGTAAACGACGACATCGTTTACTTCGTCATCGTCCTTCGCAGTCAAGGCCAAAGATTGAGGACGGTAACAAGGACATCGGAGGTGGAGTAGGAAGCCTATGTTCTTTCAACAGCGTGCCAATCATTTCAGCGCAGGCTTCAGATTTAAGTTATCACAAGAAGATATTATTCGCTTGTTGCTATCCTAAAACTGTCAATATTACGTGCGATCTATAGAAAGTTACTTCCTGTGCTTATGGAATCTATTTTGGTTAGTTTGGTAACGCAATCGGGCAGAAGTTGCAGTCATTTTGATTAATACAGAAGACAATTCCATCTTTTCGTCAGTCGGAAAGATATTAATGACTCAGTGTTGTGGTAGGACTAACAGAGTTTTTCTAATAACCAGTTCCTCTGCCATATGGGATTCCGACCACGCTTCTCCAACGGTCTAGATATTGGTTTCACTTCAAGTGATCATTGACCGATAATGACATGTGCTTTACGATAAGGCGCGACAGAGGTCATTAGCTTAGAGTAGAGAAAGTATATGAAGTTGCGTTCAGACTCTGTCTAGACCGCGTATCACAGTTTTCGTCACCTGTCCAGCAATGAGTCTTGACGGCGCCATGTTGGATGAGAACCAGACAACGGACCTCGGGTCAGATTTCGCCAAGACTCTGACCTCCAGAGACTTCCCTTTGAAGAGCCAATCGCCGCACTTCCGGTCCGTCTTCCTCGTTCTGTACGTGGCGATCATCGTCATGACTTTGGTGGGAAACCTCATGGTCCTCCTCGTCATCGCATCGAACGCAAAGCTTCGAACAGTAACGAACATGTTTCTCGCTTCTCTGGCAGTCAGCGATCTACTCATTGGCGTTCTGAACATGCCATTCCAGCTGCAATTTCATCTGGAAGAGCAGTGGACGAGCGGTGAAGTCATGTGCAAACTGGTCAACTACATTCAGGGAGTGGTCATCGTGGTCAGTATTATGACGCTAACCGGAATTGCAGTGGACAGGTGAGGACAGTTCTTTTCGTCTAAGGTCTATTGGCTGACCTTATATAACAGAATTGCGAAATCTTCAACCAATCTATCTTCTAATCTAGTTAACTAATCCGTCCTTAATCCATCTCTGAAATTGTTTCTTTATTCTCTCATTCCATTTATTATTATTCTCCATCATTCTGCAGATTGATACGAGTGAGTACTGTATTGTATATCGTTCCGATAGAACCTGATTATTGAACTTTATTTCCTCTTATGCCGTCCTTCTATATCCTATCTTTCCATCTCATAATATGATTGACTTGTTTTCCATCTATTTCCAGTTCAGTTAAACTTGTTTCTCCGAAGGATAATGATTCTTGGTCATGATTTCACTTGAAGCGACTATCGACTGATGCCTTGGGCATTATTACGACGGCGCTACATAAATCACTAGATAGATAAGATCTTTGCCCATTCTGTTACGGCCGACTTATAGAATCGATATCCTTCGTTTCTTTATTATTTATTTATTTTTATTTTGCGCACTTACGGTTACACAGTCAGTAAATCAGAAACTGAGGTGGATAAAAGTTAGTCAGAATCCGTGACAATGCAGAATTATTTTCAAGTCCAGAGTTGAACACGTGATTTTAAGACCAATAACGAGTTGATTAAAAAAATATTATATTATATATACCATTACCGTTACCATTACCAAATGAAAGGGCGTGATCCCACAGTTTGCCTAAACACTTGGGTCTGCGAGTTGATTGCTTGTAGAAGCCAGTACCAGAGAAGAACGCATAAGTTGAAGAACGCCATGCATTGTTCCGCAGTGTTGTGAGAGCACTGACTTTTAAAAAGAGTATACCCTGCAGAATTAAATACACAAGTATCTGAAGTGATAATTTTATCGTAGTCGAATCCATGGAGCAAAACGAAGAAACGTGGATTTCGACGAGGTCCTTGGGAGGGAGACCAAAATGTAACATCAGATCTCCCGCCACCAGGGATGGGCACTAACCTATTTTTTTAGTTAAACTAAAACTATTTTCCAACTAAAAAAATAGTTTAACTGAAGTTGGCAACTGATTTTGAAAATTAGTTAACTAAACTAAAAAAGTAGTTAAACTTTTTCCAAATTTTTTCCAACTTTTTACGACAGACATTTTCACAATAACAGAGGTTAAGTGAACTGTAATCATGCACAGCGTCAAGACAATTTCACCTTCAAACTATGCAATGTGTACTGTTCTGCCATACAGTTACAGGTGTACTGTAAGTAGGCCTAGTGTATGAATTTGAAAACACAGGCTGTTAATGCTAAAACCATGCAGTGTTAAAATGTTTTTTGTTAACAGTGTTCAATGTTCATTGTGGAAAAATAGTTGCATATTGCTGAATTTTTTAGTTAAACTTGTTAGTTAACAACTAAATTTTTTAGTTAAACTATGGTTTTAACTAAACTATTATTTAGTTAAACTTCATCCTTAACTAAAAAATTTTAGTTAAAGTAAAAGTTAGCAACTTCTTAGTAAGCTATTGCCCATCACTGCCCGCCACAAGACCGATACGAAACTGAGACGTTTGTCCGAGATGATACCAAGATGAGACCTTGGGTCTCTGAGCTGAGGCCGAAACCAAGACCTATAGGAACTCCTAGACGACACCGAAACGTTTGGCCTCTGAGATGAGACCAAGACGAGACTTAGTCTGAGACGTTCATCAAAATATATTTATTGCTAGCAATCAGTAGGCCTATTGTGTTGGTTGCATCATTGAAAGTTACTTAATTGCATACTGCGTAGGCCTACAGAAATCAAACCGGATCTTATATAGGCCCACAGTGTGCAGATAAAGTGTAACGAAGCATGGAGTCGACTCTGTCTTCTCGTTATCCTTTGCCTAGCATGGGCCTAATACATGTAGTATGACGTCAAGCCATACAATAGCGAAATAAAATTACTAAATTAAACCATATAGAATGTGAAAAAGACAGATGTATGCCAATGTCACTGATCGCTGCTGTAGTGACATTAGCATCCGAGGTCTAGTCCTAAATGTTGTATTAAAGTTACAAACTTAGTCTTCTACTCTGTCGAAATCATCCATTACATTCTTATGCCAAGTAGACAGATGTTATTATTATCGTCCTACTGCGCATGTCAGCCGCCATGATGAATGGCCGTTCATTCGTCTTCTGTGTCGTTTCGGCGGATTATTTGTAGATAATTCTGACAAGTTTGGACTTACTGTCGCCGAGTCTGTCCGAATTATTTTTCGTATTCACAACCGAGTTATGCGTTTCGGAGATTTTTACATGGTATCGTTACCAGTATAGTGACTGGAAGCATCCATCTGAAGAGGGGGACAGGTTCCCAGCTAAATAGTCCGCCCCAGTCTTACAAATCTTCGTACGTCGTCAACGCCGGGAGACCTTGGATCCGGTGGAGCAAGGGTCTCGGAGGGTGAAGAGAGTCTTTGGAGCTGTACCAACCGTCGATCACGGAATGTCTCAACTATCAACTGGCCGTCGAGGAACGAATCCCGTAACTCAAGCGATTTACGTAGGACTATATAGTGCGCTACCACAGCGCTGAAAATAGTTACCACACAGCTGTTGCATTTCGTAGGTTGACTATCGTTGCGAACACAAAGTTGTAACGGTGCATTGAGAATGAAACGTCAATTTGAATCGTGTAACAACAGACTGCAGTTAGACGCAGGTGAATTTTCTACATCCTTAATTTCCTTATGATTTCACATTGAATAACTTGTTTTCGGCCATACTCATTTGTGTGGCATAGTAGGCCTACCAACGAGGTGCATTGCGGTTGCTTTAACTTGTCACGAACATCTAGTTGATGGATTTGCCCTCGAGACCTGAGCAGACGAAATAGAGAGGAGCCCCGAGACGTCTTGCCCCGAGATCTATTCGAGACCGGGATTGGACTTTGGGTTCGTCACGAGAGGAGGAGATAGGAAAGGAGGCATGCAAGGAAACCAATCCGAAATACATCTGGCTGCCGACTTTCGGCTACATCTGTTGATTTCGCCACTGTGTTGACGTAAACCGACTGGGTGGTCACTTCATCGGTCATCGGTCAAATGATATCTGCTGTGATCAAAAGTGAGTGACTCATCGATGGTGTTATTGAGAGATCGTCTTCTGACAAAGATTTTGGTTCCTGCAAAAGAGACAGAAAAATGTGAGGTGAAAGACTGCACACGCCAAAGGATTGCGGGGGTTAACTTGTCAAGCCAAATGTCGGGGTTTCAAATCCCCGCCAAAGCCAACATATATTCTAAAATAGACTGTTCTCTCCTTTTTATTCTTCTTCTTCTTGTTCCTCCACCTCCTCCTCCTCCTCCTCTTCTCCTTCTCTTCTTTCTCCTCTTCCTCCTCTTTCTTCTTCTTCTTCTTCCTCCTCCTCGTCCTCCTCGTTTCCTTTTCCTCCTCCTTCTTTTTGTCCTTCTTCTCCTCCTCCTCCTCCTCCTCCTCCTCCTCCTTCTCCTCCTCCTCCTCTTCTCCTTCACTTCCTTCTCCTCTTCCTCCTCTTTCTTCTTCTTCCTCCTCCTCTTCGTCCTCCTCGTTTCCTTTTCCTCCTCCTTCTTTTTGTCATTCTTCCTACTCCTCCTCCTCTTCTCCTTCTCTTCCTTCTCCTCTTCCTCCTCTTCTCTTCTTCTTCTTTTTCCTCCTCCTCGTCCTCCTCGTTTCCTTTTCCTCTTCCCTCTTTTTATCCTTCTTCCTCCTCCTCCTCCTCCTCCTCCTCCTCCTCCTCCTCTTCTCCTTCACTTCCTTCTCCTCTTCCTCCTCCTCCTCCTCTTCTCCTTCACTTCCTTCTCCTCTTCCTCCTCTTTCTTCTTCTTCCTCCTCCTCGTCCTCCTCGTTTCCTTTTCCTCCTTCGTTTTGTCAGTCTTCCTACTCCTCCTCCTCTTCTCCTTCTCTTCCTTCTCCTCTTCCTCCTCTTCTCTTCTTCTTCCTCCTCCTCGTCCTCCTCGTTTCGTTTTCCTCTTCTTTTTGTCCTCCTCCTCTTCCTCCGCCTCCGCCTCCTCTTTCCCTCCTCCTCCTCCTTCTTTTTGTCCTTCCTCTTCTCCTCCTTCTCCATCTTCCTTCTCCTTCTCCAGTTCCTTCTTTCTTTCCTTTTCCTCGTTCTCCTTTGTTTTCATCTCGGTTGATGCGTGGTTATTTAAAACAACCGTTTTAAAGCGATGATCAGCAGTACTGAAGATGAGTTTTAGCAAGAGATGGAGCAACAGAGTTAAACTCCTACGTCATTCGAAACCCAGTTCATGTCATTTTTAGGACTTCGGCAGCATGGTTATGGTATATCAAGTAATTTTAAATATTTTCTTTAATAATCTGTACATGAATTATAATACACGAATTGCAATTCTAGTCCTGACGCAAAGAACATTACTTCTACTTAGTTATACCAGTTTTCTGTCATGCTGGCGTAAAATAAATTCGACTGTTGCCGTCTTTCAAACAGGTGAAGCATATACCTGTAGTGTGAGAGTCAGTGATTTTGACAGGTCTTTGAAAGACAGACAGAGGGAATCGCTTCTTCTTTCAATCGTCGTTCTGTGTGGATTCTAATCATAAACGATCCTATATCAAAACCAAAATAACATATTCTTGGCACGGGAGTGGTGCTCAGGGGCGTAACGTTGGTCTAAAAAGTGAAGGGCACCAATTTCTTCTCCACTTTCGCTTTTCGCATGGACACCATCTCAGGGAAGGCACAATAATAAAATATTGATTGGTATTGTTTAAAAAGTGTTGGTATGGTACCTCCAGTCCAAAAAGTTGGAGCGGAGGGGTACGGGTATCCCTCTTACCCCACACAAATTACGCCTATGGTGGTGCTTGCTTTCTTATTCGACGCTGAGGTTCAAAGATCCTATGCCATTGTCTTTGTGTTCGGTTACATAGAAGCTCCTTAAACGTCGCGCAGTTGTTATGCTGTCAATTTTGAGTTGCTCTGAAGTTACCATTAATGATTAGACTGCGGAAAGAGAATGTAAGAAGGACACTTGGACTAAGAACAGAGAAAAAATCTTGTCGGTTTCTAGAGAAGGTGTCATGGGTTCTACAGGACACTTGCAGTGTCTGCGATGTACGTGGTAGGTGAAATGGAGTGGTTGGAAGAGCGACAAGTACAGTATTGCAGGCGATGGAGTTGACATTAAGTATTCTCAGCTTCGTTGTCTTCTTAGTTCCTGCACGATGACAGATAAGACATTTGCAAACTTAAGCCACGTCCATCTCAACTTGCACTAACACCGCGTCAGTCTCCCAGTGTGGAGACTGGCGCTCTGTCTGCCTGCTTATCTGTCTGCCTACCCACCTGGATATTTCCATGCCTGCGTGTTTGTCTGCCTACCTACCTGTAGGCTGTCTGTCTTTCTGCCTGCCTGTCTGCCTGTTTGCCTATCTGCCTACTTGTTTTCCTACCTGCCTACTTGTTTGCCTACCTGCCTACTTGTTTGCCTGCCTGCCTATTTGTTTATCTGCCTGCCTGTTTACCTGTCTGTTTGTTTGCCTGTCTGTTTGTTTGCCTGTCTGTTTGTTTGCCTGTCTGTTTGTTTGCCTGCCTGTCTGTCACATCCGTCCCCATCTGGATGGCTTGAAGGATCGACGGACTGACGCGTGGTCGGATGGGTGTGTGCGTGATTTCCTGCAAGTATGTATGTACATGTGAGAGTGTTAACGGCTTTTCAGGCTCTGCGTATCTATAGAGGGCGTTTGATTGCTGCCGCTGCAGGGAGGGAGGGAGGGAGGAAGGGGTGAGAGGCAGAGTCCGCGAAGTGTCGACCTTATCCGCGCAGAGAATTGCAGCGGAAGACGTGCATTTCCTATAAACAGGCGACTTGTTTACAAGCGACGGATCAAAGGTAGGCAGCGACCGTCTGCGACTGGACGACGTGTCTGGTGCCACAACTGATTCGCACATAAAATCTAATGAATCCAGATCTCTGATGTCACTTCCGGTCTCAGGGCAACGACAACAAAATCAGGCGCCACGATTTACTTAATCAAGTTAACAGTTTTATGGGTGGTCTTTCACGTGCACACAGCGAATGCACAGGAGGAGGAGGAGGAGGAGGAGGAGGAGGAGGAGGAAGAAGAAGAGGAGGAAGAGGAGGAGGACGAGGGGGAGGAGGAGGAGGAGAAGGAGGAGGAGGAGGAGGAGGGAAGGACGATAATGTAATGGATGGATAGGTGGATGGATGGATGGATGGATGGATGGATGGATGGATGGATGGATGGATGGATGGATAAACGGACGGATGGATGGATGGATGGATGGATGGATGGATGGATGGATGGATCATGGATGGATGGATGGATGGATGGATGGATCATGGATGGATGGATGGATGGATGGATGGATGGATGGATGGATGGATGGATGGATGGATGGATGGATGGATGGATGGATGGATGGATGGATGGATGGATGGATGGATGGATGGATGGATGGATGGATCATGGATGGATCATGGATGGATGGATGGATGGATGGATGGATGGATGGATGGATGGATGGATGGATGGATGGATGGATGGATGGATGGATGGATGGATGGATGGATGGATGGATAAATTGACGGACGGGTGGAAGAGCAGATGGATTGCTGTGCTTTCACCAAGTGGATTAGCGAAAGAGGAGGCTCCCAGTGACCTATTTGCAAGACTGCTGTCATCGTGTGCACAATGGCCGTACCACCGCAGTGGTTCTTTTGTTGAAACCTATACGGTCGTTGAATACATAACGTTTGCTTTAGCGACAGTTCCGCTACTGAAGCATTTGCTCTGATAGCAAATGCTGATTTATAGTTAACAATGACTGAGAAGTGGTGCGCTTTAAAAGTGTGAAAGTTTGCTAGGATTTTACGGTAAATGAAGCGATGGAAAACGCCTGAGCACTTTAGGGAATGGACGGAAACAGAACGCATGTCCACATATATCTTTCAAAGCCGGCCTTTGTTCAGTACAAGAACAAATAACAGGAGACCGTAAAATACGTGCACAAACATTTACTAAACATTGCTGAAAGACTCCCATACATCATGATGCCTATAAGCCTTCAACAAAAGCAGCATTAGTTTTCCATCTCCTCTTTCTCCACCCTCCTCCTCCTTCTCTTTCCCGTCTTGTTTATATTCTCCTCTTTCTCTTCTACAACTCGCAACGTTCATCCAGGCAACACCGTTCACTCACTACGTATAATAGACTAAGCTATCGCATAAGCTCAACTTCCTGTGTTTATATACACATACATACATAGGTGACCCGACAGTTCGGCGCAAGACAATTGAGGCAAGACAATTCGGTGCAGAGACAATAAGACGCATAATTCGGCGCAGGGACAAATCAGTGTCTTTAACCATTGATTTGAATTACAAAGTAAAGGACAATTGTAGAAAAAACCTTTGAAATTGCTTAAATCAAATAAGATGTGTGCAGGCTACATGACATGTTACGGCATGCAGTTTGCAGAAAAATTTCAACTTTATTGGGAACAAGATGCTATTGAACAGCTATTCACGTAAAGATCAGTTAGGCCTATAAGACTGTAAGTTAGGCTAATGTTGTGACTATATCACCGTAAAGTTGAGATTTTCTTAATTATTGACTACAATTCGTAAAAGTGCATTTAGATCCTTGAGTTTCTTTTTTACATTGAAGCGGCGAGGATTTTTCAATTTTCATTCTTCTGTAACTTTCAAACAAGTTTGTCCACTGAGGAGTGACCATAGGCGTAGACTCTAGGGGGAGGGGGGCAGCCGGGGCACGTGCCCCCAATAATTGAGATGGACTGTACATTTAATGCAACAAGTGTAGAAAGAATAACCAAATCCCCCCCAATATTTCGGGCAAGTTAACGCCAGTGGGAGTGACTAATTCCAACACAGCGGGCAAAGGAAACGCTGTGCATAAAGATCTGTTGAATTATCTGTAATTGCATACTTGTAGCGCTGCATAGTGACCACACATATCACAATTCTTGCAGTTTTCAAAGGGTACCCCTATACATAATTACATAGGGCCTACATATACTTATATATTGACGGCAGGCTTTTCGGCCTGCATTGTGAAATGGATAGCACGAGATTTACATGGCATGGCATTTACAGTTGCATGTATCAGCGGCTGTCGAAAGTGAAAGAGTATAGCGACATCTGGGGTCGTTTTTGTCGTCTTCGCTCTGTAACAACGACTGCACTGTAACGAAACGGCTCTACGCACTACACTCATTTTATTATACGGATGATACGATGACAATGATGGTGGTGATGATGATGAAGACGACGACGATGACGACGACGACGACGACGGTGATGATGAGTGTGGCCTAGGTCTATAGTCTGCTAATAATCAACAGTTTTGACAAGTTAACAATGCCTACGCTCGTCTGCCTTCTGATAACGATGAAGAAGGAGGAAGAGGAGGATATGGAGGTAGATCATCAGTCATTGTTTAATTGTATGCAAGCTGTGCAATTCTTCGGCAATGGAGATTCGGTAACGATTGAAAGCGTAAAAGCTCGGTGCCAGAACGTCTACCTTCATTGTTCTATGTACAAATGCTGCAGCCTCTGTAGCCGCTTTCTTTCTGCTCCCAATCTATTCAGCGTGATTCTCGTTAACGACAACGGTAACTAAAATGTTCGTTAACGAAAATCAAATAGACTTCGTTAACGATAAATATAACAGTAACTAAAAATATCATAAACTATAACTATAAGGAAAACAACACTAACGAAAATTCATCGTTATTTTCGTTACAAAAATAAGAAGTGCAATACGACAAACATGAGAAAGTGAAAATGCGCTACAACTATAAGCCTATGTTTGCCTTGGATGTCGGTGAATTTGTAGCGTCGTGTATTCATGAAGCATTCTTCAAAGCCTGCCGAAGCTCTAACTCTAACCAAATTGTGTAACGCGTCTTAATGTGCACACTTGCACAGCAGCTACGTCTGCATTTCGCTTAGCCTTATTGTAACCAAATACTAACTAAAAATAAAAATCCAGTAACTATAGTCTAAGTAAAAATGATACTAACTACAACCGTATCTATAACTAATACTAGTGTATTTTCCCGTCATAATTATGACGTTGGTTAAAATGCTCTGAACGCCGTCGTCAAGACGACCGTCGTCAAGACGACAGCATAGTGACGTCACAAACGGTTTCACAATAGAACAGAAAGGCTTTGTGACGTAGCGTTATACCAGGACAAATTTGCATATAAGGAAACTATTATGTATAGATGAACATCCATTAACTAAAACTGTAACTAAAATAAAATCTGTAAGGAAAATCACACTGATTCTATTCCAGTCACCCCTTCGTGTCTGTCCGTCCGTCAATCCATCCTTTAGTCTAGGCCTATATCAAATGACGGGGATTCAGTATTGTGAACTAAAGACAACCACGGGAACTTGAATAGTTTTGGTCTCATATGCCACTGGTCGTGGCATCAGTTTTGACCCATGAAAACTAGGCTTACCTGCTTCTTGAATATGGGTCCTAAAAGTACCTAAGATGAGTGCCTAAAAGGGCCTAAGATGAGTGCAGAAGGTGAGGACTCGAAAGAAACGTCATGGAAAAGTAACAAACTAATTCAAAATACGGTTGTTATGCCACAGGCACTGGAAGCAGGTTAGTAGAAAGATTGCATTCAGAGTTTGAGGTGAAAATGCGATGAATGTCGAGATACGAAAGCTGCTGTTGCAGCGGGTTTACTGTAGGAACATTTGGAAACATAAACAGAATGAAGCTCATATTCTTGAAAGTACCAAAGTACCACTCTTGATGCTACAGATTATGAAAGAAGTGGAAAGTCCTGAGTAAAATCATTCGTGTGAATAGCCTCACAGCCGTTTTATGACAAATTATTGGTGACATACTTACGGTGGAAGTTAAATTTGCAAAACAAGTTCATATGCAAAACCTATCTTCTGTAAGCTCTAGGTTTTGGTATGAGAACATTGTCACATAATCATAGGCTATAAAAGTCGCCCGTTTGATTGAATACTATCGTTCTAAATAAACTAAATTTTATTATACAGGCCATATTGTATGGATATATGTACGTATGTATGCATGTACGTACGTACGTATGTATGTATGTATGTATGTGTGTATGGATGTATGTACGTATGTATGTATGTACGTACGTATGTATGTATGTACGTACGTATGTATGTATGTACGTATGTATGTATGTATGTATGTATGTATGTATGTATGTATGTATGTATGTATGTATGTACGTATGTATGTATGTATGTATGTATGTATGTATGTATGTATGTATGTACGTATGTATGTATGTATGTATGTGTGTATGGATGTATGTACGTATGTATGTATGTACGTACGTATGTATGTATGTACGTACGTATGTATGTATGTACGTACGTATGTATGTATGTACGTATGTATGTATGTATGTATGTATGTATGTATGTATGGATGTATGTACGTATGTATATATGTACGTACGTATGTATGATTGTATGTATGTATGTATGTATGTATGTATGTATGTACGTATGTATGTATGTATGTATGTATGTATGTGTGTATGGATGTATGTACGTATGTATGTATGTACGTACGTATGTATGTATGTACGTACGTATGTATGTATGTATGTACGTACGTATGTATGTATGTACGTATGTATGTATGTATGTATGTATGTATGTATGTATGGATGTATGTACGTATGTATATATGTACGTACGTATGTATGATTGTATGTATGTATGTATGTATGTATGTATGTATGTATGTACGTATGTATGTATGTATGTATGTATGTATGTATGTATGTATGTGTGTATGGATGTATGTACGTATGTATGTATGTACGTACGTATGTATGTATGTATGTATGTATGTATGTGTGTGTATGTATGTATGTATGTATGTATGTATGTATATATGTACGTACGTATGTATGATTGTATGTATGTATGTATGGATGTATGTACGTATGTATATATGTACGTACGTACGTATGTATGATTGTATGTATGTATGTATGTATGTATGTATGTATGTATGTATGTATGCATGCATGCATGCATTCACGCACGCATGTGTGACATGTGTATGCATGACTTTAGATCAGGAACTCTGAAGACGGTGTTGACTATCAGCTCTGGATGTGGAACCATCAGTTGGGCTCTACGTGTCTGCGGGAGTTCGCCAGTGGTGACTCTTCCATAGTTTTCGTAGCACTGTTCACTTATTGATTGACATTTTGCCATAATGACTTAAACACCGGCTAGGTTAACGCAAACAACGCGTTTGTGAGGGACTTAAAAGACGGTAAGTGTCTGGGTACATGCAGACCTTACATATATTACGATCATATTATTATCTGATCCAATGCCTTTGATATTTTTCAACCAGTTCCTAATGAACCGAACCAGATTTCGACCGCTCGCCTGCTGCAGTTTTATTCAATAGCTGTTGCCTGCATGCATGTGTCTATACCTGCGCTAAATAAATTACTCCTATGGAAATTTATATATATATATACATATATAAAATTATATATATTATATATATATATATTAGCTCAATTTGCGACAGCTGTAGGCCTATGCTTGTAGTACGTAACGCAGCCTGGAAACAGGCTATAGGTTACCTCTCTGTATGTGTTTATATGTAGGCCTATGAGCCTACCTCAATGCTCTGAACAGTTCTATCCAGACGAAATTCTCGCCTGCTTGACGTCAATCTAATCGGCAATGCGTGACCTTGACGTGACACCAAACACACGCAGTAACTGTCATAACATCATTTGCAGCAGCAGCAGCAGCAGTAGGCCTAGCACCACCACCAACAACAACAACAACAACAACAAGTCAATAACATCATCATCATCATCATAACCGCCTTGGTAGCCATCTTCATCATGATCCTAAGCCGGTAATGGTGGATTTCTTTAGTAAGACCGATTGTGCTATAGCTTAACGAGCGCATGCGTGTTGTCTGTCCATCCATCTGGCCATCAAGTAAATTAACTTAAGATCGGTTTGACAATAGACGCTGCTATCTGTCGATGGAGAGAGAATCCTACTGGGCCACGGAATGTCGTATGTATTCCGGACGTGATCAGCCTCATTTGTCATCCCATCCCACTGCACACAGTCTGGCCGTTGTTTGTCAGGACATAGTACGATCCAAGCACACAGACCAAAGGGTTGTCATTGCAGTTTAGCGCTGCAGCTCCGCTAACAACGCAACGCTATCGGCGTCAGAGGGCGTTAGCGCTACAGAGGTCGCTGCAGGCGACTGGCTCTCGATGTTTTCCTATACAAGAAACCGATAAGACGAATCGACTTAGAGATTAAGCTGATGTAATGTAATCTAGTGTAATGAAGGTATTCAGTAACATATGTAAGTCTTATAATTTGGGGTTCGTGTCAGTGTTCTAAGATTTAAGACCGCGATGATCAAATGTCAGTGTCGAAGGTATTTGAAGTTCTGAGACCACGATGGGGGCCTATATATGTTGCTTGGAGTCAGCAGTAGTCGGACAATATAGTTCTAGGCCTATATGTGTGTAAAACTTACAAGATGATAATTGTTACCGGATATTGACACTTAATGCTTATCAAGAGATCATGTTTCTCTCTCCCTTGCAAATTCTCGAAGTCGATTAGCTCGTCTCCGAAACGCATTGTTTATTTAGCGCACGTATTGTAACCCCTGCGATGGTGCCTCACGTAATTCAGCCTGTATTGATGGAATGCTTGATCATCTGAGACGAACCTAGGCACTCTAATTAATGGAAGAGCTTTTTACATTTGCGACATGAAAGCGGAGAAAAGAAAGACCGAGAAGCTCATGTCGTAAGAGGCTAGGTAATCTATTCCAGAAAGTTGGACCAACCACAGTGAAGTTTCTGTGCTGTACTGTGGATGTTCTGGTTGGGGGAGCAACCAGGTCACCCTGCGCAGCAGAGCGAAGAAGTCTACGGCCAAGAATGGATGAAACCGAGACACACAACTCCTTAAGATGGAGCACAGTTACGCATAAGCATTAGGATCTTATACTCCATGCATTTGTGCGTCGGCAGCCGGTGCAATTCCTCCCGCATGAAGCTGGATATATCGTATTGTATTGTATATGGACATTTATAAAGCGCCTCTCGTGGTATAGACCATTCAGAGGCATAATATCCTATCTATACGGCATTATAGAAAAATAGAAAGAGATCGGGACAGATGATATCCGAAGAAGGGACAGATGATATCCAGAAGAAGGGACAGGTGATATCCAGAAGAAGGGACAGATGATATCCAGAAGAAAGGACAGATGACATCCGAAGAAGGGACAGATGATATCCAGAAGAAGGACAGATGATATCCAGAAGAAAGGACAGATGATATCCGAAGAAGGGACAGATGATATCCAGAAGAAGGGACAGATGATATCCAGAAGAAGGGACAGATGATATCCAGAAGAAAGGACAGATGATATCCGAAGAAGGGACAGATGATATCCAGAAGAAGGGACAGATGATATCCAGAAGAAGGGACAGATGATATCCAGAAGAAAGGACAGATGATATCCGAAGAAGGGACAGATGATATCCAGAAGAAGGGACAGATGATATCCAGAAGAAGGGACAGATGATATCCAGAAGAAGGGACAGATGATATCCAGAAGAAGGGACAGATGATATCCAGAAGAAAGGACAGATGATATCCGAAGAAGGGACAGATGATATCCAGAAGAAGGGACAGATGATATCCAGAAGAAGGGACAGATGATATCCAGAAGAAAGGACAGATGATATCCGAAGAAGGGACAGATGATATCCAGAAGAAGGGACAGATGATATCCAGAAGAAGGGACAGATGATATCCAGAAGAAGGGACAGATGATATCCGAAGAAGGGACAGATGATATCCGAAGAAGGGACAGATGATATCCAGAAGAAGGGACAAATGATATTCAGAAGAAGGGGCATCGAGAGAAGGCAATATCTAAGTTTAAGCTTAGAAAAGTTGAATAGAGTAGACTATTGTTCAGGGCGCTGTGTGCGTAGGTTCTGAATCAATATGCCAGATGAAAAAGTTAACAGGAGGAAAAGACAAGAAAACATGTTGCATGATACAGAAATAGCAAGATAGAATGAGACAGAACAGATATGATGATGATGACAATGATGATGATGACAAATCATTTATTGAAACCAGAGGTCAGAACAACAATATAGCGACTCAAACACAGGCTGGTGACAAAAGGATGTCCCCAAAGGGATGAACTCCCGCTACTGGGACACCTATATTACCAAGATTAAATTACAGGGTGCAGGAAACCAACACGAAATCTTAACTAATATTTCTGTAAGACGAAAGCAAGTAAATCCACAAAGCTTAACTCTACTGCCGACATAATATGGTTACGATACACGTTGCATGACATTAAGCAAGACAATTAAGGGCTTGCTGTAATTAGGAAGGTGCATGACCAGTCAACATTCTCCAGATGACCGGGCATCGCTGTTTGCTCGGCAGCCGTAGGATATCTTTGCACTATTCTCTGGATCTGTCTCTGTCTGTCTGTCTCTATCTCTCTGTCTGTCTGTCTGTCTCTATCCTGTCTCTCTAACTATCTATCTGACTAGCTGCGTATGTCTCCAGTGCTCTCCATCTCAGCCTTTTGCCTCTGTCTCCGCGCGCGCGCGTGTGTCTCTCTCTCTCTTTCTCTCTTTCTCTGTCTGTCTCTGTCTCTGTCTGTCTGTCTGTCTGTCTCTCTCTCTGACTGTGTCTCTCGCTCCAGAATGCGTTACCTAAAGCCAAAGATCCAGCCAAATATGATACAGATCAGACAAATTAAATCCAGTGGTATATAATACAATTACATTATACTTCTTCCGTTATAGATACTACGCCATACTTCATCCGCTGAGGGCTCGACACGTGCACACGGTGACTCGTGCGCTGGTCCTAATCGGCGTGTTCTGGGTTCTGTCCCTGGTCCTTATGTCGCCTCAGATCGCTATTCAGCGCATCGAGCCGGTCCTCGACTATTCTCTGGACGACAACAAAAAACCGACGTTCCGTGTCGTCCACGTCTGCAGCGAGTACATCCCGGACCACAGGCTGAACATCGCCTACACGCTCTTCTTCTACTTTGCCGTCTACCTGCTGCCCGTCATCATCATGTTCATCACGTACGGTCGCATCCTGCATCACCTGTGGACCCGACCGTCGATCGGAGAGTCGGTCGGATCGTCTTGGGAGGGATGCAGACGCAGAGTCCAGGAGAAGAAGCACATCGTTCGCATGCTGTTCGTCATCGTCGTACTCTTCGCATTCGGGTGGTTTCCATTCTTCACGTGCCAGGTAAAATCCACAGGATTCTTCCTCTCAGTCGGTGTCAGGCTATGGTCTGCATGCGTGTCTCTCTCTCTCTCTCTCTCTCTCTCTCTCTCTCTCTCTCTCTCTCTCTCTCTTTCTCTCTCTCTCTCTCTCTCTCTCTCTCTCTCTCTCTCTCTCTCTCTCTCTCTCTCTCTCTCTCTCTCTCTCTCTCTCTCTCTCTCTCTCTCTCTCTCTCTCTCTCTCTCTCTCTCTCTCTCTCTCTCTCTCTCTCTCTCTCTCTCTCTTCTCTCGCTGTATCTCTGTATCTCTGTATCTGTCTGTCTGTCTGTCTGTTTGTCTGTCTGTCTGTCTGTCTGTCTTTATCTGCTGTTTCTCATTCTATAAATTAAGAAAACCGTTAAGTTTCTCTCGAAGTGTTCAAAACGCCTAATAATCCAATAATAGAACGCATTTGATCTCCGTATAGGCCTATAGCTATACTTGCGTTGGCGCAAATTCAGCGACTTAGGAGAGACGTTTCGATTAATTTGGCCCATGTGGCACTGTATTCTATAAACAGCCACCCATGCTTGGGTGACCCTTGCTTGGTGACCCAACTGAATATTGCCTAACTTCTCTGTGCTTGCCAGAGTTGTAATCACAGCGCCCAAGCGGTGTCTGAGACTGCTTGGCGTATACGTTGCAGTATACTCGCAGTGTGTTGTGAACTTGCTTCTAATGCGTAAGATTACTGCCTTACACGTTTTGTTGCCTTACCTATATTCTACTTCCTGTTCAGTTGATCAGTTTCTCTATACTAACATACTTACTTAATTGCACGCTCGATTGCTCACACAGGTATACGCATTGTTCCACGCGGATCACGGAAATTCGTACCGGCTGCTGCTCTTCTTCTCGCAGCTGCTGGGCTACAGCAACAGCTGCATCAATCCGATCATCTATTGCTTCCTTAACGACACCTTCCAGCAGCATCTGTACCGCACCGTTGTTCAGCTTCGCTGCTGCATCTGCTTGAAGAGTCGGCGCCACCAAGGCAGACGCCGAGCCAGCAGCGCCTGCACTGCAGACAGCGACCGACTCAACGGCATTGCAATGACGTCACTGACGCGTCACAGCAGCGTCGATCACTATGGCAACACAATCTTGTGAAATACTCGACAGAGCAACAGTTACTTGGATTCGATCTGACTGTTTATACACAGACCGTGAACTTATCGTAATCGTAATCTCGAAATTTCAACAGGGCCCACAAAGCGAAGTCGCGGGAACCAGCTTATTCACAGGCGCTCAGTCAAAACAAAATCAATGGGGTGGTTGGGTCAAAATCTGTTTCAAGTCAAGATCCTAAGGGGTAAGGCATGCAGACAGTCAGGCGACTAGGGTGGATGGTGTTTAGAACTGGAACGCCGAGGGAGATAAGGGGAAGAGGAAGATTCAGGATAGGATTTGTGCTAAAACATACATTCTCAAAAGCAACTGAATGGCTTGCATTACATTGCCATCAAACATATTAAACGCGGCTGTATTGTATACAATGCATATGTCTGTATATTATGTATATACTTCATACTTGTATTCAAATCGTATCGATTCTACTCTGGCAGACTGTGATGATAGAGTTGGATGAGGATTTCGACTTCACAAACAAGAACTTGGATTGTGTTAGCCTAATAATGAACTCAAACAGTCTAGGCCCATAATTATTTTATGCCGAGTCTAAGCTTAAAGCTCATCAAATAATTCTCGACTCTCTAGCTTTTTGCAATATTGTAAATCTGATTGGGGGCTCTTCTTTACCGACAGCATGCTTCACTTAGAACTTCATTCTGTATTCATGGCGATAATGTATAGCCACACCAACCGACCTCAGACCACTGTCCGGCTACTTGCCTGACCATGCACTCGTTGCACCCTGACCTGAACAAAAAAAAATGGAGACCCTATAGTCTAGCCTTCCTTAAGCCTTAAAGAATTAGCCTCGATTATATATGCGTCTCACTACTTATGTTATTGCAACCAGGGTTCGAACTCACGACTGAGACAGTCCTATAAGTTGCTAAAGTAAACAGTAATGTCATACTATATCTCATAATCGTAATTCTGCATTTTTCCAGCACCAGAGCCAATGGACGTAATTTTGTACAATAATCATCATCGTCGTCGTCATCATCAACTTTTGAGATTAGCCATTCAAGGGCGATCCATTGGTGCGATGTCTCCATTGTATTCGATGCATAATTTGTCAAATCTAGTGTTTTTCTCACGTTTATTCTCAGTCTTGTTATGTCTTCATTTTAATGTCGATCCAGTGTAGGGCCTAGTCAACGGTGCGTCGTCTTCCTTTTCTTCGTTTTGATTCAAATAGGTCTTGCATGTAGTTCCTTCTGTGGCATTCGGAGAGCTGCTATATAATCTCTCTAATCCCTACCAATTGCCAATGTATTTATTGTATTGTATTTATGCATTTATAAAGCGCCTCTCGCAGTACAACCTAATCAGAGGCGCTCCCAGTGCACAGAGCTCCGTGAGAAAAGAAGTCTTAAGACATCGAGAATTCCCCCAGTTAGAATCTGAGAACGAGTCATAAGAGGAAGATCATTATTACAATGGGGTATATGCTGGACGTCGATCTTTAACCAGCAGTTTAAAAAAATTAAATTCAATGATTGTCTATTTCTTCATATAGAATCTTTGTAATCTTTAGATCCGTGCTATTTTCAATGGCCAACTCATCTGTTTAAGGATGTGTTATCAGCAGGCTCTGGTCATAAAGACGCAGGATGTCGCTGCCAAGATGCAAATTATTCTGGGTGAAAGAGATGAACTATTAAACTCCATGGAACGACTGGCCAATATATATATATATATATATATATATATATATATATATATATATATATATATATATATATATATATATATATATATATATATATATATATATATATATATATATATATATATTCTAGGGTCCCCCATATTATAAAGACCTACAAATTAAAATATGCGCAGCTAGAGTAGGCTACTGAACGAGCATTGATCGTAGTAGGCCTTAGCAGCTCTGGCATACATCAGCAATGCATCGAAGTAATAAAGACGGACTGAAATGTTCGCAGCTGGGCCGGTTTCTTAGAAATTTACTGATATCATGTTAATTATTCGTAATACTATATAGCCTGTAGGTGCCTAGGTATGCATATATCCAACATATTTAAATGGCTGCTCGTTCTCCTATAGATACGCAATTAAAGTAGGCCTATGTATACCTCTCTCTGTCTGTCTGTCTGTATGTATGTCTCTCTCGCCCCCTCTCTGTCTCTGGTTATATTATATACAAGTATAGCCTGTTCTAGTGCGTACAGAAATCTTGTATCTGGCAAATTCAACCTTCTTCAGATCTCTCTATTATACCATAAAAGTACGGTCAAACCATGTATACATAATATATATATACATATATATATATATAATATATATAAAGCATGGTCTTAACATACATATATTAAGTCAGACTTCGCGTCCGGTGAGACACAAGGTTGGATTTGCTCGAGTTTAGGCTCGACCCTAGATACAGCGCAGAACCCAGGTCGTAGCGTCAAAAATCGGCTGGGATTGGGGCAGTCGCCAGGGTTCCCACGATTCTAGGGTCCCCCATATTATAAAGACCATGTTGAAATATATGTGTTTTCAAGGGTTATGTTATACTGTTAAAAAGTTTGAGTTAATTAATCGTCGCTTTACGGTATATTTCGTTATGTTTAAACATTCATTTTGTTGCAAAGTGAATGTTGATAGTACCAATAAATCTATAGGCTTAATTTTATTGATTATTTAAATTTTTACCCCTGTGGGTGGGGAAGGGCCCCAGTGCATTGCCTTGCTCAGGGCCTACAGTGCTGTTAAGACGGCACTGGATTGGGGAACATCTGTATCGTTTGACCGTACTCCCTCCAATGCCACGTCACACGAACTCCATGCAACCATTAAAACTGGGTAAACAATTTATTTTGTTATTTTCACATTCTACTTCTCTTGAAAACAGGGCGTGTAGCAGAAAAACATGTATGACGTACATGTGGTCTAAGCAGCAGCTAGTACACCAGGAATGTCAGTACAGTACACAAATAGAATTAATTTGTAAAAACTGACACGCTGGTGGTATTTTGAGATCCTCCTGTAGCCCAGATGATTGCTAAATAGTTCGCCATCAACCTTTCAAACAGACTTTCTGATCGTTTCACGATAACCAACAACATCTGATCAAACTCTTGAGATCGATCGCATAGAGCCACAATAAATTAAATCATCGGGTATATAATTATATATATTTATGGGGTCGTCAATTCAAGACATCCACATCAAAATTTGGTAGGGGGTCGTCCATAAAGGACGTCCGCAAAATATGACATACTTTGGACCACTCCCTCCCCTCGTCCGCATTTGACCTTGCCCTCCCTCCCCTATGAGGACGTCCGCATGCCTAAGCCAATTTTTAATGTCATCATCATTCTTTTTACAATTATTCCACAGTTCCTGTGCACGTTTAAGTGACAGTTCGGGTTTTATATTGCAGGATGTGCGGTAATAAAAGCCTCTTAAGGTTGCAATAAAGGTTATACCATGCCTGAGATTTTATATTAGGCAATCCACTGAATTTTCGTCTTTCAGGAAGGTTGAAACAAGGTGATGTTAAAAACTATCAAATTTAAAAGTTTAGATGCGAACGTCCGTACTGGTCATAACCCACGCTCCCTCCCTTGTCGGCATTTCGATTACCCCTCCCTCCCCCTCGTTGCGGACGTCCTTTATGGATGACCCAAGGACTACACAGATGTAGGGATTGCAGTACGTCAACCTGTAGCCTACCTTAAATACCAAGTTCAGACAGTCTGTGCTGCATTGGATCTAATGAAGTCCCTTTGCAGGATCTACGTGTATCTCCCTGTATCATAGTACCTCATTCATAGCGCAGTAAACCCTGCAAGATCAAAAGGGTAGTCTGATGATCAGACTCTGATCTAGACCTCGTTACTCCGTTGGTTATATCCCCAAATTTGGCCAAGTTTCAGAGTATATGTGGACTGTTCTACACTGGCTTCCTTTCCCACAGCAGATTACATGTACCTATAAGCTCTCCGCACTAGCCTGGCACTGTCTAGAAGGGCTGACCCTCTGTACCTGAGGGAACTGCGCTGCCTTACCTCTGGTGTCCATTGTCGAGCTACTCTGCGATCGGCTGACCTCTTGGGTCCCCACTTGCAACCTGATATCAAGCAGCAGCGCCCCTTCTTGGTCACTGGCCCAGCAACCTGGAATGGGCTCCCTGTTGCGCTCCGCTTAGTCTCTAGGGGTCACTATGCCATGTTTTTTGCTAACCTAAATCTGTCCAATTTAGCCGTGGATGGACTGGGAGCCAGGGCCGTATTAACCTGGGTGGAGGCCCCAGTGCACCGCCGTGGTGGAGGCCCATAGAACCATGGACGTCCGGAGGGGGTAAGGGGGCATTTCCCCCGGGATTTTGAAAATAAAAAATATATAAAATCTTGAATTTTATGATTATTGCAACGGTCCCAACACGATTTCAATGCTAAAAAACAATTACTGAAGTAAGTCAGCTATTCTATGCAGAAAACGTCATTTTATCCCCCTACAAAAGCCCCAGAAAATTTTGCCCCCATAGAAATTTCTGCCCCTCTGGAAAAATTCCTGCGGACGCCCAATACAAATACGCAGTAAGATTACATTGAAACATGACAGTAGTTACTAGTTATCAAGATTAAACACACGTTTTGGCAGCCAGGCCATTGAAACTAGTAGTATGCCAGAACTAAAGCCCTGAATTTAGAATTTGATGTATCGGCTGATACTCCATAAACAAGTTAAGGGATCATTTCCTAATGTGGAGATAGCACTCCGCATGTATCTGGTGCTTATGGTCAGTAACTGCAGTGAGGAGCGTTCATTCTCAAAACTGAAACTAATAAAGAACAGACTTCGCACATCGATGGGGAATGAGCCGTTGTTCCATCTGGCTCTGATGAGCATAGAAGCTGACATTCTGCGTGAGATCACCTTTGAGGATCTGATGACCGAATTTGCGAAGAAGAAAACATGCAAAGTTTCGCTAATTTGACATTACTTCATGCCCGAGACAAACTATCTTCTTACCTTTTAACTCTTTCTTTGTTTTAGATATTTGTGTTAAATTGTGTCTGTGCACAATGCACATTACTGAAATATTTTATAATCACGTTATGAAACACAAGTCAAAAAATTTCTTGCACCTTTGTGGTGGAGGCCCCTATGTGGTGGGGGCCCCTGTGCACTGGCACATAGTGCACATGCCTAAATCCGGGCCTGCTGGGAGCGCTCCCGAGTAGTTTACCTTGAAGGGGCGCTATATAAAACTTCTAGTATAAAACTTTTTAGTAAAACACACACACATATATTTTTATAAATATTATTAACTTGACAATTTCATATACATATAGTTGCATGCATATGTATAAAACACATGCACATAGGTAAAAACAGGCAATTTCTAGGCTTACTATAGAGTAGACTTTTAAGGACAGCCATGAACAGTAGCTAAGGTACTTTAACCTGAACAAAATCTTATCTTTCATTAATTTAATAGTAACCAATGTTCCAAATTCCAAACCTTTAATTTACTGGGTTAAAACAAATTAACTTTTCCACACATGTGCAAATACACTAGAACCTGCTTCTTTTGGTAGATATGAAGATATTGCATATTCAATGTTATAACAAGGTTGCATTATAATGAATGTGCACTCAAAAGCCAAATTAATATATGATGTAGGCCCTACATACCCAACAATGCTGTATCAGAAGTTGTTATAATCATGTGTATTATAGAGGCAAAATGATGTATAATAAAAATGTCGTGTCAGCAATTTATTTCATTGCCATTACTTCAACATATCATGTAACATGTCTATGACACTTCAGTGCTGTTTAAATACTGAGATGAAAACTGCTTTATGAAACCTGAAATCACCTGGATGCAGTTTCCATACCTCACATTTTGTGTACCGTCATCCAATCTCAAAAAGATATTGTGCATTTGTAAGGTAGTAGCCACTGAAGAAGTTCTTCGATGATAAAGAACCATGGAAACATGACAGGCAGAACAATTTTCTAGGTTTACCAGTGCTTCTGTAGGCATATGCACCATGTCTTTCCATGCATCAGGTAAAGAAATCTGAACAGAAATACTTTAAAAAACAATTCAAGAATATAAAATTGCTAAACATCACAGTGCTTGGAATGCCTTCAACACGAAGGCACTAATCTTCAGCAAAATACAAAGCATAAAACCAAGATGTTAAAACTGCATAAACACAAAGTAGAAGTACTCAAAATGCTAAAATATATACAATACAGATTTTATATACAGTTCAACCAGAATTGTAGCGGAGCACTACAAACGACAAACAAGTAGTTCCTTCTCTCCGCCAGTGTGAAAACTACAATCAATCCAAAGGTTTCTGAAAGGAAACTTAGACATTTGGAAGGGACACTTTGTGATAGAAGAGCATGTATGGTGTGATGTTACCCGATGACTTAAGCAGACTGGCAAGCTGCTGCTTAGTCAATTCGGTTATGACGTCATCATTGCATTTATACCACAACGAGTCATCATCACCAGAGCCAAATGTTAGATCAGTTTCTGTAGAGACGCTAGTGCTTGTGTTGACCTCTGGTTCTGCACATTTGATGCTCTGTATGCTGTGCCTCATCTTTATCTTCCTAGGTCGTCCTCGCTTCCTCCTACTCAAGTGACCTACTGGATCTTCGTTAGAGCCGACTAAATCAGGCGTGACCGAATTTCTAGATTCAGATCTTGAGCCTGGTGTCGAAACGAGTGAAATGTCATGCATAGTAACACATCCATTCGTGAAGCTGCTGCCCTTACTTGACTGTACGCCAGTGTAACTGACTGAATCATCAGCCTGTTCCAGAGTGTCAATGGAAGTGTCATTGTCACAATGCTTGTCACCAGACATCCTGCTTAACACTGAACCGTCATCAGGTGAAAACCCATTAGGCGACCTTTTGTCATGAGACTGAGACAAAGAGTTGCAAGGACTGCGCGTTTTGCTGCTGGGATGCACTCTCACATACGACGTATAATGACCGGATACCAGAGATTTACCAGCATGGCAGACTATTCCATACAGTGAATATCTGTAAAATCAAAATTCCAACATTTAAACAGCAGCAATATTGTTAATAGAAAGTAGTCTGCCATATTCTTCAGGGGATCATTTGGAAGGCAAGTACTTTCTTATCTTAAGGCCCAATCAACATGAAGGAAATCATAAACCCAGGGTCAAAATGCACCAGACTAGCTGCTTCCACCAACCTCATTCTGGTATCACACACTATACTCCCTGAAGCCATAAATAGGCGTTTTGGACACAAAATCTCCCTTGCTGGTTTTCATTATTATCATAATTGATGCAAGATCCACCAAGTGGACTTAAACCCATACATTCTCAAATTGGAGAAAATTACAGACTTGCCTAAAGAAAAAAATGGCTAACATCTGCTTTCAGAATGTTCCATCTGTGCAGCTAAATATTCTGCTCAAGCAAAACTGATGTTACAGTTCATGAAAGCAACCTGAGCTGGTTTGTAAAAAAATGCTAGCACACTAATACCATACAATACTACTTCTACTTTCTCAACTAGTTTTACAGAAGCTTGATACTGAAAATGGCCACCTTCAGCTCAGTTAATACCTGTGACACGGTCCAGCATGGCTCCTACAGTTGCTTTCAAGGCACGGCAGTTCAAGAGGAATGTCCACTCTGTCAAACGTTTTCGTGAAGCTAGAACTAGAAGAAAGATGAAAGTTGCTTTTAAAATGTGCTTACAATTTGTAACAATTTAAACAGTTCCTCACATAACTGTCACATAACTGGATAATCATTTTTTAAATTTATTTTTCTGACGATTCAATATCCTTACAGTGTTTGAAGGTAAAATTACGGAGTTATATACTTTCATCTTAAATATACACACTGACTACAGCCAACTAATAGGGCAACCCTGGACTTCACTAAAACAAGTTTTTTCATATTATGCATACATAACTGAGAAGGTAAAACAACTATATGCTTAATGCAACATACAATTTTAAATACACTACAAATGAATAATTGCATAAAGTATATACAAGACCTGCTGTGCATAGCAAATCGCTTCAAGTGAATTGTGAGAATATTGGGCAGAAGCTCGTAGCACAATCGACGTTCAGCTGTCACTAGCTGTTGACAGCGCTCACAATAGTAGCAGTTTTCACCATCAAGTCGCTCCACTTCGTCAAGAATTGAAAGGATCAGCTGCAGAACAGTAACTGACAACACAAAGAACAACTGCAGTTAAATGGCTGACATACACATATATCGCTTAAAATTGACAAATATTATAAAAAGCCACAGATATGTGGGCAGTCCAGTGGCACATATGCAAAAAAAATTCAACTAATCTGTTCATTGATCTACCAATGTTAAGCATTACTTCCATGATGTGCTAAGACGTACATAATTTCACATTCATTAATAAATATTGTTTCATAAATTTCAGCATAAACATGGTTCAACAAAGGGCAATGTTATTGTTTATAAAACAGGTCAGTTATAGCTCAACATGAAAGAAACCACTTTCTTTAAATATTGATATTTACTTAACACTTTAATGACGAGCTGCATTGGTTCACAGTCGCTTTTAGTATTCTCGTCGTTAAAGCGTTAAACAACAGGCCATCTACAGATAATCTACAATGAATAAAGGAGGACTATGCTAATCACTTTTATTATAATACTCAATATCTTCCTAAAGCACAATTAGATCAAAAACACTGTAAAGTATGGTAAGGTTGACGTAGAACTCAACGTAGATCGACTATTTCTGTGGTGCACAGATCATTTAAGGAACATTCCCATATTATATTTTGTCATTACTGCAACCTACCAAAATAAATTTAATATGTGCATAGTTGCATACCAGACCCTCCTTACAACTGTTATGGAGCTTCTTCTTGCAGCTAAATCAAGAGTCAAATTACAATGAATTTGTATTATAATGAAGATATATTCTACAGATAAACTAAATTTGGGATCAAAAACTACAACCATGCTACATTAGAATTCATATGATAAGGAAACAATGTCACAAGTGTATTTTGTGATGAAGATGACGATGAGTTCTCTGCCTTAAGGCAGGTCCATTGGCTTTATGCCACCCGGGGATGAAATGAGCGAGGTGGTTTCCCGTTGCCTTCCTCACAGATAATTGAGGGTGAGCAACTTGTCCAAGGTCGCTACGCAGTGTCTTGAGGTAGATTCGAACCTGCAACCCTCCAGTTACAAGGCACACAACATACCACTACACCACTGTGTCCCACTAATTCTTTTTTGTTATAGATTCACTTAATTATTCATCATTCCGGATTAAAAGACAATACAAACCTCGCTGATTCTTGCTGTTAGCGTCTCCATTAGAGTTGTTGTTGCTATGAACTACAGTGGGTTTTCTGATTGGTAGTGAAATGTCCTCGAATTCTTCTTTTCTTTCCGTCTCTTTCAAACAGTTCAGGCATTTTGTTTTCAATGACATCATACCCTGAAACAGTTCGGTCACCAGATTTGATACTGCTTGGGTGGCGAAATTTGCATGGCGCATTCCGAGAGGACTGTCAAGCCTGTGCAATTGGATTTCACAGTTCTGGACCATCTGGCGTTGTACCGGACTTTTCACCGATGGACTTAAACAGATTAAACTGACTTGACTCCCTGGAAATTGATTGTCGGCCACTCTAAACGGCTCCAGCTTCATCGAGATATCTTCATCGACTAGTAAGTGATCCTCACTATCACAGCCAAACTGACTCAAGTCTAAGTTCCGAGTTTCCTGACCATACTTCCGTTTCATTCCTCTGTACAAAGTCCTCTTTTCACCACGTAAAATGTCAGATGTTGACAAGTTGCATCTGTCGGTGGCTCTGAAACTCATGTCTCCATCTCCCTGTTGGTCATTTTTTAAATCATCGCACAAAACAGATGAATTACTTTTCAAATCTACATCACTTGTTGCATGGTTGTTTGCCTCAAACAGCAATACATTTTCTTGCAGCTCCTTTGCATTCTTAACCATGCCCTGAAGGGTGCTTTCACGAGACCTATTACCAATGCACAGCTTCAACTTTGACCTATATGTGTTCAGCTCATTAGAAGCTTCATCAATGTTCATCAGGACACATTTCAGCAGTTCATGTGCATCCTGTTGCTGATTACCCTTGAATTCAGGACTAATTTCCCTGAAAAGATGTTCATACACAAATATTAAATATTAAAAAAAATGATTAAACAAGTATATATTCCACAAGGAGTTCAGTAACACAATTTCCATTACAACACAGAAAGGAAGTCAACCACTCATTTATTACATACCTCTGTCAATATTAGTCCTCAGTTGCATGGTCCAGATTTATCGATATTTTATTTTATTTATTTATTCCAGATATTTCTATAGCGCCTCTCGAAGTCAACTACTACTCAGAGGCGCTCCTGACTACAGCATTTGATACTGTGCCAGAATTTTCACGCCAAAGCGCCACGAGCAATTGCGAGTGAAGGACTTGCCCAAGGTCCGTACGCAGCGACTAGAGTGGGATTCGAACCTGCAACCCTCCAGTCACAAGGCGCCGAACTTACCACTGAGCCACCATGCCCCACATTTTGTCCTGGTCTTAATATAATGTGTGAAAATGCACTTCACATTTCCCTTATTAACAACACCTTATAATTAGTCTAAATTTATGCATCAATATTTACCTCAAATTGTGCTTTACACAAAGCAGATTTTTGGGAAGCTACATATTATTATAACAGGTCGGTTATTAACTCTTGATTTAGAAATCATATCTGAGAAAAAATCATCCATCCTCCACAGTATTTCATCAACTGAAGAATTCTAACACACAAAAATGTAGTCTTCTAGGCTTGCACATGTTAATTCTCCAAATTACCTTCCTGAACATTCAAGGACTCCAAGCTTTACCGAACCTTGCTCAAAGTGGCTTCTTCATCAGGGTGGAGAACATGCAAATGGGTATGAATAAATTCTAAGCTCATTCCCTTGAGATTAATACAAATCAAGAATGCATATAAAAAACAAACATCAGATAATGAAATGCATACTCGATTGTTTCCAGAAGATTGTAGGGTCTTACGGCAGGAAATCGGATGACAATTCCTTGTGCAATGTCATTGTCAATTTTTTTCATTTGCTTCAGCAGCTAAAACACAAGCAATGGACCAAACGTGTTAAGCAAATAGCAGACTATACTTTGCCACTGACATATATACCTATCTAAAACAAAATTTCTTATACAAGCCATATCTGTGACAAATTTATGTTAAGTAAAAAGCTAACAGAAGAGCATAACATACCCAGTCAGAGAAAGTACATGAGTAAATCAGGTCTACCTATTCCCTCATGCATTTATTTTGCATATGTTCAATGGCTATATCTGTGTAGTTGTGTTTATGTTTCATCTAAAATATCCTCCACCCAATGTTCATGCCTCTAACGACAATTACTGAAAAAGGCATACTACTGCAATAAATCAGCTGCACCTTACATTGTCTACAAATTAGGGCTGGTACTGATTTATAAAAAATTAATCATTAATCTCCAAAATTTAAATTCAATTATTCAACTAAATTCTATTAATTTGGTATCTGAAATGTAAAGCGTGAAAAACTGTTAAAAATATAGTCACTGAGTCAGTTACTACTGCCTTTCTACAAAAAACTTGCACTGAAGGTGATACGTTTGTGTTTGAACCACTGTAAGCAAACAGTTTATTGCAATAAAGAAATGGGCCGCTCGACATCATGAAATAAGTAAGAAATTAATCGAACAAGCCAAAATTAATCGATTAAAATTTTAATGATTAATCATTAAATTAATCATTAAAATCCACAGCCCTACTATCAGTCCATCAACTAATTCATTTACCTTCATCCACAGTTAAGCTTGCAGTACATACCTCACTCAATCTTGACACCAAACTCCAACCAATGCCATGGGTTATATCCAGTCCATCCTGGATGACATTAAAACAAAACAAATAACTGACCAGTACAATTTCTGGACTATTTACAAGTTATTCACATTTTAAAATCTGTAAGTCACTGTAAACAGGATGCAGTATTTCTGCACAAATTTATAATTTAGGAAAAGGAGAGTGCACAGATGAAATCAGCAAATCGAAAGTATTAAAGCAGTACCAGTAGTTCTACCAAGCAAAAGTCAAAGGCAACCAAATCATCGACTGGAACGCAAAGCTCCATAATGTATGCCAACAAGAAATGCTCATCCCAGCAAGAAAATCTGTAATGTTATTCATTCCTACAAAGCGAGTGCAGTGCTTCTTGCATGTATGTTGAAATATGCAAGTATTGAGGCACGTTGGTCACAATTCAGGCAGCGTAGTTGATGACATACTGAACTGGTGCAACTGCCTCCTTGAAAGAATGGACCCGCAGTACTCAAGATGCATCAGGATGAACGAATTAATGCGAGTCATTGTGGCTCAACAACAAGAGATTGAGCCATATAACCTGTATCTGGCATAGAGTCTAGAAGCAGGACCCACAGCAGAAGTTTACATGATCAGCCTTGCAAATGCTGACCCATACATACGTGCGTATTTATCAGTATCAGCCAAACTCTTATGACAAAGTCTGTACATGTAATTCAGCACACGACAACAAACCAGCAAGTCCATCAGACACACGGCCAGAAGAATTAACTAGTAGTATCAAGGACGTAGTCTCAGTTTTGGTCTCTATATGTACCAAACATCTTGTGTCCTTCTTGTCACCGAAACAATGTTAGCCAATGATGTCAGTCTCAATCTGGTCTCAGTTAAGGACATCTTTGGTCTTGTCTCAGCTGATGAGGTCTTGTGGGCAAGTTCTGAACAACTCAATATTTGTGGCAATTAAAAAATCGCAATACTGCCCATTGGTGCTCCCACAGGTGGAATACGTACACTTGGAAATAAGTTTACCTGAAAAGGTGCTATCATAACGACAGCTCTAATTCAGCAACACTTAATTGCAGTCCACTGTTGTACATTTCAATACAGTGGCTCGTTATAATAATAAACGAACAGAAATGTCACTCTCATGATGTCTGCACATGCCAATGGTGGTTGTTGATCAACTTCTGCATCATTTTGATGGATTATTTTGTCCAAATGCAAAACTGGTGGCACTTCAATCTACCGACCAACACGCGACGAATGCCTTTTATACCTACAGCTGGAATTATAGTAACTTTTCTAAGAACTCCTGGTTCAGAACTGCAGCCAGTAGGAATGCTAAAGAGCTTGCTTTCCAATTATAAATTATATAAATGTATAATTTTTCAACTATTATCTTTTATTTTTAACACACACTCGTTACTAACACCAAAACTGCATTTGCAGCATGTTTTAAAGAATTCAACTTAAGCTTCATTAAACCAGTAACAAAATTGCCAAATGCAGACAAGAAAATAGTTTCATGGATGTCACAGACTTGTTTTTGTCTTGAGCTCAGAGGTCAAACATCCTGGCCTTGTCGCCTGTAGGCCTCATTTTGGAGACCTAAGACCTCGGGCTTGTCTCAGGCTGCTAGGTAAATGTCTCAGGCTGCTAGGTAAATGTCTCGGTCTGGGACGTCTTGGCTCTTGTCAAGGTCTTGGCTGCAAAGGTATTGTGGCCATCAGTGACTGGTGGACCCACACTGCCAGAGCCGTAATGACCTGGTCATAGCAGCGAAGTACAAAAGTAAAGACACCACTAGAGAAACAAGACCACTGGCATCCCACATTCGCGAACAATATTGAATAACATTCACAGTTGAATAACATTTATTATAATAGCACTATAACATTGTTACACTGCCTCTATGTTTCTTCCTGGTCTGGACATTATATGTTATGGATTACTACTTCATACATTTCTTGGTGAGCTACAGAAAGTAGTCTAATCTAATGACTTCTGTAGTGGCGCTATCAGAATACCCAAGACTCTTGGTCGCTAGTCGTTTCATGTGAAATTGTAATCAAAAACCATAATACACAGGAAAAGTTAAGTTGAAAGATCAGAGAAAAGTAATAACTGTAAAGTAACAAATACTTTTTTAGAATTTAAAGAACATTCAGTCATTTAGTTATATTTACTTTGATAGGCTTTTCACTCATGGTTTCTAACGTATTCTAGCAGGGTGATAAGCCAAACTCAACCTACCAATATTAAACATTTTCCGAAAATAACTTATAAATTGGCCAACCTTGGTAACACAAAAAACTACTCTCTTACTTTCCAAGGCTGTAAACTAGGTAAGTTTCGTACATGAGAGCAACTTGTACTCGTGTGTATCCCATAAATACGTACATAGTCTTACATATACAAAGAAGTGTTTAATGAAATATCAAGGAAAAAGTACTTACATAATTGAGCTGCTCCAAAAGATCACGAGCAAGCATCGTGGACTTGACCTCAGAGCCAAGAAAAGTTATCTTATCCTGAAACTGTGGGGTGTGATACAACACTTGCACAACACTGTTCAGGAAGCAAGTATTGCCTGCAATGCATAGCAACACGCTGATGTAAAAAAAAGCCCAACATCATACAACATACCCAAATCAATTTATCACAGTAAATCACAAACAAGAATAACGGTTCAGGGCAGAACAAAAATTTACCAAATGGTAAAAATTATGGAATGAAAATTCTTGGAGTTAGTTGATTTTCTACAGTCCTCCTGTTCAGTTACTTACCAACCCTTTTAACAACCGTCAGAAAATCAAAGAGTTTTCCAAGTACCTACAAGTTGCTATAGAACGCCTAGAAGCATACATAAGTGTATGTATGCAAGTGTAGGTGATCTTATTGAACCTTTTTAATAATATCTCATGTATGTATGTGTAACACTTTTTAAGTAGCTCACAAGGGCGCTCTGGCACAGTTGCTTAGAAATCACAGAAATGTGTCTAAGTCGAGTAGAAAACTTTTCCTGAAATGTTAAAGCTGCTAGAGATCAAAAGTTCGGTGGCAGATTGTTCCAGAGAGATGGACCCACAGAGGAAGAAAAGGCACACCCAGTTCACGCCAACTTGTGAGAGCATGGGACCATGAACTTCAATTGCAGCTGAATCTTGCTTGTAAAAATGAAGAAATTCACTTGCAAGCACTCAGACAGGAAGTCACAGACTAATAAAAATCTCTGCTATGCTTTGAGCTGATAGCCTAATGAATTCTAGCATGCATTTGTATGATGCAGATTGCTTTTCACCTTCCCCAGTGCACTGATGGTGTGATAAATTCTAGTGTGTATATATATTTCTTGATTTTAACTTCTTCCCCTTTTAAAACCTACTCTATATCAGCGGTTTTCAAACTAGTGGTATGCCAGGTGTCACTGAGTGGTACATCTATAGTCTAATATCTCATAGTCTAATGAATTTTAGCATGCATTTGTATGATGCACATTGCTTATTGCTTTTCACCTTCCCAGTGCACCGATGGTGTGATAAATTCTAGTGTGTATACATATTTCTTGATTTCAATGTCTTCCCCTTCTAAAACCTACTCTATATCAGCGGTTTTCAAACGGTGGTATGTGTACCACTAGTGGTATGCCAGGTGTCGCCAAGTGATTACATTCTTAAATTATATATTAATTTTTAAATTTGTCTACCTACAGTCCTACACTAATTGAAAGGGGACTTCGTGCTTGCCTGTTGTTTTTGATCTGACCTTTGCTGGTGCCAACATTTTATTTTTTACCAGGTGATACAATAAAAAAAATGTTTGAAACTGGCTGCTCTATATGTTTGTATCGAACCTATTCTGATTTAGTAGTGAATAAGACTGTTACCAAGATTATGAAGTGCTGACATGACCTTCCTCTTCTGAACATCACCATTTGAAGAACGCTTTATACTCTTTGGTGTGACAAAACTATAACACAAATAATAATTGACTGGTAGTTAATTCCACCAATAGTTTAAAATTCACTACTATGAAAGAACTTTACACTACACAAATTTAAAACAGGACATCAAATACAACACTGCCAATGCAAAACAGTGTTCTTTTAGAAATTCTACAACAGCACACTATTAGCCACTATCATCAAACAGTATAATAACCGATGTCTATTATTCCATCTGTAACGTAACTCATTATGGCCAACCCAAGCTCGCCTCATACTCCCTCCCTCCCTCTCTAACGCATCTCTTACACAGATGGACACTGACGCTGGCTCACCACACATCAGGGAGGAATGGGAGGGCCGCTAGGCCAACCTCCCTCATCCCTCACTGACGCCTCTTACACAGACAGACACTGAATCAGGCGAGAATTCTACACAATAGGCAAACTGGGCTTGCCACACATATCACGGAGTCTCTCTGTCTCTCTCTCTATGCACCTGTACATTTGAGACTAACCGTTGTCTTTACATTTTAAGTGTTTAGTTTTAGTGTTTAGTAATGACACTTACTTAACAACAACAACTTCCCTTGGAAAGATTCCTCCCTGATATACTGTGATTTTTCATGGGGGCTACAGCTAGTTAAATGTATTAATAGATAAAAACTGATCTCATACATGTGTCTATTAATAACTGCCTAAAATGTAGAACAATAAGTTACTCTGTTGTTGTGACTGATGGAGCTCCTCCTTTCATCTTAACTCCATTAGTAGGTTTATTGTTCATTGTTGAACAATCCTTTGTCTCAATTTCAAACATTCGTTTTACGATCTTGGTTCTCGAAGACCTTCGGACGCTAGAGCTTGTTTCAGGTATTTCCATTTCTGATCCCTCTTCAACCACGTCACTCAAAGGAGTCTAAAAATAATTTCAGTTTACAACTACATTGCAAGATTCATGTCAGCACAGTTTCTACACACATTCAAGCAAAGCAACTCATTCTTTGTGTGACCTCATCAGCTATAATATGCATGGCTCTGGTGCTGTGTGAAATTTTGTCTAAGGCATAAACATAAGAACTGCTATCCAGTCAACATCGTTTCCTACAGAGCAGAAAGGTGATGTAGAGAAACAACAGATTACAAGATTTAAGTAGCATCAAAATTTACTGTTCTCAGTTTGCACAGGCTTCAGATGAGAATTTGAAACATATGGCATCTTGAGAAGTCACTTTCTTATCACAGCCACTTTTATATCCCACACTGAAAAACAAGACATCCTATTAACCTAATGCACTCACTGATCAGGTGCCCAATGCACATGCTACATTAATCGGTAAGTAATTAATTACAAAATGTTTGAACTCCGACCAATTGCTAATCACATATTCATCTGAATGTAATAAGATCAAGCTTGGTCATCTGAAAGCAACCTTTCTGTGACAGTATTTTTCTCCAATCTGTTTAAAAATAACAATTAGCGATTATTGATTTTTCCTTCACAAAGTACAATAATAACAACAGAGTCTGTTCATTATTCTTGCCTCCAATTAGGAAAGTACACGTTGTTGGGTCAACCTCTTCAAAATCGTGTTCATGGGACTTACAGAACTATTTACAGACGTTTATCCAAGTACCATGTCTTGCTTTGTGATTGTTTGCACCAATTCCAGTCCAGAAAACCACCAACTTTAGACTGATAAACTTCCACTCAAGTGCAACACAAGAACTCATTTCTTGAAGCACTCATTTCATTGCTACAAACAACAAAAACAAAATTATCTTTATCAATATACACTTTTAATTTAAATCATGACTTATCTAACAAAGCCTTCTTGGACAGTGTAGCAGTGTGTAAGTAATCAGCATGCAGCAGAGTAACACAATACAAAATGTTTAAAAATATATTTTTCATACGATCTTCGCAGAGACAAAGTAACATGACAGAAAAAGATGAAAAGAACAATAGTTGTGACGGTTCAGCTCATGTCATTATTGGAACTTGTCACTGATTGCTTCACTGCTTAGTTATATTTACAACATGCAGCACTATTTCAAAACAATCTGAGATCACCATAATTTTCATTATAAGTGAGCTGCTAACGATGATGGTCAAAAGCAACAGATGATCCTACTACATGCTATTCCCATTTGGTTTAGGGCCAACAGTGCCCCAACACCTTTGGGTTTGCCCTAAATCAGTTTTGGCAAATATGTTAAAGGTAATACTGTTAACAAGAAATGTGCAAAAGTATGATGAAAGACAGGAGAACGCAATATAAATGAAGGGCAAAAGAGAGTGAGAAGATATGCAAATGGCGGAAACAGATCAAAATTAAAATTGTTCAACATGGTCGCTCCAAACTGTGAGAGAATAGAGCACTGCAATAAATAAGCAAGTAATCAACGAGCACCAAAAAGGGTATATATGTTTGTGAAAATTTTTTAACGTGACAAAGAAATTGTATCAAACTTATACGGGGTCTTTGCCAACCTACACAGGCGATCTGGAAAATTTTTCTTCATTGGAAAGTAAGTGATCATACTATGGAAACACTGGAACAGACAATATTACAACACATCTTTCTAAGAACTCATAGGATACCAGACGGACAAGCTTAAATATTCCAATCTGGAAAATGTGGGAAAAGGTAGCTTTACATTCTGTGGAGTGATGCGTGAAAAAAATTTCGCAGATTCGAATGACAACAGGTAACCAGTAATCCTTGAGAAAGAGCAGCTTGCAGTCACCCTACATATAAACAATATGATCAGAATGCGAAAGAAAGTATATGGATGGATGGAATCAAAGTTTAATGACATCTTATGGCAACAAAGGTCGTTGATGTCGGCAGAAATTATTTTGGCATAATGCAGCTCAGTGGGTGAATCATGTCAGTCTTTTCTGTACTTTCAAAAGAAATCTCTGCTGTAGTAAGGTTACTTCAAATCCACTTTTGTGGTGAGTTTGAACAGTTCCTTGTAATATTTACGTCTTATCTGTATCACGTCACAAAGTCATCGTAGATGTTGGAGATATATTGAGCACTGGAAAGCTAGGGTTTGATGATTATTCAAATATTTCCAATATTAAATTATAAAGTTTGAAATATAACACCCTGTTTAAAAAATAAATTGTTGAAGTTTGAACACTTATACATGACATAGACTTCGAAAATCGATTTTCAGGGATACTGAAATTTGTTTTGGGGATTTGGTATTCGCTATGCACCAGCTGCACACTGCCAAACTGCAATTTCACCCAGATAAAAATGGCAGATGACTAAACACAGGTCACCTGAAATGCTGCTGGTTCAAGCTTTGAAAACCGCTCTAACATGGCATCGAATTATTATTATTATTATTATTAAAGCAGTTTTATATAGCGCCCTTCAGGATTGCCTACTCAGGAGCACTCCCAGCCCAACCACGGTCGAGCAACGCAGTTTTGAGGACAATAAGAAACAGGGTGAAATGAACAATCGGTATTTGGTGGAGCTTGGTAGGAAGCCCATTCCAGGTCATGAGGGTGGGTGCGGCCTGAATTCCAAAAACGAATTTTGGCTAGAACCCCAAATTGAAATCGTCACTAACAAGCCTAATTAGGATGCACATATGTGGCCTGCGAGATGCATAAAGGCGGGCGCGTAGTGAATCCCTGAAATGGTATTACTGCCAAATCGCCTGAACTATTTTGTGAAGAAAACCCATATCACCGAAAATGCTGTTCGTAGAGAATCGCCGAATCTATTTTGTGACGAAAACCTGTATCGCCAGCTATGTTTTAACATGTATTAAAGTAGTATATAAATGCATTATTTTTTCAATTCAATTCAATTTTATTCGTTAACCAAATTTCAAACAAGTAAGCAGTAAAGATAGGCTTGTAAAAGGTGAATACATCTGGTTACACACGGCAATTTGGGTCCAAGCTAGTTTTCGGCAAATCGCACGCTTGGTAGGAAACTGCTTTCGGCGAATTTTGCAGTTTAAGGGCTTTCGGCGGTTCGGGATTCCGGTAGAACCCATAAAAGCCACGCTAGGTTTAAGTCATATATATATTCGTTTATTGAGAAGAAAAAAACAATCTGACAAAAACACAGAAATGCTTACATGAGTGATAACAGAAAATTAAAGTTCATTAGAAAATTTTAGAATAAACTAGTAAATATTTTTATATAATGATCTGGGAATAAATTGAGAGTTGTCCTTGAGTGGGAGAGTATGGTTGTGTGCTCTTGGTCTCAGTTGGTGAGAGGAGAGGGGTTGGAGTGGAGGTAGGAGTTGGTGAAGCACATGCTTAGGGTTGTGCAACATGGAGAAAAGGAGTTTCGCATCGGCTATATTGGCAAGTTCAGAGACTGTTGGGAAGGATTGTTCTAGGACCTAGGTAACCTAGGCGTTTGGCTCTTTTTAAGAGTTTTTCCAGGCGTTCTTTATCGGAAGCCAGGGTAAGATCCCACCAGGATGGGGAGGCATGTATCAGGGTTCAAATAGTTTTCCGGATTTTGCCCGTTTCTATAAAATTGTTGAATCGGGAAATCGGGCAGTTGTGCATTTTCAGCGTTTTCGGGTTTCAGGTCGACCCCATCAAGGCAGCCACAGGACATACGTAAAATTGACCAACTGCTCCTCTCTCAGCATTTGGATCTGCCATGACTGTCGGTATGACTAAAACTGGTATTACTCATGGCGCTTCACATCCATCCCATATTGTATGCGAATATCCGCGATGTCTACCATTGAGTCAAAACACGTACAAAGTTCTTCATCCCTTATATTACAAATTGCCGAAAGAAAAATTTTAATTATTCAGAATTTTTAGGAAACAATCTGGACTTCAGAAATGTACGGCTACACTATATGAATGCGATGCCAGGAAACCTTCCTTCGGTTACAAAGTCAAGAAAACTACAAATCAATACAGTAAGAAGTATCGACAAGCTCCCAGTTTTACTCTATTACCGTTCTATTAAACGAGTTCGTAAAACTGAATTACCGCCTTCACCGCTTTCTTTAATCCAAACACCGACGACATATCGTACACACATTCAAATCGTTATCCATTGACGTCATCTGACTCTTTCCCGTTATTGGCTGATTTTGCTGCATAATAATTTATTATTTACTTTCATAGGCGTAATTTGTAGGGGGTACGAGGGGTACCCGTACCCACACTTTTCAAACTTGGGTACCGTAACCCCCACTTTTTAAACAATGCCAATCAATATTTTATTATTTTGCCTACCCAGAGATGGTCTCCATGCGAAAAGCGAAACTGGAGAAGAAATTGGTACCCCCACTTTTTATACCAAAGTTACGCCTCTCTATACTTTCATGTAATAATTATGTATAATTATGTATACTTTCATTCAACACGAAGGTAGAAAGTACTAAAAAATTAAGTACAGCCAGGAGGAGGAGGAGGAGGAGGAGGAGGAGGAGGAGGAGGAGGAGGAGGAGGAGGAGGAGGAGGAGGAGGAGGAGCAGGAGCAGGAGCAGGAGCAGGAGGAGAGAAAAATGAGGAGGAGGAGGAAGAAGAACAACAACAACAAAAACAAGACCAAGAACAATTAAGAAGAAGAAGAAGAACAATTAAGAAGAAGAAGAAGAAGAAGAAGAAGAAGAAGAAGAAGAAGAAGAAGAAGAAGAAGAAGAAGAAGAAGAAGAAGAAGAAGAAGAAGAAGAAGAAGAAGAAGAAGAAGAAGAAGAAAGAAGAAGAAGAAGAAGAAGAAGAAGAAGAAGAAGAAGAAGAAGAAGAAGAAGAAGAAGAAGAAGAAGAAGAAGAAGAAGAAGAAGAAGAAGAAGAAGAAGAAGAAGAAGAAGAAGAAGAAGAAGAAGAAGAAGAAGAAGAAGAAGAAGAAGAAGAAGAAGAAGAAGAAGAAGAAGAAGAAGAAGAAGAAGAAGAAGAAGAAGAAGAAGAAGAAGAAGAAGAAGAAGAAGAAGAAGAAGAAGAAGAAGAAGAAGAAGAAGAAGAAGAAGAAGAAGAAGAAGAAGAAGAAGAAGAAGAAGAAGAAGAGAAGAAGAAGAAGAAGAAGAAGAAGAAGAAGAAGAAGAAGAAGAAGAAGAAGAAGAAGAGGAGGAGGAGGAGGAAGAGGAGGAGGAGGAGGAGGAGGAGAAGAAGAAGAAGAAGAAGAAGAAGAAGAAGAAGAAGAAGAAGAAGGAGAAGGAGAAGGAGAAGGAGAAGGAGAAGGAGAAGGAGGAGGAGGAGTCCCTTATAATTGAGCTAACCCCGAGAAGAAGCCATGGGTATGAATTAGGGCATAGGCCTACAAATTCAGCCTACTGCAATATTATAGGCTATAGGGGCCTATAACAGGACTTTAATGAGGCCATCTTAATCATGCTGACTCAAGCATAGCCAGTCATGGAAGGCCTCATTCGATCATGAGGTCGCACAAAACTGTATTGGATGAATTTGGAGTCTACGCTGTGATTTTCAGCATTCGATTCCATTCATAAATAACCAGACGTGTTAGAGCTAACGCCAAAATTCAGAATCTTATCTTTAATATGTTTTACACTTTTAAATATAGTTGTGTCCACTGGTCAATGTATACGGGCCTAACTAAAGCCTATACCAGTACACGGTAACACCATATAGACCTAGCCTACTGTTCATAACTGCATACTTTCTTCTACCAGACTAGAGGCCACGAGGGGGAGGCATACATTATAGAGGACAATGCGGTTGCTCTGCATGAGATTGCTAGAGCAATTAACCACATTGTCCTCTATAATTATGCCTCCCCCTCATGTATACCTGAGTCAAGGATAAAAGAACACAGTAGGCGTAGGCCTATAGGCTATCAATGATTGTTACCAATTGTGTTGTGTCAACTGGTGTGGGAAATAAACGAATATTTGATTTTGATTTGATAGAAATATCGATAGGAAAAACGATGGTAGTGCTATAGTCAGTCAGTTTCTGTCTCTGATAACAAATATCCATGAAGTTTATGTTTAACACTGCTGTGCAGTATGAGAATTGTAGGAAAAAGACTGGGGGTTAGACATTGATTTACGTGGAGTGTAGGTGTGCAATGAAGACTTTACTGTGGGGTCCTAAGAAAGACTGGGGGGTTAAACCCCCAACCCCCGACAATTCTCACCCTGCTGCTGTGTCATAACTATTATAGCGTTGCCTAATTCCTCTTTCACCCACATTATAACGTGCGCGCGGGTGTAAGCAGTCTTGTTGTCAAGACCTTAAACCTCAAGACCAAGACCAAGACCAAGACCTTGAACCTCAAGACCAAGACCAAGACCAAGACCTTGAACCTCAAGACCAAGACCGAGACCAAGACCCAAAAATTCACAGTCGTATCCAGACTTCTATTCCTTACTAAAAATTGTCGAGTCGGAGTATCGGACTACTCGTTATTTTAATGAAAACATTAGTTTTTTCTTTTATTCAAGCAAAACAACTCTAAATGGAGACTGCAGAGAATTCCGAATTCGTATTTCATGCGAAATGTTATTCCAAATGCCTGTTGAATTTTATAAAAACCAATTTGCTCAGAATTTTCTGACCAGGACGTGACCTGTGGGGCCTCATAAAAATTCTGCCATGTGAAAAACACGGTCTACAAGTGCTGAAATCGCTAGCACACAAAGCAGCTTTTCAAGAACCGGATGTAAATGTACAAATTAATCATGAGTCTGTCTTGAAATCATTCCATGTTAAATAACCGGAAGTCAAAATAATTGTCCAAAACAACAGTGAAGCCTCATTCACACCGTGTAAATACTAAAGCAATAACTGTATGAGTAATTATTGGATAAAGTTTTAAAATTCTTGCCGTTTGTTAAAATTAATGACTGTTCATATTGACAGCCGGTCTTGGTCTTGGTCTTGGAAATCCAAGACCAAGACTTTGAACCTCAAGACCAAGACCAAGACCAAGACCTTGAACCTCAAGACCAAGACCAAGACCAAGACCTTGAACCTCAAGACCAAGACCAAGACCAAGACTTTTAAAAACGAACTCGAGTGCACTCGAGACCAAGACCTTGGTCTCGAGGACAACAAGACTGGGTGTAAGCTATAAATGGCATCACTCGCCGAGCAAGATCTGTATATATTTGCCAGAGGCCTTAACCGCAGACATCAAAAGCGCTTGGGACCTGCGACATTTGCGCCCGCTATAGTTCATTCAGCTGGATCCTTTGCTGCCTCACTGGCGCCCCTAAATTGTGGCGCTCCACGCAACTTCCTGCTATGCCCTGCATCTAGGCCTATAGGACCCCATATCATCCCATATGGGACCCATATAGAGCCCACATGGGTCCCACATAATGCCCATGGAAATGCTAGCACGGGGATCCTGTCGGAAGGACCGTAGTCAAGGGCTTCACTGGTCGTCAAACTTTAAGTGGCAAATTGGCAAATTGAAATCCCATCCTTCGCATAGGCTAGCCAGCACAGGTTTCGAAGGCCTGGACGTCGAATATAATTATCTTCTTTCTGCGTTGCTGGTCGGACCCGAGGCTCCCGAGCGTGCATGCCCTGTAATTCTTGCTCCAAAGGAATGGACTCGCCTACCAATGCCTGTTCGATGCTCACTCATCTCTTCCTCGCCTCGGCTCACTATTTCTCATTGGCTTTCTAACATCTGGATAGCTTAGTCAGACGACTTACTAACTGCGCCGCAGATATATGCATAAATTATCTGTGAATTTGCGCGCGTTAAAAGTGTTAGTAATAATGATAATTTTATCACAGCTCTGACACGTAATTAATAACTGCCAGTAGCCTATCGACCGTGGATTCGGAAGATGTGGCCATGTAATGAATTCCTTGAACGCTAATGCTCCTAGTCTATTAAACCATAGATGCAGATCAAGCGACTCCGACACCAGGGTGAGAATTGTCGGGGGTGGGGTTAACCCTAGTCTTTCTTAGGACTCCAGTTGTCTTCATTGCACACCCCAGGGGGTCGTTTCCAACCCCCTCAATTGTGCTAGTGATATTGTGCATATATTTTAACATTTTGTTTCACAATTCACTTAAATTTGTGGGTTAGGCCTACTAATAATTTTAAGCACTGCTCTGGTTTATTGTGAGATTTGTGACCGTGTGAATTGTATAGGCCCCTACTAATAAATTTGGTGGTCATCACTAGTAATCACTTTAAGCATTCTATTACATTTTTGAATTTTCTCAGTTTGCAAAATACGGATAAAATATATTCTACTCCACATGGATCCAGTGGCGGCGCCAGGGGTGGGCTAGGGGGTGCTTAGCCCCTCCAAACTGTGGCTCAGCCCCCCCAAACAAAAACGCTGGAAACCTCTGAAGCTTTGCAATGCTTACAAAGGAGGAAGGGAGAAAGGGAAGAGCTTAGGGCTTCAGCCCCCCCAAACCTGAAATCCTGGCGCCCCCACTGCATGGATCAAACTCATCAAAGTCTAACCCCCCCCCCGGTTTTTTCTACAACAGTTCTCACACTGTCCCACACCATATAACAGTACGCCATCGATACATCCTAGCTACTGTTAATAGGCCTATAGAAATACGGATAGCAACTGCAATGGCACTAAAGTCTAGTTCAGCCAGTCTCTATACCATAATAATTATCTCTTGTGAAGGAATGATCAAGCTCTTTCATGTAGCCGTAGGCCTACTCGGCAGTAGGCGGACCCAGTACTACCCATTAGCTGTCTGCTGTGCCAGTCCAATATCTACCCAGCCACAACAGTCCATCCCTTGACATAATTACGTACTGTACATTACAGTTACTATAGCTTCCAAGGCTTAATATAGTAGTCTACATTTAAAATACCACGAACCCATAAAATAGGTTAAAATACAAAAGACTTGCAAGAAACACAACCGAAATTGGGATTTTAAAGTTATGTTGCCATAAGTAGTGGTTATCAACAAATTAGAACCCATAAATACATGTTGCATAAGCAGATCTTGCTTTAAAGATGGATAAGATTGTCAGAAATAATCTTATAGAGAAAAGGTTTCATATTTACATAAATGAATACTGGGTAATTGCTTTTCCATTAAATTTTTAGGTATAACTTTACACAGAAAAATAAAACAGAGAGCATAAGAAATACACAGAAGTTTGAAAGATATTGGTGCCAGGACAAGTCGTGATTCATCTGCTTCATCATCTGCTATATTTCATTCTTTTCGGTTGTGAGGCTCATTTCAGCATCTTCCTTGCAGTATTTCATTGGTAGAATCTGCTGGGTGGACTGTCGGAAATTCTGACTCATTACATCAGCATTCCAACTGATTTGTTTAGCCTTTGCAGCATAACCAATTTTGCCTCTGACTGGCTTTGTCAGCAAAGCTTTCGGTGCCAGATGTGTAGGATTCTTGTACTTGTTACCAAGTTTTGCTTGTGACTGATCCATTTTCATAGCACTCAGCTTCTTCTGAAGAGAAGCGCTACAGGCATAACCGAGACCGTCTCTTCTGCCAGTTCTGCCATTTGTTGTATCACTTATAGGTCCTAATGACTGAGCCTGACTGCTTGAACGCCATGGTCTCTTCTGGGCAAATGGTTCAGATTTTGGCTTTGATGCTCGGCTTGCCTTGCAATCATCTTGCACAGGATATTTCTCGTTCTGAGATTTTTGAGAGCTGGTGCTACTTCCTTGATCGGACGGCTCAACACTTTCTGAGAACAAGGAAGCTGATGAGGACTTATTGTTAAGATTGTTTTCAGGAATAGATCCACATGCAGTGCTGACATTCCTGCCAGTATGTAAGTTGCCACTAGACTCAACACTCTGGCCGTTTGCAAACTTAAGTGCTGGTACTTGTCTAGAAGATGCTCTAGATTCACACTTTGGTCCAGTAGCCGCGATGCGCTTGTCAGATATTTCCAAATGGCCATCTGTTAACCTTTCAACAAACTTGTTTGTTATCACAGAAAACATTTCTGATGAAATGGGAAAAGCATCGGGAAGAGTTTCGTGTCTTTGCTGGAGGTCTGGGTAATTCTGGCTAAGCTTGTTCTTTGATTCTTGTAAATGTGAGCTATAAGCTACATCATCTTCCAGTTCATCAGAAGAGAAATAATTTACAACATCCAAACTGATTTTCTCTGGGTAAGCTTCAGCCACCGAGTCAATGTAGTTGTTCATGTTATCTGTTAATTGTTTCAGTGCGTTATACTTTCTCTTGACTTTACCACGTTGGTCACTTAAAGGACGTTGAACAATGGAGCAGCATGCTGCCTTGCGGCCTTTCATTTGGGGTCCCTTGTTATTTGCAACTTTATCTACAAAATGATTCAAAGAAGTGGAATCACTTGTCATAAAGATCTTTGACAGAGACCGAGGGTGCTTGATAGTCAGTTTTCTAGGCATATCTGGCTTTAGCTTATCAGTTTTACAACGACTGTGAAATGCGGACTTGTGGGAGAGGACGAGACCACTAGGACAATGCTGACTGCATTCCTTTTGAGTTAGCTGTGATGTTGTAGAGGCTGAAAGCTGATCAGGATAGTGAACTCTTGATTTGTCAGAGTGCATTAATTTCTTACAGGCCAAGGGCTTCACTTTTAAGTCAGAAAACTTCCAAGCAATGGTCTTAGGTGATGAAGACAGTGAAGGGCATTTAAGACCCTTTCTATGTGCTCGACAGCTTTCAGGAGCTTCTAAAGAAGACACAAGTTCACCATCTGCTGAAATAGATGCTTGGTCTATTTCTGCACCACTGAAGGCAAGAGACTTAGATAAGTGCTCTTGACTTTGTTTGTCATCACAGTTTTCATACGTGTCAAGCTTCTTCAAGGACAGACTTTGTTTATCATCACAGTTTTCATATGTGTCAAGCTTCTTCAAGGACACACTTTGTTTTTCATCACAGTTTTCATAAGTGTCAAGCTTCTTCACGGACAGACTTTGTTTGTCATCACCATTTTGACAAAGATCAACCATCTTCAAAGATGCTTCAATGTTATTCATCATTCTGGAGTTAAATGCTGCAGACAGTTTCTTTTTCTTCCTTCCTGTTGCGGAATATTTCTGAAAGTCAGCAGATCGAGACTGCCGGTGCTCGAGTTTATCTGTCATCCTAGTTTCTGCATCATTATGACCTTTGCTCCCCGATTCCGAGTTTTTACTTTCCTTACTACGATCAGCCTGAATGAAGGCCTTGTCTGAGCTACCACTCCGGAATTTACACCACCCAGAAGGCAGAGAATACTGATTCACAGAATTCTGGGCCAAGTCATTCTCTTGAACTAGCTTGTTGGCGTCGTCAATTTCAGTGTGTTCAGCTGGCTCTCTCCATATCTGAGATACCTAATAGAAAAAGACAAAAAAGAATGTTTTTAATTAGTATTTTTATCAAATTCATACACTACTAAATAGAATAATATGGTGACTTTTAAAACAGTGCTGAGCATAAATTAAGAGCAGTGTCTGAAGTGCCATCTACAAATGGTTCCATCTGAATTGTTAATAAGTTGCATAGTTCACTTGATCCTCTTCCTCATATAATTAATGAGAAGTTTTGATAGTATCAGCAACATAGCACCATCACAGACATTAACATTGGCGGGGGCACAAAAAGCATCAGAGTATCTTAACAATGGCAACATCTTCAACATCATCTTCATAATCTCATCAGCATCCTCCTCACCAGCATCTTCCTCATAATCACTGTTGTTGTCATCAACATCATCAACATTATCATAAAGGCTAGAAATTAGAGAGATTTTTCGAGAAGTTTGAACATAAAAGAGGCACAACAAAAAGTTGTAGCAAATAAAATGAAGTAAAGTGTTAACTGGAACAAGATCAGTTACTATTACTAATGATAATGTAATACTAATATAATAATAATAATATATTATTATTATTTATTATTATTTTGAAATGTCTTATAGTTCCCATATATATTTAAGTAAGTAAGTAAGTAAGTAAGAATATCCTTTAATCAGATTTTGGAGTAGCCTACATACAACATAGTCTCACAAACAGCTTACTGAAATATGAAGTTCAAACATCGTATATCATCCTGGCGATAAAGATTTTACGAATCAAACTATCAGCCGGTGGTATGATTCAGTCGTGGGCCCAAAGGCACACAGAGTAAGCTAACGATGAGAGCGCACTAAAAGGGACTGAGAAACCAATGCAGTTCATCGTTAAAGTGATCATAGACATTTAATTTCAAAACCCTTGCAGTCTGAGCTGTGCATGTCTCAGTTGTTAGGTGGTCACCATGAATGCATGCAGAATGGTTTTGATGTTGATTTTGTTGATACAGTGGGTAACTATAGGCATGGACAAAATCTGCCAAAGAAAAGCATTATTAAAGCCTAACAAAGAACCAAAAGACCCACTGAGTAATCCTGCTCAGGCCAAAGCTGATTTTGTTAAAACTGAAAATTTATGTGAGCATTAGGTTCTTATTCATTCATTATGCCAAACTCACATGCAGAAGATATCTACTGGTAATAAAAGATTTCACATTTTACAGAAAACAGAAGCAAAAAGGGTGGATTCTTACGTTCTCCATTTGATGCTGAGAAGTAACGACCAAATTGTTGAGCACTGCAATCTGCCTAAACAGTTCTTTATTCTTCAACTCATGAAGTGCAAACAGATTTTCTCGGAACTCCTGTTCCCTTCTTAACTGCTCAAACAGAATGTCAACCGTTTGGTTTCCTTTCTTTGCCATTTCACTCTGAACCACCATGGACTTTAGCGGTTCTTCTTTGATGCCGGTTTGTGTAAGGTCTTCACAAACAGACCAATTCTGATTGACAGACAAGAGATTTTTGTACAGAAGCAACTCCATCTTTTCCCTATACTGGAAAATTTCTTCTGACTGTGCAGTGATTCTCTTTTGAAGTTGTTCAATGATTGCCAGTTGACTTGATTTAGAGTGAGCTTGTGGCTTTGGTGAAGCTGAAACTTCTTCACCAATAGTTGACTGACTCATTTTTTCAAACGCCTGGCAGCCTGTCTTCTTCTGTTGGCAACGGTCAGCTGTAACTTCCTCGACTACTCCTTGTGATGTTCCAGACTTGGCCTTCTCAGGCAAGAGCCCAGATGGATCATCAGCTGTCTGACTTTGCAGTTGTTTCATTTCACCCGAAAGCAGTAACTGACATATTTTTCTCTGCTTAAGTGAAAGTCCTTCTTCACTGGATTTGAATTTTTTAAGCTCAACTGAAATTGCGTGTTTACTGATCTCATTTTTCGGAAGCTCAGCTGAACTCATGCTTTCCTTTGCTCTGCATTTCTTGAGGTCATTTGCAAGCAAGTCTTCACGGGTTCTGCATAGCTTAAGCCCTGCACATAGAATACCTTCTTTTACGTCATATTCTTTAAGCCCTTGTGAAAGTATTTCTTCACTCGCTGTGCCTTTCTTAAGCTCAGTTGAAACAATTTCTTCTTTTGCTTTACATTCCTTAAGCTTAGTTGCAAGCATTTCTTCTTTGATTTTGTAATCTTCAAGCTTGTTTGAAAGACTTCCACCACTGATGTCATACTGCTTAAACTCAGTTGGAAGGCTTTCTTGGTCGATTTGGAACTGGTAAAGTTCTGCTGAAAGCATTGCTTCCCTTTCTTTGCAGTCCTTAAGATCAGCTACAAGCATTTCTTCATCTGCTCTGATTCTCGTAAGATCAACAGAAAGATTTTCTAGTCTCCCTCTGCTTTTATTAAGCTCACTTGAAAGTCTTTCTTCACTGGCTTTGGCCTGCTTAAGCTCTACCATAAGAATTTCTTCATTTATTTTGCTTTCCTTGAGATCAGCTGTACACATTTCTTCTTTCACTTTGAACTCTGTTAAGTCAGATGAAAGAACTTCTTCATTGATTTTGCTCTTTTCAAGATAAGCCTTTAATTCCATAGCCGCAACAGTAAGTCTTGTCTCATTTGCTTTGCATTCTTTAAGTTCAGCAGATAGCAATTCCTCTATAGTTTTATACTTCTTCAGATCAGTTGACATCAGTTCTTCATTGGCTTTGTATTGCTTAAGTTCACTCAACAGCAATTTTTCAATTGCTCTGCACTGTCTAAGTTCAGCTGAAAGTCTTTCTTCATTCTCAATCAGCTGTTTCAAATTCAATGATGCATGTTCTTCTGCAATCACTACTTCACTACTGGTCACCAATTGTTTCTTTTCTTCCATAATCTTGGCTCTGGTCTTCATGAACCCAGCCATAAATGTATCCTGCTTGATTTTGGACTCAAGCAAATAGCTGTGCAGCCTTGTCTCATTAGCTTTGCTCTTCTCCAATTCAATAATGAGAGCATCTTTGCTCATCTGCATTTGTTCCAGTTCATTTGAAACCAAAGGCAGACTGGTCAAACTGTTTTCTTTATCAGCAGCCAATCCACTGCGTTTGATTTCTGGCTTTTGTAGCTCCATAAGTTTACTGCTTTCCAATTCAGCAGCCAAACTTTTGCGGTTTTCCTGTTTCATTGTTAGCTCCTCCGAAATCAACCTCAGACTTGCCAGGTATTTCTGAAACTCATCTGCCAAAGAGTCAACTTGGTGTTTTGATTGTTGCAATGGTGAACAGAGTTCAGCTGCATTGGCTTTGCTTTCTTCCAATTCGTTTCTGTCTGTCGTTTGGGTAATTTCTTTGGAAACCAATATTGCATTCACAAGAGACTGGTTAAGTCCAGAAGACAATGTGCTGTTGATTACTTTCCTTTGCTCCAAAATCTTCCGCAATTCCTCGTCTCCGGTGTGGCATTCCTGTAGTTCTGAAGTCAAGGGATTACCACTGGCTCTAAGCTGTGCAAGTTCTTCTAAGAAATTCTCTTCTCTTTCTCTTGCCAGCATCAGTTCATGAGAAATGGACTTTAATCTGTCATTTGAGTTCTTTAGCTCATCAGCTGAGCACTCCTCCTTTGATCGAAGCTTTTCAAGCGCCCTAGACAGCAGTTCTGCATTACTTCTGGCATGGAAGTATGCAAATGATGTCTTCTCTTGATTCATTTTGCGCATCTTAACCTGTTCTAAGAGTAGTTCATAGCTGCACTTTGACTGGTCCAGTTCACTTACTAGCAACTCCTTTGCTGCTTTTAACTGATCGATTTCGTCTGCCACCAATTCCTTCTCAGCTCGCAGTTTGGTCAACTCGGTCAACATCATCTCTTCTTCTGTTTTGCACTTGTCCAAATCTTTCTGAAGCTGACTCTCCTGTGCTCTGCACAACCGGAATGCATCTGAAATTTCTTTAAGTTCATCCTGCATCTTCTTCTCTTTGGCGTCTCTCAGTTGGATTTCCGCCAAGAGGCTTTCCCTGTTTGTCTGATGCTGACCTATTTTCAGACACTGCTCTTCTTCCTTTTGCTTCCGCTGTTCAATTTCTTTCTCTTTAGCTTTCAGTTCTTTAAGTCTTTCAGCCAATGCTGTCCTATCAGTACCTGCCTGCGCTGTAAGTGAGGTCATCGTAGCCGTGAGCTGCGTCAGTTCCAGTGATTGCGACTGAACGGTTTCCTTTAGTGAACTGACCTCCACGGATCTTGAGTGCAGCTGATCTTGAAGCAATTTCAGTTCTGCAGACTGGGACTTGTCTTTGTCCTTGATAAGTGCCAGTTCTGCAGATTTCAACTCAACCTCCGTTCTGAGGTGCTGCAGCTCGGCAGAGTCTAACACGTCTTTGTCTTTCAGAAGTTTCAGATTTGAAGACTCTGCCTCTAGCTGTTCCTTTAAGAGCAACATCTCTGAAGATCTAGCCACCTCTTGTTCTTTGACCTCATTCAGCTCTTTAGACAACGTATCAGCAAGTGCGTTGCATGAATGCAACTCAGTACATCTCATATCTAACTCACTGGACTGCAGCTTAATCCTACCATTCACCTCCTCCAATTCCTTGGTCAACAATTTGTTCTTCTTCTTTTCTTCTTTCAGTTCATAAATTGAGCTTTCAGTCTTCTCTCTCAGGTTCTTCAGTTCATTCAGCTGGATTTCCATTTTCTCCTGATACTGCAAAACCATCATTGACTGAGACTGTATTGTTCCAAAGTGCTTTTTTAGTTCCCCAGCCTGTAAATTCATTATAGTCCTGTACTGCTTAATTTCGCTTTCCTGTGACTCAATGGTCAGGGTGGACATCTTCAGTTCCTCTAACAATGATTTAAGCTTACCCTCTGACTCAGCTAGCTTCAAATAAAGTGTGTTGAATGCATCATCTGTATGCACTGCTTCCGTGAAGATATCCACAGAAGAACTTGAACTCTGAGGTTTAATTTTCTCTGATAGGACAAGTTCTGCAGAATTAGATTTGCGAACGTTCTGATCCTTTGAGCAAGTCTCTTCAATCATCATCAACGGTTTCTTCTTGTAATCATCAGAAACTAGACGTCTTAACTTACTTTTTGGTGTGGAATTAATAATATCCATGCAGTCCTCTGCCCCAAACAGCAATGTTCGTGCAACATCATTCTCTTTATCAGCTTGAACATCACTTAGCTTCTTACTTTCCGCCACGCTCAAAGAATTCTTGTCTCCCATTGAGAACTTCATCTTTGAAGTGTTATTACTGGTCTTTGTGTAGTCGCTCCTTTCATAATTTTTACTTCTTTTGGCCATAACCTTGGGGTCTGTGTGCCATAATTCATCCATAGATTTCACCGATGCCTTGTGCATTTTCATTTTCTGACGACTGTCATTCGACATGAAAGCAAGCCATTCACTGAAGTTCTGAAATGCTAGGCGGCCATGTGCTGTAAAGTCTCTGCTATCGATAGGTAGTGCCTGTAGACTTTCCGATGATGAATTTTGTGAGATATTACAACTGTTGTCCAATGAATCATCTAAACAAAATCAAATATTCAACAGATGAATCTTTAAAGGCTTCAGAAACAGTTTCTTCCATAACATTCTGAATAATTTAAGTAGCAAAGAGCAAAAACTTTAACACTAGCAGACTTTGACAATTATGACAATTTCAATTACTGCAACGTTTCCCGTGAAGAAAGTTTCACATGGCCATTTTACTGAGTACATTTTATTGAAGGATAGGCCTACAGAACCATTCAACTGTCTTGAATGTAAATCAAAAGAACTTTTTGACAAGCAGTGCCTGTAAGTCTGATTGACACTATGTCAAAATCAAAACAAAATCAAAATCAAAATCAAACGCAGTAATACAGACAAGCAGTTGCCTGTATATGCATAATCTATCTATCTATCTATCGATATTGAACTTATATAGCGCCCCTTCAAGAAATCTACTCAGTGGCGCTCCTGACCCAGGCCCGGTCAAAAAGAAAGGTCTTAAGAAGGCCATAGAAAGTACATGAGAGGTCCCTAGGGAGGGAGTGAAGTGAGAGAGGGAGGTCATTCCAGACGGTAGGACCCACCACGGAGAATGCCCTATGCTGCACCATAGCAGTATGAACATAGGGGACAACAAAATCACCCAGAGAGGCCGAGCGCAAGGCAGTGCCCTGCACAAACGGAAGTAAAAGTAAAGAGCTCGCAGAGTTAGGCCGAGGCCCGCCCTAGGACACAATGCCACTCCATGGTGGAGACCCTGTAATGAATGCAGTGCTGGACAGGAAGGCAATGGAGGATGTCTCTCATAAATTCAGAGATGTGGTCAAACCTGGAGATACCTCCAACCAAGTGTGCAGCCGACCACAGAACCCTCTCTAGACAAGCAAGGCGAGTCTGAGGAAGTGCAACAAAGAGAGAGGAGCAATAATCCAGTAAATGCATGTACCAGCGCGGAAGCAGCAGAGACCGAAGGGGAGAGGGATACAACAGTTGGTGCAGTTGATAGTAACAAGCATGAGTTAGCTCATGAATGTGCTTACAGAAGGAGAGTTCTTGGTCCAGAATGACAACTAGGTGATGAACAGAAGTAGAAAGGGTAAAGGAGGGGGATTCAGTGGCAAGAAGCTTCAAATCAAACTTGGCCAGCAGCTGCTGTTGACGAGTGCCGAACCATATGTACTGAGTCTTCGAAGGATTGAGACTCAGACGATTAGATGACATCCATGCATTAAGGGTGGAAGTATACCATCTGACATAAGCCGAACAGCAGCAGTAGCCTCAATTGCAGAGCAGCGAGTGTAAGGTTGGAGGTCATCAGCATAGCTGTCACTCGAGAGCGCAAGCAGGATGCAAGAAGAGAGCCTAGATCAGCCGTGAAGAGAATGTAAAATAAAGGACTAAGAACAGAGCCTTGGGGGAGGCAAAATGGAGCAGGAAGCCAGAGGGAGGGAGAAGAGCCAAAGACAAAACAGGAGGAACGATCAGACAGGTAGGAAGCAAGCCAGGCTAAAGGTAAGGCCGTGATCCCAAATGATAAAGAAAGGTGGCACAAAAGAATATCACAATCGACGAAGTCGAAGGCGGCGCTCACGTTATAAAGGACCAGATGCAATGGTCTACACTGGAGTTTCAAAAGGTGTGATTTGAGGCCCAACAGTTGATTGTGGGGTCCACCCAAATGGACGACTAACTGGTGCTTGAAATCACATTTCTATATTGTGTATGCTTTATTAGGAGTCTACAGCAGGCTCAGTGGGTTGCTGCATGACAAAAGAATCCCAAAGTTGGTCCCAGGACAAAAACTTTAAGGAAAAAGCATTCCACAATGCAGTAAGTAAGGAAGCAACCCAGTCTGCATCTTCTTACAAGGTGCTATCAAATGTCTGCTTACATTACTTTACTTTTGATCATCTAAATGCTAATTTATGCGTAAATGCCAATTCCTGCGCACACCAAGCTCAATATAGTCCTATGACATACAAATATATGTAGTTGGGCAAGTTAGTCATTCATTCATTCATTTACTCATTCATTCATTAATTCAGTCAGTCAGTCAGCCAGTATTGGCAACTGTCAGTCTGTTATTTCCAATGAGACATTAACAGCTAACATTCAGGGCCGGATTAACCACTTGGGGCCCCATGCTAATTATACACAGGGGCCCTTATCGAATTGAACATGGAATGATGGGGATGCCATAAAGACATGACAGTCAGCGTGTAGTAAAGAAGGGTCAATGCTGATCACCTTGCTGCTGAAATAAGTAGTCAATGCATACAACACAAATTGAATGCTTTGCATTTTGGGACTATAATCTAAGGTTGTTTTAAATGCTTGTTACAGTATATTGACAACATACAGTTAGGGTAAAATTATAATCAAATTTAGAATCTGTTCTCTTTATTGTTGACAGTTCAGAAACATTTGCGACTTTTAGCAGCTGCAAACTGTGTAATAATGTCATCAAATGAAATCAAGTTAAGCACATAACTCTCAACACTAAGAAGTTCCAATGTAGTTAGACGTTTGTGAGTCATAGAAGTTTGCAGTTTATTTTTAATAAGTCCCATCTTACTGAAACAGCTTTCATCTTAGCAGTTGCAGATCATCAATGACATGAACATACGCAGAGCAATAGAAATATTAGGGAATGTTTCGAGAAGGTTCCCAGTGTACACTAGCATGACTAAAGCAGCAGGTGTGACACAACCTCTTAATTTTGCAAAATCAGCAGTTTAAACCATTTTGTCATGGAATATGTCAGGCTGCAAATCTCTTGTGTATGTCATGGCCAGCCTGATGAAAAATTCTCAAAATACTGTCAGGTTCAAATCAACCAAAATCTGTTGCAACATGGAATACATTATGAACTTCATTGTAAGCATGAATTCTCTGCCATAGCGAAATAACCAAATAACTTTCAGCCAAAACCTTGCAATATGATCTCGCTGATGTGTATGCTAGGAAATAAATCATGTCGGAATAGAAACAAAATTAGCGTCAGCACATATTATTACTATACTGACTGCAAGAAGTTAAGCCAAAAGAAACGCATGTACACAGCAGGTGGTTGCATGGCTGACATTTTAAATTTGCTTACTGTAAATTCTTGCTTAAACTGAAAGTAATGGCTTTCTTGTGAACAAATAATTATTTGGTGTAATAAATTCAGTCTTTGTCCTGCAGTATTCCGACTCCAGTCAGAGGGCCTCTAGTAAGCGGGGGGAGCCCATGCTAAAGCATATTGAGTATACTGGTTAATCCGGCCCTGCTAACATTAGTTACTGTTTAAGTTGGTGTGTTCTTGCACATGTAATAAAAAGAATAAACAAGGCCATATCACAGGGAGAGATTTGTATTGCACTTGTATAAGCAAAACATTAGGTTTATCAGTCCTGCAACATGGAGCAAATATGTCACATGGCTCAGATTGCTTACTTGAACATGTGTCCTGACGTTTATTGTTATGCTGACAGCATTTGCACATAAGAGTGGAGCCTGCAGACGATGATGTGTCTTCGACAATGTTCAAGCCATCCCTGAACCAGAAGCTTTGGCTGCATCCTAGGATGTTGCAACCTGTTGTTACGTAGATCAACTGGTAAGAGGTATTTACATCCAACTCCTGCAAATGCAATACAGTACAGAGACCTTTCAGAAATAGTGTAAGTACCACATACAATGGCAGTACAATTACATACTAAGACACTCCTAACCTGATCATGAGCACAAATGTGCTCCCAACTGCAATTTTTCAGCTGTTGAAAAATGGATCAATGCAATGCTCCTGTTTCTTTTACCTCATCCAACCGGCCATTTCTAGAATGCCAACATGTTTGTTTCTGATCTGCTCATTTCTTAACCATACCCCAACTCTCTAAATCTGCATCTTGATCTAAAACTTATTTGAATAAAAATTTTCTTCCCTTCTGCTACTGAGTACTTCTTTTGGTGACATAGAGTTTAACCCTGGTGCTTACAGGCTACAAACTATTAACTTCTTCTGCCACTTTAATATTCCCTTCCATCGTTTCTGACAATTCTTCAATCCTTCCCTCTCTTAAATAAACCTTGGCTGGATAGATTTACAGGAGGAGTTGCCTTCTGTCACAATCATACCTGAACCTTGCTTGCTTCCCTTTAGCTTTTTCAACATCAAAGTCCATTGAAGCCTCACAGCTGAACTCTGGATATAAAGCCTTATCTTTATTATATACATCATCTTCCCTCTCTTTCATTTTCTCAGTTTTTCTGTAACTTTCAATCACTGCTTGAATTCCCTGTTTCTTTTTCTTCTGAGCTCATAACAGCAGGCGCCTTAGTATTGTACAGATGCTCACAGAGATACTGAAAACTACGCTTCACAAAAATGCAGGATCACCAGCCACCTATATATGATCTTATGCGGCAAGGCCTTTTCCAAACTCATGACGTCGGTTATACACTGGACTTCTTATAACTCAATCCAGTTGTTCTGCCATTACAAATATCTCTTCTGCTTAAACATACTTTGCTCAGGTTTCTTTTCACCACAGGTTTCTTTTCACCACAAGCTGCCTTCCACTTACTCTTTCATCAGTTACCACCACTGGAAAATGATTAACATATTAAACTTTAAAGCTGACATCCTTGCCATCCTTCTTTCGTTGTGCCCAGCAGAGACAGCTATTGAACTTGCCATCCAGCTAACTTCAAGTTTACACACAGTTTAAAATCCTAGATAAGCACATCTCTGCTAAGTCTAAGAGGGTTCTTGCATACCCTTCCCAGCTCTGGTACAACTACGAAATTGCTGCTGTGAAGAGACATTGCAGCCGGCTTGAGAGTTGTTCGAAACAGTCCCATTTATCTTTCCATCTCTTCAAATTCAGGCACTAGTGTCATTTGGACCATAAACTGGCCTCATCAGCCAGATTCACCTACCTGTTTCTTCTGGTCTCTGAGCGTTCCTCATCTCCAAAGTTATTATAGAAGAGGTGGATAAGATCCTACACTGTGTAAAATGCACGACATTACCTAGCTCCCCATCATACTCTTCCCTTGCCGACAGATTTCTTCAGTTCTTTCTGACAAGTTTTTACTATAAGACATAAGTTTTCAAAGTTCTATCCTCTGATGGTCTATCATACCCTAAATCTCCTCCACTGATTCTTAGCCTATTCCAACCAACAACACTGATCGAGATTTGTAATCTCTTTTTCTCATGCTTCCAATCATCACATCCATCATTAATCTCTTTCACACTTTCAGAAGGTTGCTTTCTCAACAGTTTTATAGTAACATGGTAAATGGTTATCCTGTTACTAAAGAACCAGCTTTGTCTCTTGACGATCCATCAAACTATTGCCCCATCTCTACTCTCAATTTAATTTCCAAAATCTTGGAAAAAGCAGCTGCTAATCGCCTGAACTGGCACCTCTCATCCCACAACCTGTACCTTCCTTTTCAGTTTGCCTACTGCAGGTACTATTCCACTAAAACTGCATTACTTCCCATTCAGAATCACACAATGAGCTGAACAAATTAAGGAAAAGTCATTGCTCTCATTCTCCTGGGCCTATCTGCTGCTTCTGATACCATTGATCAAAATATACTTCTTCACTACAGTGAACACTGGTTCAGTATATCTGGGCCCGCTCTCAGTTTGTTTGCACCTTACCTGCACCCAATAGTCAATCAATTCCTATAAATCAACACTGGGCCCACTGTCTTGGATTGCACTGTACCACAAAGTTCTGTATTTGGCTCACTCCTGTTTAGATTACGGTATATACAACTCCATTTGGTTCACAACTTACTGATAGCTCCCTTGACTATCATTGGGACATGGCAGCCGATTGGTTACAGTGCTGAAATAGAGTTCTAAGTTGGATATTTCAGAATTATAGATATCACTTATATAAAGTCGAAACATTTCCAGAGATATTGTAAATTTGGACATCACGACCATCAACTTTTTAATATTAATATAGATAGACATTTTAAACGAGAAGAATAATTAGAGGCCATAAAAGATTGCAGTAGGACAAGTATGGATAAATCAATTAATAATACAGCAACTGATACAAGTTCTCTACTGACCAACTCAATCAAGACATACAACGATTTATGAGAGACGAAAATGTTTATATCATCAGCAAATTATATAAAATGATGTAAATTGATAAGTTTGGAAGGTAATATATGTACATTGTACACCTATATTAGAAACAAAGGAGGGTCTGAAATAGGCCTAAAGCCTGCTGAAATGCCATAAGGGATGAATTTGAATCTATTTGAACAAATTATGCTCAAACGTCAACGTACGCTATTTGAACCTAAAACACCTTTGTAGCCCATTTCTGAAAATTGTGTGGAGCAATCTAAACTAATTTTTTTAGAGTGGGTCACATACAGTGTGAGAGATTCTCAAAAGGTACTATATAAATATTTACATGAAAACATAGGCCTACATACACTGTACACACCATACATACTTGTATATATACACTTCATAGTAGAGCTGTACCAATACCTCTACCCCATTTGTAATCGGGCCGATTATTAGAGGGAACGGCATAATTTGCATCGGCAACAAATTAATCGGCGCTGATGCAAATTACTTTATAATTAAAGTTTTTTGCACAATAATCGTTACAAAAAGAAAAATGAACACAAATATCTATGGTTTGTTTCTTATTTTTGATTTATATTTAGCATTTCACTATGTACTAGGCACCGTAGAAACCAAGGACCTATTATACACTGGACTGGAAACTCCTTAATAACCCTTATACAACGTCGTGTGCCTAGTATTTGGGCGATAACAAAGTAATCGGACTCAGACGTGGTATCGGCTATTTCAATAATCGGCTACAAGTGATATCGGCATAATCGGCAAAAAAGGGCTATCGGTACACCTCTACTTCATAGTGGCACTGAACAATGCAAATCTCATGCAACTACTGTTTACTGATGACATCACTCCTGCTGCTGAACAGAAACTCATGTGGGTAGGTTTCTCTCTGAGAACCTTTCTACTGCTTTAGCAGACAATTGTAAACAACTGTAAACCCCAAAAGTTCATAATATAAAAAAACATAATAATTATAAGCAATCAGCATATTCTTTCAGAATGTACCCTAAAGCAGCGTTGAAGGACTGGATACCACCTCAGCTGAAGTCCAGAGATAGACCAAATGACTAACATACCTCACTGTTACTGAGCAGGAGGGAGGCCTTGTAGCTGTTGTTGTTTAGAGAGATGGATCCCTCCTTAGCTCCGATGTAGCTGACATAATGAGAGGGTTCTGGATTTGTTCCTCCGCCCCTAAACAGTCCAATCCAGTCCCCATATTGTGGAACACTTTGTGAAAGGGTCTGATATGTGAAGCTGATAGTACGATCATGAACTGGCACACGCTCCTAAGAAAAATGATACAAATGTTTCATAAGAAAACCATAATTTCCTACATCAATCTAAGTTTGGTTCTATTATATCAAATATCAGTGATAGTGAGTACTTCTGAAACCATAGGCGTAATTTGTGGGGGTACCTGTCCCTCCACATTTTGGACTGGGGTATCATACCTCACTTTTTGAACAATGCCAATCAATATTATTGTGCCTTGCCAGAGATCATAGTCTTCACCTTGTTTCGTGTATGTAAGAAATTGGTACCCCCACCTTTTAGACTAAAGTTACGCCCCTGTCTGAAACTGCACAAGTTATGCTGCAAGCCCAAATTGCTCTGGTCAAATCTTGCAAACGGAAAACCTACATGGACAATGTCATTTGTAAGCGTTTGCTAAGTATGTACCAGCAATGTCCAGCATGCACTGATCCAGAGTTTTTCAAACTGTGGTCCGCGGACCCCTGGGGGTCCGCGAATGATTTGGCGGGGGTCCGCAAGAGCGTTCTGAAAATAATGTGATGCTTAACACTGTATGGTTTTATCATAACAGCCTGTGTTTTCAAATTCATACGCTACTTATAGTGTGCCTGTAACTGTATGATCCACAAGGATCCAATTGGGTATTCGATCACACGAGTTTTGTGATGCTGCTGATAGGTATTCTTTGCGTACTAGGGCCTACAGTGACGTAAATAAGATGTAGGCTTATGGTCACGTTAAATTTCTAGCCTAATAACACGTGTGTTTTTATAAAATTTAACATAGGGCCTATAATTTATGCTAATCGACTGCCAATCGTTTCTGCACCCACTGTAAGCGCGATGTATGTGAAGCCTTCATCAGAAGTAGGCCTACAACTAGATTCCATTTAAAAAGTTTAAGATATTCACAAAACAAACTTTGAAAGTCTACAAGTGTTTCATTTAGAAAATCAACACTGAATATGAGCCTGATTGTTTTTTCCATGGAAGGAACACCGAAGCTCTAGCTAGGACTCTAGGCTAGGCCTAGTTGTTTTTACATAAACGCTATATTTTCTTCTAATTGTAACTCTGGACTGACTTGGGTTTTCTGAAGAAAAAACACACTTTGCTCTATAGTCTATAGCATTAAGTATTACAAGACATAGTTAGCTAAAAAAATGTCAAAAATGGACTCTAGTGGTTCCTCCAGTGAAGGCTTCATTTGCAATATGCTGGTCTATTTCCGGATTGTGTACTCTGGACTTGTAGAATTAGACATTTGTGGAATTCGCCTGGTTTTAGCCTTTAGATGAACGATAATACAGAGATTTGCAAAGCATATCCCTATTTCGTTCACGTTCGCTGTTATATGCTAACTATATAATTTTGCTGTTTGTATTATGAATAACTTTCTGAAAAGTAAGAAAACAGTGCTTAGGTCTATCCAAACTAGCACCAATTACGGACAGTTTTTGCAAAGCAAAGAAAGCACATCCCTCTCGCTGACATTACTGGCTTTTGGTGAAACCGATGTTATTCATTTCTTTTAAAAATGACTGTGTTCCATAGTTATTGCAGGGAGTTAATAACAATTTATTTAGTGTTACTTTTGATATTATAGGCCTAATAGTCCTCAGCGTCTTAGGTCTATCCAAACTAGCACCAATTACGGACAGTTTTTGCAAAGCAAAGAAAGCACATCCCTCTCGCTGACATTACTGGCTTTTGGTGAAACCGATGTTATTCATTTGTTTTAAAAATGACTGTGTTCCATAGTTATTGCAGGGAGTTAATAACAATTTATTTAGTGTTACTTTTGATGTTATAGGCCTAATAGTCCTCAGCGTCATAAATAAGCAAGCGTGTATTGTGGAAATAGTCTATCTGCCTGTTATTTTTATTAAATTTTAAGGATAGGGGCCTAAATTTTGCTTTGTAAATACTGGGGGTTCGCGAGCTATGCCTAGAAAAAATAGGGGTCCCTGGTCCAAAAAGTTTGAAAACCTCTGCACTGATCAGTAGGTCAAACGCTTATCAGAAAAACAGATTTTCAACTCGTCTCCATGACGCAGATTTTATGTGAAGCCGAGACAATTATTATCCTTTGCAGTTTTTAGTAAAACGGCAACAAATTTACTTAATGAAGAAACCTATCCTCAAACTTTAGCATTCACGTCGTTTAACTGATGACTGTAATATACTGGATGTGCCTCTGGTCAAGGCAAGCCCGGCACCTAAATCAGTTGAGTGTGGCTCCAGCCCAGTTGCTTCTGCACGTAAAGGAATTGATAATTTAACTTACAGAAAAATCTTGAAAGATGACAGAGTGCGGTGTTACGTAGTTGTTGTTCGGTCGACTTTGGTCGCAATCTGCGACAGCTGATGCCATTGCTGTCGGCCATAAACTTGGATAGGTTTATGACAGCGTCTCGTTTGTTAAGGGAAGGTAATTGTCGCAATGAATTGAGTATTTTTCAGTTTCGTTTATATAGCGGTTAAGCTCGTTTCACTAATAACATATTTCTCATTAATAATAAATTATTATTATTATTATTATTATTATTAATAATAATAATAATAATAATAATAATAATAATAATAATAATAATAATAATAATAATAATAATAATAATAATAATAATAGGGGATTATTTTTACCTCGGGCGAAAAAAATAATAATAAAGCTAAGCACACAACATCGATAAAAAAATTAATAATAATCTTCGTTTAATATTTTCAAACTGACAATTACGCAGTATGATCAAAGATCTTAGAGTCGTAGACTCAGTATGAACGGATGATCACAAGTTATTAGAGGAGTCGAATTTTAACTGTATACGGCAGCCTTACAAGGCGCCCTTCACGTCCTACATATCATTTTCACAACGCGCCATCTCGCGAATGATAGGCTGAGTGGACCTTTGAGAGGGTTGCGGGAAGCGATCCCGCTACCTACTGCTCTTCACGCCAATGATGTTACCACTACTCTATGGACCCCCATGGCAAATGGTTATACCATTTTCAGGATAAGCCTATACTATTCACCGTATAGCCTATTACTTACGAATTCTAGTGTGTCTGATCTGATAACATGGGAATTCTAGTGTGTCTGTCTGTTCCCTACAGTTGTTAAATTGACCTCTGATTTGAGATCAGGCATCCGACCTAGTTGATCCATCACCTGCAACAGAAGATTACAAAAAATCCTCTTTCGCACAGTACTAGGTGCGATTTACTAGTAGGCCTACGGTCGCGAATGACATCATGCTTTGACGTCGATGATTTGTGAACTCAAAATATGGTGACGTCAATGAGATGCACAAATAGAGGTATATAAATTTACAGAGAAGTGTTTACCTTTTATCACATTGCATAAATAGTGTTTTCAGCGGGCATTAATATATGTACTGAGGTTTACGCACGCTGAAATCATAATGAAAGAGTATTGTGATAGGAACGTTCTGTTATCGTTTGTTTGCATGGTTTATTTATTGGAGCTGCCTCAATATGCCGATGCCTTGGAAGTTACTAACATGGGAATTCTAGTCCCTGTAAGCGGAATGCCATTTGACGGCAGGAAGATCGTCGCCGCCGTACCCGTAGCAGTCAAGGCTGCGGAAAAAAAGTTTCAAAACATACAATTCAACTGGTCATACGTAGATACTCAGTGTGATGAGGCGAACAGCGTTCGAGGAGCCTTTAATTTCGTAAGTGAATTTAGTGCTGGCCTCGACGTATTAATTGGCGAAGTATGCAGCCAGGCTTGTGAGACTGTTGGATTTATTGCAGCGGGACTGCGAAAACCGTTCATTTCCATAGGATGTAACTCAGATAAGCTCAGCAGACGTGATATTTATGGCACATTTTCAAGGGCAGTGCCTCCATTCAAAGCGCTGGTTCCAGCTTTCGGTAAACTATTGGATGAATTCAACTGGAACCATGTTGGAATTTTGGCCACGGATGATCCTGCTTATCAACTGTTGAGCGTAGCTATTAAAATCCACCTGGGTGATAGAAAGCCTGAGGTGTCAGCATATCTAACCACTACAGAACGAAGTTCTAACAATATTACTAGTTTAGAGTCATCTTCTGCCAGAGAAGTAATGAGAATCATGAAAGAGCATGCCAGAAGTGAGTCACATCTGTATATATATATATATTCAGTAATCAGTAAACGCGTACAAATGTTAAGCTGTCAGAAAAAATCATAATTCTTGGAGTCACATTTGACCCTGCGCTTACTTTTAAAGCAACATGTTTCTGCTGTTTGTAAAACCACCTTATTCAACTGGTAAGGCTGTTGGTGCACATGCCTCACCTTTATTTATGAAGTCAGCAACAATGTAATTCTTCAAGTGGCAACTTAAAACTTTCTATTTCCAGAATCAATTGGTTACTTAGCTTCCAACCTTGGCTGCCCATCTCCCCTCCCTTTAGCAACTGACCATGCGTCATTCAAGTATTGAATGAACTAATGATGTCTGGCATCTAAATGTCATATTAATTAGTAATTAGTTAATTAATTAATTCATTCATTCATTCATTCATTAGTGCTTGACTTGGTCAAAAAGGAGCTCTTTGACTTTATACACTGCTTTTACATCAGACACTTGATAATGGAATCATGAATCAGAAAAGCTTGCTCTGGCCTCCCTCTTGCATTATAAGGAATATAGCAACTGGGGTGCAGAAGGGGACAATAATTGTCCTGGTGTGCAGGGCTGAGGGGAGGTGAAAACTGAGGGGTCAAAATAGTAATTAGACATTGTGGGCATGGATTGGCTGGTGTTGTGTGTGGGCGACAGTCCCTGTGTTTTTGGAGGATGCCATACATGCTCAGTGATGAGAGTGTTGGCAACAGTTGGCAATCAACATGTACCTACAATACACTGATACAACCGAAATTTAGCAATATCTTGGGAACAGCATAGTAAGTATACACTATTCACTAATATTTGATTGGTCCGGAAAATGGTTCCACTGTTTGATAGCATAACCTCTTTAATGTTGCATGATGCTAGGCTGGACATTGTTACATTTATTATAACCTATAACCATTGAATAAAACCTCAGTTGTAAGTGCAGTGGGAGAATAGTTATGCCAGTTGAATATTTAAAATGGGCAGAAAATGACGTATAAGACAAGGTACATGTCTATGTTATTCGAGGGAACGAAAATGGTTATGAAATTTGACCAAAGAAAATAGAATTTTCAATCTCTACACATCATCTTTAGTGCATTAAAGTCTTAAATGTTAGTATTTATAAATGTAACATATGCTAGATTCAAGTTAAAATTTATAGATAATGATGATTGTAGATTGTATTTATGTACATCTTTGGTTCCCATCCTTTCAAAACAAGGCACCCTTACTAAAAGTCATTCAGTCAACATAACCTGACCTTAATTTCATTCATTTTTCTTTTAGTTGGTTCTTTATTTTAATGACGAGCATTGTTCTTTTTTTTATTGAACTGCAGTGTTGCGACAATTTCCACACTACTTTAAGTTTTGAAAAATAGTTATAGGCCTATGTCAGTAGTTTTAAAAAAATGTTTGACAGAATAGCTCCACAAATATTATGAAGCCACAGCACCTCTAGACCAGGTTCACGGCACCCCTTGCCGCAGCACCCAGGTTGGGAAACACTGATGTACACAATGGTCAACATTGTTTTGCATGAGGAATTAACCAAAAGTTGTAATGCTTTGTTGGAATTGTTTGTGAATATGAGCTACCATAAGTCATTACTAATGACCAAGGTAAGAATGTCACGGCCAGTCTAATGCAAGAATGTATTAAACTGATGGGGTGCAGTCCATTATTCAGTACTCCAGGCAACTCTGAATAATCTGAATTAGCAGCGATTTAGAATCAATCTTTGAAAAAAAGATGAATTGTGATATGATATTTGAAAATCCGAGACAGTGACATACGTTGATAACTGTCATCGTATGGGCACTGAGGAAGGTGCTAAATGGGACAACAGGGTCCCAGCATATTTGTTGGTTTATAGGAAAATACCTTGAGGGCCTTTGACGATTCTAAAGAAAGATGGTGTGATTAAATTTCTATACCTTCACATTTGTGGAAACCAGCCAAGTATTTGAAAGACTTATCAAAAAATTGTTGAAGGCAATGAAATTTTCAGAAACCCATACTGGAGCAAAACAAATTTAGTATGTCACCCAATATTATAAAAAGGCAAAAGAGAAATGTGATTGTGCTCTGCATGACGTCCATGAGTAAACTGGTTGAGGTAGGTAGGAGGGCTCATGTTAAGGATTCTATAGGTCGGAATGGACATTTTAAACTTTAAACTCCTGTTCTACAGGAAGCAAGTGAACCTCATAAAGTATGGTTTTTGTTAAAGGAGGTGTTAAAAACTGATTTTATTTTGATCTTTGATCTGATATGTAATAGTAAGTTAAAATATTAAAATGAAACCAGGTGTTTACAGACGAGGACGCACCACTAAAAGCTAATGTGAAAACAATACTCTTCACCGTTAAAGTATTAAGGAGAGTTAAGGCAACTAGTGAGTGCTTGAGAAGTACATCTCTTGTGTTTATATAATTATATAATATTTACCTGTAACTGACTGTATATACAGTGCATTTTAGAACTTCACAAAGAGGATTTACATGGCTATGTAACAGATATAAACAGTACGCACATCTCATGTCATAAAAGTACTTCTGCATACAAATTTGAACTGTGTTTGTTGTTTTCAGTAATTATACTTATTATGACCAGAAGAGATGTGGTTCATAATCTTGTGCAGGCAAAAGAACTGAAAATGTTAAATGGAGAATATGCATTTATTACATGCGACTATGACTTGGTTCTTGGTGAGAGATAGTAGATATACATGTACCTTGATAAATGTATTTTGGAAATGTTTAGTTTTACTTTCCACTGACTATATTTGCACTCTGTATCTTATAATGCTCTGTTGTACTAGCAAGAGTCATCCTTTGTCAGTTACTTCATAACAATGTTTATCATTTGTTCTTACATTGTCCCAAAATTTACAGCAACGTGGTATGAAGTCTTTTTTAAAATATCTAGCTTACTTCCTCGTTAGTGTCCTATTTTCATATACGTATTCTAGTTCCTAAATGCAATTGTTATTTATTCATATTTAGTAAAAATATATTTTCTATACTTTGGACCAATTGTTTCATATCATCGTCTTTCTGGGTTTCATTACAGTCCAGTAACATTCATTCATTCATTCATTCATTCATTCATTCATTCATTCATTCATTCTGGAATTTATATAGCTTCTTCAAGAGACCTACTCAGAGGCGCTCGCAGCCCAGCCACGGCTAAACAGATAGGACTTGAGTTGTCATAAGAAAACAGGTGAATTATTCCGGGGGAAGCAGCGTAAGGAGATTGGAAGACCATTCCAGTTAGACGGGCCAACAATCGACAAGGCTCGGCATTGCCTGACTGCGGAGAGGGCCCGAGGGAACAATAGGTCCCCATTAGTCGCAGAGCGCAAAGCTCTGCGAGAGGCTAAGTCAGAAATCAAACGACAGAGTTCAGACAGGTAGGATGGGGCGCTACCGGAGTGACACCGCCAAACTAGTGCTGCTATCCTGTAGGAGATGCGCTCAGAGGCAGGAAGCCAATGCAAGACGTCACGCATATAGGCAGAGACTGGGCTTATTTTGGAATATGACCAATAAGTCTAGCAGCAGAACGAAGGACCCGGTCAAGTCGCCCTATTAGGCCCTTGGAGTGACCAACAAGGACCGAGCAAAGCTGTACTCTGAATTGCATCATCAGTTGGGAAAAGAGGGACATTTCAAGCCAGTGATTATGGTGGGTTTTAGTTGCATTGACATACCCTAGCCTCACAGCTGGTTACAACACCAAAGGCTCATCATTAATTAGATGAGACTAATTGCAATGTGCTGCTCCTCAAGTATACCAAAGTCTGCATAAGGAAGACACTGTTATACATGATTCAATTACTATTAATTAAGTGTCTGATGTCATGCACTGCGAATGTTCACAACTTGCAGATGAGTTTGTTTTTTTAAGTTGATCAAAGTGAATACTCTTCGTCGGAAACTGCAGCTGATGTAATACGTGATGTTCAGGAAGGCCTGCTTTGTGTGTCATTTAAATTCCCGGATTCCGTTGATGATAACTTTGTGAAGGGACTCAACACGGAACGTGACGATTCCCATTTTCAGAAGGATGGTGGTTTTAGGAACCTTAAGATTGAGGTAATGTTTCCTTGTCATTAAGGAGTAAAATGCCCAGTAAGATCTTTACCTTGTGATTTTTTATGAATTTAGGATCTTAGACTGACAGTGCACTTTAGCTGACTTCATAAGTGCAGCTATAAGGCAATGTTCCTTATGTAATTTTTGTGCCATGCACGCATTAGCCTGCTGCGTGGGCAGTAACATTTGGGACCTGCACTCTGTATATTGCAGTTAGAATCTTAATTCGGAAGCAGAGATTTATGTCTCAGAAGTCTTTCCTCAAGAATATTGAAATTGGTTATGTGATGACCATACAGATGTTCCCTCTAAGCTGTGCGCGTGTGCTCATCCCATTTCAAATTAGCGAGCGCAGCATTTTCCTCCTAGCGCACAAATTTGTGAGCTTTCATTTTTATTTCAAAATTAAATTTAGCCCATTGTTTCAGCTGATGGCATTTTTAGCCCATGTTGTTTATAATGCCACAACGAGGCCCGGTAATAAAACCAGTGGCGGCGATCTTGTTTGACAGGCGAGGGGGACATTTTTGAACTGATCTGGTCAAAAAAGAGTTTTTAACTGATTTGGTCGAAAAAATTTGATGACTTTTTTGGTGTTTCTTCAAAATGTGGGGGTCCGATGCATGGCGTGTCCTCCCACTGTTAAAGGTGGGGGTCTTGTCCCCCTCAACCCCCCATGATCGCTGCCCATGAATAAAACCTTATATTATGTCTGCCCGTCTATGTCTGTGTCTCAGCCCCTCTGCAATCTGAACCATATATGATTTGATGCTTCATGATATATGATACACAGGGATGTATGTATGTGTGGTGTCTGTCTAGGTCTCCAGATGCATATTTAGAGATCTGGATTTTAATGAGGGTATCAGTAAAAATGTGAAGAGATGTGCTCTGCCAGATACAATGAAAGTTTCATGCAACTACAATTTGTACTGTTTTACTCAGTTTCTAATTTTGGTTGTGAATAAGTTTTTACAGTAATTTACTAATTTTGTGTCAGTTGATATGAATATAGTTCTATAATAATTTCATTTATATTGATATTATATTTCAATGTTTGGCAAATGACATTAAAATTATAAGTATATATGTGCGATATGCTAGTGGTTAGTGTGCTGGACTGTCAATCGAGAGGTCAGGGGTTCAGATCTCCACCTGGGCAGAAATTTGGTTTGAGATTTCTGCTCCACGTGCGCCGGGTGCGCTCTCTAGCCAAGTCAGCTGTAATGAGTACACTGACCATACACTGTTGGTGGCAAGATGACACGGCTAGGGAGAGGACTCATATGCTGAGGCTAAGAAAATCATACCAATGGCTGTCTCAGGGCTAGCTTAAGGGACTGCTCTTCTAGTGGGCAGTATGCTGGACTGATAGTTAAGTCCTTGCCAAGGCCAAAAATATATTTATAACGCTCTTATTTCTTCAAGTTGTCTTGACAGAAAACATTGTACAATGATTTTGGAGGGCAAAAGCTCCTTGCCCATTTGCAGCAGTTTTAACCTGAGATGAGAAGTGGAGTGCTTAATAAATATACCCCGTGGTTGATCGAGTCGAGTGCTATGATCGACTTGGCTTAGCCAATGATTGACTCGATCAACTTTGTCGACTATTCAGTGAGAGACTAGCCGACCTCTCATCGACTCATTTGCAGTGATGGGCAATAGTTAACTAAAAAGTTGCTAACATTTAGTTTAACTAAAAAATTTTAGTTAAGGATAAAGTTTAACTAAAATAAAATAGTTTAGTTAAAACCATAGTTTAACTAAAAAAATTTTAGTTGCTAACTAAAAAGTTTAACTAAAAAAATCAGCAATATGCAACTATTTTTCCACAATGAATATTGAACACTGTGAACAAAAACATTTTAACACTGCATGGTTTTAGCATTAACAGCATGTGTTTTCAAATTCATACACTACTTGCAGTACGCCTGTAACTGTATGCTAGAACAGTACACATTGCATAGTTAGAAGGTGAAATTGTCATTGACGCTCTGCATTATTACAGTTCACTTAACCTCTGTTATTGTGAAAATGTTTGTCGTAAAAAGTTGGAAAAAAGTTGCAAAAAGTTTAACTACTTTTTTTTAGTTTAGTTAACTAATTTCCAAAATCAGTTGCCAACTTTAGTTAAACTATTTTATTTTAGTTGGAAAATAGTTTTAGTTTAACTAAGAAAAAATAGTTTATTGTCCATCACTGCTCATTTGGTTGGCAAATAAATGATTGACTTGGTCAACTTTTGTCGACTTGGACTGTAGTCTCTTGACCAAAATTGCTGACGACTGCTGCATTCTTATCTTCCAGTACTTAAGTTACTCATGAATTTCAATTCCACACTCTTCCTCAAACTGTCAAACTATAATTAAACATACGAATACGATTGCAGTAGAGGACGTGCAGTGTCTAGTTTACAGTTGTTCAAGAAACTTTAAGCTGCTCAAGATTACTGAAGTTAGTCACTATACTAGTCTGTAGTGCATAGGTTAAGGTTGGAGCCTCTTGGAGGGTTCTAAGTCACAGTTCAGCAGATGCGAACAGAACAGAGAAACAAAACTACCTCAACTATGACAACTGTTATTCATTGTCCGAACATTGTAAACTTGTTAGTTTCCAACAAATCTATGCCTATCATAACTTCTCTCAACTGTTAAAAGTTCTGCAGTTATGTGCAATCACTCACAGTATGCACAGTTACTTGTTGAACAAAAGAAAATTATGATGTACTCATGGGCGGCGATCTAGGGGGGTTGCGGGGGACAGGACCCCACCTTTAGGAGTTGGGGGACACGCCATACATCTGACCCCCCAAATTTTGAAGAAAGACCAAACAAGGCGAGGAAATGCAATTGCGTGTGAGGGTTTTCACAGCCTTTTTTGACCAGACGAGGGAAAAATTGAAATTTTCAGAAGTGTCCCCCTGAAAATTATGAGAAAGTAGAAGAAATTCCAAAGAAAAGTAGAAAAGTCATAGAATTTTTGTGGGAGAAGAATGAAAAAAAAGTATAACAATGTACGGGGAAGGCGTTCTGAAAAAAGGTAATGACAATGTGGGGAGACCCTTAAAAAAGAGGTCAATGACTAAAAAAAGTCGTCAACTTTTTTCCGAGATGAATTGGCGAAAAAATGTTGAACTTTTCGTGGAATGTCTGGTAAAAAACATTTTTTTCGCGATAAATTCCTAAAAGAAGGTCATGAACCAGACCAAGGCCAACTTTGTCCCCCCCACCTCTCAGACAAGATCGCCGCCACTGGATGTACTAGATGAATTTGTTCATTGTATGTGGTGCCAGTGAGGATCACCTATTCATCAACAGACCAGTAACAGAAAACATGCTTTCAACTGGCACTGACGGTGCGTTGATTGAGAGATATTTGTAAGTAAAATATTTCACAGTCGAATCAAGTCGAGGAAACAGCTCGACTTGTCAGAACATTTGATCGACTCGACTTGCAAGTCGACCAAGTCAAAAGATTTGTTTACTAACTCGACTTGGCTGAGTTTCGACCAACTTTATCGACTGACTCGACCGATCACGGGGTGTATTAATAAAGCCTACTGATCCCTGTTTTGTCCTCACCGCTGACAGGAATTTAAACACGTTTACACCTTGTATGTTTGATTTTAGCTGTGCTTGTTTGGTAGCAAGTGTTTGAAAGATTAACCTCTTTGTGGTAATAGAATGATGAATTAACGGCATTACAATATGCAATTCATATGCACGATGGTGTGATGATGTGGGCCTACGCCAAAAAAAAGTCTTTGGACATTGGTAGGTCTGGCACAACGCTGGATGGTGAAAAACTTACCAAGATCATACAAAGTACAAATTTCAAAGGTATGCTATTTAAATGGTTTTGTTATTTAGTGCATGTGGTTTAATGCTTATGAATGCTTAGTTCAAATCACCTAAAATCACTATCTGACAGATCTAGAAAGGGGTCTATAAAGATACCATAATTTCCTGAAACAAGTGACCCCTTGTTTAAACAGACGTGGAGGCACTAGAAGCAACTATGAAAACAATATATTGTTAAGGTACAAAGTCACAGTGATGCAATAATGGCTAATTGTTTTTGAATAAACGCATTATTGTATTGGGGTTCATGTGGTTCTATGATGTGCCAATGTCAGGTCAGAATACGTATATATTAAGTGTATTTGGTCAAATCATGTCCATAATTTTTAGATACACTGAGGTAAAGGTTTACGATGGCGCGGTCACAATCTGACATAACATGAACAATGAACATCATGGCCGCCCCAGAATACGAGAAAATAGAGTGCTACAAGTTTTGTAGCCTACCTCTGCTCAAGTTAGTAAGTAAGTAAGTAATGGTTCATGAACACACTAGGAGGTTATGTTCTGTCTAATAACCGCTACGGTGGATATTATAGTCCTTGCGACCACTGCTTTGTTCCTCATTTCCATCTCATAATTAAATGAAGATAAAAATGTTACTTGTTGATTTGGGATTTGTTTTTTATCAGGTATATCTGGTGAAATCAGATTTGATGAAAGTGGGGAGCAAATTGCAACAGAGTTTGACTTTTGGATGATCCAGAACGGTGCTGTTGTTAAGATTTTTCGATATGACTCTTCAACAGACATCGTTAATCATGTAGTCGATTTGGACAAACTAACGTGGCCTGGTGGTACAAATAAAAAGCCATCAGGAGAGCCATATTGTGGGTGGACAAATGAGAACTGTCCAGACAGAACCCGTAAGAACAATTCAGTGCAAATACTATTCAGATTGTAACATCTCTTTATTGTTACTTATACTAATGTACCCGGTATATATCAATACACTTAACTTAAAGCAGCACCTTCTCAGAAATCCTCAAAAGCCATACAACATGACTATCTAAATGATTTGCGGACCATTGATCACAGGGCTATTGATCATAGGACGTTTGGTCACATGGACCATTGATCATTAGGACCATTGATCATAGGACTGTTGATCAAATGTAAAAAGTAATAAATGAAAATTTATATTCATTTAAACAACAAAACATAAGTTTTTAATGAATGGTTTTGAAACAGTTTGTAATGATGAAAGCAAAATGATAGTCAGTGTGACACTATCTAAATAAATGTTGTAATGCAGAATTAGCCTACGATGTCTCGATTCAAACCAAAATAGTATACATACAAGCTAAGCATAAGACAAATGTACTATGGCTCGAAGGTAGATCAACACGTGCGTTTGTCCGTATGTTGCAACAGCGCGAGCGACCCTTTCTCGAAGACGTTGATATTTTTTAACAGTCGCTCTCCAGGCCTCTGAAGAATGTCCACAGTGCCTGAAGCCCATGATGCCAACCTTCAACGATGTTTGTTGTTCTCGCGATTCCATCACCGGCAGCATCTCGTTGATTCCACAAGTCAGGACAAAAGAGTGCCGGACCAAAGCGTTCTCCCCTTCCTCGTAGACGACAACCACGCACATAAGTGTGCTCAAAATAGCTGAGCAGCTCATCCAAGCGCTCAACAGAAGGGCTCTACTTTTGATGTCATTAGACATTACAACCTGCCCTGACTTCAAATGACTAATTATATTGACTTTCAAAGTACGGAGTTGTTAATTATATTGACTGCTGACTGCACCATGTTACCACACAACTTATGACCAACAGTCCTATATAGGATCAATGGTCCTAATGATCAATGGTCCGTGTGACCAAACGTCCTACGATCAATAGTCCTATGATCAATGGTCCTGTGATCAAAAGTCCGCTTACCTATCTAAATGATCCAAACACATGCTTTGTTAAGTCAAAAAATTGTTCTCGGCAGAGTCAAATTAAACAATTTGTTTATGCATGGGAAATCTGTTAATGTGTTAGTTTTGATGCTTGTATATTGTATATGCTTCAGATCACTTATAGCAACATTTAAGTACATTGCTAAAGCTCTGCTTATGATAGCCCCACTGATGCTAAAGTCTTTAAAAAGAAGAAGTTATATGTAACTAATACAATACAATACGATAAAACTACTTTGATGATGACCTGCATACAAATTTAGAAGTGCGCTTTGATGCTGGTCAACCATTAAGAGCCAAAAGTAGATTGAAAGAGGTAAGTTTTCAGTTTAGAGCTAAAGACAGGCACTAAGAGAGTTGCGAACATGAGGAGAGAGTTCCAGACGGAGGGACCGGCAACTGTGAATAAACGCTGGCCAAGATGTGTACCAGAGACAACATACTTTCCAGTATAATTATGCTGACTGAAGAGAGCAGTTTTGGTGTGCATGACAGCCATTCATTGGCAGCTACCGATTTGCTTCTAGAATATCTTCAAGACTTATGTCATGGTTGGTTCAAAAGACCGCTCCAGGCCTTGGCTATTGTGGACTTGATTTGATATAGCGCCGGTGAATAAGCTGGTCTCCCTGACGTGGCTTTTGTGTGGCGCTGAGAAATTTCGGAGATTTACATTACATTACATTTCCTTCTGGGCTCGACATGTACTATCCAGCTATAAATCTGTTCACTCTCTGAATAGGTAGACTAGAATTCGATAAAATTAACGTGTGATAAAGCACTGCCAAAAAACATATGAAATACTTTACAGATTGTTGTTTAGTTTTCATCATCATAAAATCTGTTTTGTACATAATGTATCCCTGTTATGTCTGTCTTCATGATGTATATCATTGATATAGCTTTTACGTTTGTTTTGATTGGGATCATACTACTGCACATAAATTAACAATGACAGCTCATTTTTATTTGAAGAGTGGATCATCATTGGTGTATGTGTCGCGATTATAGCTATATTTGCAATCGTCGGAGGACTGTTTTGTCTCATAACAGGGTAAGCGGTTATTTTTATCTGGTTAAATCTCTGAATTTCATTTGTTACTTCCTGCTCTAGGAATCTTACCTGGCAAGAGTCTAACTACCCTGCTCAGCCTGGATTTTGGCTATTACCTAACTGCCTTGCTAAAACTACCTTGGCCCAGCACCGAGCGTTTGCTGTTGTGGGTCCCACGACCTGGAATGACATTCCCCCTCTGCTCAGAGCCAAACTAATAACTGGCTTTTCCTCATTGGTCTCGCGTTCCCTAAAGGCATTTTTGTTTCCCCGGGGCTTCTGTGCTGAGAGCGCCTCTGAATAGTTATTCTGTGAGAGGCGCTTTATAAATTTCTAGATACAACACAATACAATACAATTACGGAAATTGAATATAAAATAAATACAGCAGTGAAATAATCAACCAACCAATCACTGAAATGGTGGTCACAGCACTTGTTATTAGGTGTATGGTCTAAGATTAAGTGATAAATTTGAATAATAGAGACATGCAGCTGATATGATTTTTGAATGGATCCTATTGAGTCATGTAATATATAAAAATTGTATCTTGAAGCCTGAGCTGTGATGTCGTTTAAAATCGAATCAGTGTTTTTGTTCCATGCTGTATATGTACTGAAAGAGAAGAGAAGTCTAAAAGTGCAAATGGATTTCAGAATATGAGCTTCTGTTGGGGTTTGTTATAGGGGTCAGCCGGAAATCGCCTCGGACATTTGCCTATGCCAAATATCCCGTTTTCAGCACTATTCGGAAGTATTCGCCTCGGCAAATACTGTACATACAATTAGTTGCTTGTCTGCCTCACATGCCGGAATTTGTAGGCTCATAATATCAGCTTTGAGCTTCTTCTAGGATATTCATTTTGAAGAAGAAAAGTACAAGTCCACAACGGAAGTCAAGTCCATTTAACTGATTATTTATTTCTAAAATTCAAAATGTATTAGTCAGCTATCACAAGTACAGAAATTTATTTAAATATTTTTTCATTACATGAAAATGTGAAGCTTTGCATATGGAACAAATGATACTCGGTTCGTACCCGGATCCGGCAAATAGTAAATCCAAATACTCGGATTCGGTACTCGGTTGAAAATGTCTACCCGGCTGACCCCTAGTTTGTTTTGACATGTGCAGTCATTTCCTTACATATTTGATTGGATTTGAGGCATTCATACTATAGATGTTTAGTTGTTTGTTCAGGATTAAAAAGTACAAGCAAAATAAAGAGACAATAATCAACTGGAAGATTCAGTGGATAGACATCATTCCAATTGGAACTGTAAGCTCAGTTAAATGCTAGTTTTGGATTTAGCATTAATAATACTAATTATTTAGTACTTTTGCACCAGTATATAATGCGTGGTGGCTCAGTGGTAAGTTCGGCGCCTTGTGACCTGAGGGTTGCAGGTTTGAATCCAACTCTAGCCCCTGCGTACGGACCTTGGGCAAGTCCTTCACTCACGATTGCTCGTGGCGCTTCGGCGTGAAAACTCCGACACAGTATACCAATGCTGTAGTTGGGAGCGCCTCTGAGTAGTAGTGGACTTGAGGAGGCGCTATAGAAATATCCTAAATAAATAAATAAATAAGGCATCAACACGTATGATGCACCAAAACCATAATCAGCTGTAATTCAGAGGATCAGTTCGCTAAGACAGAGAGGCAGCCTATGGTGGATACCCAATTTGAGAAGGTAGGTCTCAAATGGAGAATGAAGTAACAGATCAACTGGCAGAACGGACAGATACAAGGAGCGAGTTCAGAAATCATTTGTCCAGCAACCGAAAAGCTCGTGAACTAAGAACGGCTCTAGTTTTAAGTATGAGCAAATTAACAAGTGCTCATATAAATACAGAGCTTTTAATAATTACTTCCTCCTGAACTTTTTATCTCCCATGATGCTGCATGCATTAATGCAGCTCTTAAAAGACTTGCAGTCTTGCGGATAGCACATGTTTGTGGAAAACTACTGTACTGCAGAAGAGCTGATTGCTCAACCAGATAGATAGCTTTTCCAGAAATTGCAGTTTCTGGCCACTGCTTTCATCAGATCCTGCTGCCTCTTTATGAGCACAGGTACTCCCTTCAGTGGCGAGGGCACCTTTTTTTTATAGTACTTGTTAAATGAACTGTTTAAAAATAGTTTTGTGAATCAATGTTTCTTAGTTGTGTTTAGTTACACCTGTCAGTCTAGATTATTTGCTCATGTTGTAATCTACATCAAATTATATCAAAATGTTCCATACATCGTAATGCATGCGCTCTTGTCGGGTGGATATAAAGGCTATTTATTTACTCGATTCCTGACATCTCATGACTGCAGTTATACAATATTTGTTTCATATATAAATGTTCTTGCATGTGAGAACTGCTGGTGATATTTTATACTCCGATGTGAAATTACACTTACTTTTGTACTACATTTTTGACTTGTTGATACATGCCTGTGCTTTCCTGTGACAGTATACTTTCATTAATTCACCTAAAATAACTGTTATCCCAAAGCAACTTCTATATTTTACCTAAATGTGTAGGTGGCAGGAATCCACTGGCTTGACAACTCTGTTAAGATTTTAAATACGATATGCACTTGAATGTACTTGTCACTGAATTTGAGTCTTTATTTTCCAGTGCTTAAGAAAATCTTGTAATTCATTCACCATTTATGTTCAGCCTTGGCACTGAGTAATGCCTGCACGGAAAATGTAAATAGAATAAATGTTTCTAAAGTTTGTTAATACAATGACTAGAACTGTAAATGTGGTAGGTTTTGTTCTAGGTCAGTTTTTACTTTCATACTTTCAGTAGTCAGTTCATTTTGCAACCATATCTCCTTGCTGTTAAGAAGCTGTACAGGCTTTCATATTAACAAAGGATTACATGCATGAAGCATATTAAAAGCATGGTATTTTGTCACTGCTATATGTGTGACTAAATGCAGGAGGATTTTTATTCATCTATCACCACTTTCACAGTAATGACTAAAACTGTGAATCAGCACATCCATTAAATCTCATGAACTAAAATATAAAATCACTATGGAAGACATTAACAGATGTTAGACTTTTTGCATGCACTAGATAGGTTGGCTACCTGTATATGTTTTGCAATACATCATTATCCAGGATATGAGAATTTTATCGATGTTACAACCCAAGTGTTTTTGCAAAATCTTACAGAGCGTCAGTACGCAGCGTCTTACCGTGCTTCCTCCAAAGCCTGCCAGTGATAATGCAGACAGTAAAGCCTATTCAGATACTTTGGCAAATCTGAATGGTTTGCTGAGTGGAATGACTCAGTTATTTACATTGGCTGGAGTACACAAGGTACAGTAAAATGGCAGTAACGTGGCAAGAAAGGTTTCAAAATTGTAACTTTGTGCAGTAATAGTTGATACTTGCTACAAAGTGCATTCCAAAGGATGCATTAGAAATATTATTGCTGATGTTTCTGTTGTTGTTTTGCTGGTATTCTTATTGATGTGATTGTTATTATTATTATTATTATTATTATTATTATTATTATTATTATTATTATTATTATTATTATTATTATTATTATTATTATTATTATTAGAAAAATTGTTAACCTGCACAGTCACACAGAAATGAAAATCCGAAGTGTGTATGAGTTGTAAGATGATATATCCAGATGTTTAAAAGCCAGTGAGAAATGTCAGTTTAGTGGCATTTCTCGAAGGAAGAAAAAGAGAAACATTGGTAGTTGATTCCATTCCTTAGGGGCATCAATACGGAATATGTAGAAGCCTGTGTTAGTTCTGCATTGTGACTCAGCCAAAAAGACTGAACCCAGTCTCTCCTTATATCTGTCCCCAAAGATCCTATGTTACAGAGGGGATGTAAAGAGACACTAATGGTTGAAGATAGGTAGGAGTGCTCATGGTGCGGATTGTATGGATCAGACAGGGCATTTTAAATTCTATTCTGAATTCTGCTGTAAGCCAATGTGGCTGACAGAGTAGGGTTAAGGAGTTTGTATGAGGTGGTTTGCACAACACCGTGCAAACCAGGAAATTTTAGAGGCATTGAAGCCTGATGAGTTACACATCTGAGATAACTGGAGAAATTGAGTTGGCATAATTGAGGCAAGAGCAAACGTGAAACGCAAAAGAGCTGATCTGATGGGGCATATTTGTGATAGGATAAAACCAAGATATTCAAAGGTTTGTTATGTGGGGTCAAAATCGTTGTATTCATTGTCATTGTCATAATCATCATCAGTGTTGTTATTTAGCATGGTTGAAGTTTCGTATCTTTTAACTTTTGAAGTTATGAATTTGTTTTTCCCAGCTAGGCTTTATCACTACACAGGTATTGAAAGCGATACTCAGTGTCCTTCCATGCAACTAGTTCTTTCAGCATGATAGTGTGATCTCTTTTGGTAGCTTAGTCATAGACATGAAAACTCATTGGCACTAATTGCCCCATCTCCCCAAAACGCAGTTTTGCCATTATTCTTCTAACTGGAAGTCTTGTCACTTGGATCCGTTGCTTTCTTGTCTAAATAAGGATATTCTCAGTTAAATGTTTTCAATTCTCTTGTTGATATTTTCTTTTTGAAGCAGAAATAACTTCTATTTATTGAGAAATGCAGAGGTAAATGGTAAATGTAACACTCTTGTGTAGACACCTCTATAGAAACCTCTTGAGAAACAGTTCTTAAATTTCAAAAATCTTTTGTCTGAAGCATGAACATGACAATCTAAAAACAGAGCAGAAGTTGTCACTAATTTATGATCAATTCAAGTTCAAAACGGTTCAAGGTTGTGGCATGGATTAAATTTGACACTGTTATAATGAAATTTGCTGAGACCATGGTCATTATTTAGGAATTACTATCAATAAACTGGAAAGAAACACCTATTTGTATTGATTTGGTGAGTTGTTAAGCTATAAAGTGACAGATGTTGCTGAAAAAGGAAGGTAAAGCTGACACAAATATAAGCCATTGCAAAAAAGACATAGCAATACTATATGACCAATCAATGGAGGCCCTACTTAGTAGAATATCAGACTATTTTCCCAGACAGTGCAGAGGTTTACCCATCACTGTGGAGCAGATTGCCTAGAATTTTATGAGAACTTTGAGCCCTTCTCCAACATCTGTCCATTAATGGCTGAAACATTTGGTATTCTGTGGATATTCCATGGTCTTGGGTTTAGGAGATAATGGGTTTTATGAAAAAATGTGAACAATTTGCAACATGCTTAAGCACGTTTTCACAATTAAGATTTTTCTATTTGCTATGTCATTTTTGTATTTAAATTGCACATTTTGTCTTAAAATTGACATTTTTCTTTTAATATTTAGAAACGAGTTGTGGCCATCAAACTCGTAGAAAGGGATTCTGTTAGCCGTAGTGATCCAGAAATACATGATGAACTCAAGCAGGTTGGTTTTATTATTTCAATCTCTTGTTATCATACTATATTCAGTGTGATATATGAAAATTTAGTTCAAAGCAATTCAATATATAACCAGCTCATGACTCACCAAGTCACAGGCTGGCAATTGATAGACCTAAGAATGACTAAATAAAGAATGACTTTCCTTGAAGAGCTTTATGGTCTCTTTTGAAATGAAATTTGGCTTCATGTTCATCCATATGGTATGCACACTGCTTCCAAATATAGTCTCTTTGTGCTCTGCCGACATTCATTAACGTCTTTGTTTCCAGTTCTGTTTCCCAGTCAGTACTTGCAAGGATGTTTCCCATATTTAGGTAATTACCCTTCTAATATGCTCTCCTTGTATCTAGTGATGTACTTTTCTCTTTGTACCCACATGTAAAAATATAATAATAATAATAATAATAATAATAATATTTTTCTGTTCCAATTTCAAATACCTTCTAGCATAGAAATCTGACTACTGCCTGTCCATGGATCTTACCCTTGAACCGAATCTGATCTTTTGTTTGCTTATAAAGAAGCTGTTCTCACAATTTAGCTTTCTCTAAGTCAGGGGTTCTCAAACGGTGGTACGCGTACCCCTAGGGGTACGCCAGGTGTCGCTAAGGGGTACGCGAAAAATTTGAGAAAAAAAACGATGACGACAGCACTGGTATGCAGCGTAAGATTAGACAGCATGACGAATCTTTCTGATGGACAGTAAATTTGAAAGATCTCATTTACTTTCAAAGTTTCAGATGAATTGTGGTTAATGCGTTTGGCCTATTTGACGGATATTTTCTGGAAACTAAGCGACCTCAATTCCAGTTTACAAGGCAGAAATATCACTTCATTTACTGTTATGGATAAAATAAATGCAATGGTGAAGAAGCTTCAGTTCCTTTTGTCAGACCTTGAGGAATCTCGTGTAACTTCATTTTCTTGTCTGGAGTGTTTTGTAAGGGAGAATGAGCTTAAAAGGCATGCTAATTTGATTGAAGACATCAAGAAACATTGCTCTCAATTGATATTGGATTTTCATTTTATATTTTCCTGAACAGTTTGATGCCAAGGAACGGATTCGAAATCCATTTTCGGATGTAGTGTCCAGGAAAGAGACCAGTTTGTTGAACTGTCATGTGATGGTGGATTGAAGAACGAATTCATGTGTCTTTCATGAATTTGTTCTTCAATCCGCAATCACATGAAAGTTATGCGATTTCTGGCTGAAGGGAAGAGCTGAATATGGATTAATTTCTGATACAGCTTTAACATTTTTAAGTCCTTCAGCATGTCATATCTGTGCGAAACTGGTCTTCAGCAATTCTTGCGATCAAAAACAAATACAGAACAATGCTTGAACTCAAACCAGAATTGCGTTTGAAATTGACAAATATTAAACCAGATATTGTAAATCTGTGCTTGTCGAAACAGGCCCACAGCTCATATTAACACTATGTAATAGTGATTTAATTTGACCATTTGTTGATATGATTTCATTCTTAAAAATATATTTTAAATTTGTCTGCCTATGCCATGGTCCTAGGCTAATTGCAAGGGCACTTCGCTCTCGTCTGTTGTTTCTGATCACAAGGTAGGCCTACCTTTGCTGGGGGTACGCCAACACTCGAGTTTTTTTACCTGGGGGTACAATAAAAATAAAGTTTGAGAACCCCTGCTCTAGGTGCTGTTGAAATTTTGAGATTACATTTATGAACCTTTCCTTTACTTGCTTCTTTGTGGATATCATCATTTTTGAAATGTTGGTTTCAGATGCTTGATATGAGGCACGACAATGTGAATGAATTCGTAGGAGTATGTCTGGATGCACCCCATGTATGTGTGCTGATGCTATACGCACACAAGGGCAGCCTGCAAGACTTGATTAACAATGAGACGATCAACGTATCAAATGAGCTACGCATGTCACTGGCTACAGATATAGTCAAGGTAAGCTGGCTTAACGTCAGAGGTTCTTGAGCTGCATAAGTGTTGTTACAGCAGTGTTAGGTGGTTGTCCCATAGACAAGAATAAACTTAATTTAAGAACTTTAGAATTCAAACAATCATAATTCAAATCTAATACTTTAGCAGGTACATGTAGTAATTTTGGCAGTATTTGTGGTAATATAAAAATAATAATAATGATAATAATAATAATAATAATCTTTTATTAATTCAAACTGACAAGTTTGCGGTAAGATTACATGATATAGTAGTAACAGACGATAACAAGTTTAACAGGAGTCGAATCTAACTGTAGGGCAGCCATGCAATGCGCCCATCTGTCCTGCTCTCTTTACAACTGCCACTTAGGGAATGAAGGCTGAGTCAACCTTTTGGGCTCACAGGTATTGAACCTGTGTCCTTCTGATCTTAGTACCAGCTTGTTACCATTCAGCCCCTTTAAAATTGTGAAAATGTAGGTCCTTGTGTTATTAAAATAATTATGTGCATGGGTTTGTAAGTTACACTGAAATCTTTTCAGGGAATGGAATATTTACACGACAGTGACATTGGTGCACATGGCCATCTGACAAGTTCGAATTGTGTTGTCAGCCAGCATTGGGTGTGTAAGGTTACTGACTATGGTCTGAAGTTGTTCAAACTGAATGAGAAGTCAGATATCAACAGCTACCAAGAAGCACTGGGTAAGAGCTCAACCTATCAATAAGTTACCAATAAGTTATCAATAGGGTGCAATTTATCACTTGTTCATTACCTACACTGGGCTGCATGTTTCCTTTCATGATGCCATCTTGTTGCTGTGATTTTATTGTTATATTATTGTTATTATTATTATTGTTATTATTATTATTATTTCCCTCCGGTATTAATGATCCCTCAGGAACTGAAAAAGAATTAATGTTTGCAGGGCCGTTTTATCCACTAGGCACAGTAGGCACTGTGCCTAGGGCCTACGAAGCTTTCAGGGGCCTACGAAAGTCTGAAAATCTGAAAATGAGACATTAAATGAGTGACCGGGAAATGAACAAGGAAAATTGCAAACATCAGCAAGTTCAAATTTAATAACTTTGTACTGAAACAGTTAAAATTAAGCTTTGCTAGCCTACATTATATGAGCTGTGCGGCTCTTTGCATTAGCAAAATCACATATAAGCTATAACGTCTTCAAATGTCATTTCCGCATTAAGTACAAAGTTATTAATGGAAAGCAGTGCAGTTAGCTTTAATCCAGAGTTGACAGTTTAGTTGGGGTCGTATTACTTAATCGTAATATCCAAACTTCTAAGGCGCCACTCGAAGGCCAAGCGCAGGGCACCAGCCTATTCACGAGCGCTACGTCAAAGCAGAGGAAGGAGGGTTCCAGAGAGTAGTCTAAAAGAGGTCCGAGTCAGGTTTCCAGAGGGCCAGATCAAGAGAGGAGACACAGCAGCTGACAAGGCGGGTGTCGTTGAGGGCGAGAAGAATTGGAAGGCGAAGGGTCAGATGAGTCATGCAGGGTAGGAGTGTTTGAAAAGGTGAGACTTCAATTTTGAGTTGAACGCCCGGTGGTGGTGATAGATAGAGGAACGTGAGGAGGAGGATGGAGGACAGGTGGCGATGATGATGGAAGAACTGAGAATCTGCGGAATATAAGGTAGATCGTTCCAGGGGCGTGGTGCAGTCACTGCGATCTTGGATATGGCTCGGTTGGAGAACTTGAGAGGAGAAGTGACTGGGGGTCGAAAGACTGAGATAGGAGGAGGATCGGGTGGAGCGGGTTGCCTGGATGGTGAAGAGATCACGGAGATACCTGGGCTGGGAATATTTTAGGGAATTGTAGGTTGGTGCTAGGACTTTGAAGTGGATTCGCTCTGGGATTTTTAACCAATGGAGTGATTTGAGGATGGGAGTGATATGGTGATGTCTGGGCGTTCTAGTGACAGTTCTGGCTAGTGAGTTTTGGATACGTTGAAGACGCTTGATTTGTGTGGCATCAAGGTTAAGGAAGAGGAAATTGCAGTAATCAAGCAGCAATGGTAGAGGTAGTTTTAAGGTTGAGCATAGGCCGGATGTGTCGGAGGTCACGAATGTGAATGAAGCAGGTGAGCGAGAGGTTGGAGATGTGGTTAGAGACGGACAGGTGTGGATTAAAAGTAACACCAAGATTGCGGACGGGGGAGTCTAAGGTGAATGTAAGAGACGATGGGATGTATGGAATAGGTGTATGGAAGGGCCTACGAATGCAAGAGTGCCTAGGGCCTACGACGACCTTAAAACGGCCCTGAATGTTTGAGCATATAAGATTTATTATAGAACTAAAGGTCCTCGTCCCCACTGAGGTCTACAAAAATGCCCCTAAAAGCCACCGCATTGTTATTATTATATTTGTCATCGTTCTGTGATTGTGCAGTCTGTCTATAGTTCTTTGAGAAAATCTCATTGTTGTATTTTAAAATGTTTTGGCATGATAATCAGATGTATTTATTATTTATTATTTGGAACACAGGTAGTTTCTGGATCTGAATACACTTTTAAGTGTTAAAGACACCAGAACCTCCTTACAACATTCTTTGTTATCTTACAAATTCTGATAAAATACAGTTGGGACATGGATTCTAAATTTAGTTCATCTAAAAGAAAGTGACTTCATTATGACAAAACTCTGCTATAATGTGGTTCTTATGGTTCCGGAAAACAGTACTGTAAAGAAGTTCTGGAGCATATGGGTAATTCCATCGATTTTTTGGATTACGATGTAGCAACTGTGCAAAAATGAAATTTATAATGTATATAAATGCATAAAACCAAATATTTTCTTGATCTACGGTGCATTTAGAATATCAATTGATGAGTTTCCTTGCACGACGTCTTGCCAAAACTTGTTTACAGTGTGAATTATACAACATTAAATTAATTTTATGAAAATTTATCATTACTGTCACACCTGTTTGAGCAGCTGCGATCTCATGATTTGACTAAATATTACCTATCTGATCTCTGCTGTCCGCTGTCTGGCTTATGTCCCATCAAGTTCTGCGTTCTGCAACTGAGGTGAGCTGTTGGTCCCTCGGTCCCGCTCCTCAGTTAAACAGCACCGTGCCTTCTCGGTAGCTGGCCCGTCTACATGGAATGGGCTCCCACCTTCTTTGCATTTATTCCCACAAGGCAGTTCACCTACTTCCTATCTCCTCCTTAAGTCTTCACTTTTTAACCATGGTTGGAGCATAACAGATCACCTCTGAGTAGGTTTCTTGAAGAGATGCTATATAAATGATCAAAATGAATGAATGAATGAATGAATTTTCACAGTGCCTTTTGAGCACCCCCACCCCTAAAGCCCTGCTTGGATGGCTATGTTATGGATATACAAAGTGCCATTTAAGGTAAAGAGAAACTGTGTTTTGAGCTGGATCAATTGAAACAATCCATGTGTTTAAAGGAAGATCGTTTCAAGAGGATTGCATAAACTAGGGTCATGGCAGCATTGAACAAGAATGATATGCCATTTGACCTGTATCTGACGCAACTGATAGAAGCAGATTCTACTAAGTGAATTCACATGGTCATTCATTAATAATTCATGGTCCAGTAGCACTGCCAGGTCATGAATGATGAGTTTTTATAGTGTTTTATCATTGACCTTAGATCGTGTCTCACATGTGCTCGGCCGTATTTACTGTGTTTTTGCTTGGTTCAGCCTAAGCCAATACTGCCTATACTTCAGGCGTTTGTGTCAGATGGCAGGTTGAATAAAACTAAGCATCATCAGCATTCTGGTGACACCATGCTCAAACAGCAGTGATGAGCTTGATAATATCAGCTATGTAAAGTATATAAAGAAGTACTAAACCCTGTGGGATACCAAATGGAAATGGAATTCCACACTGAGTGGTCAAAACCGATGGCCACCATCGTAGTCCGTCCGTTCAGAAGGGAGCGGAACCAGTCCAGAGATGAACCACTGATTACAAAAGAGAAGTTGGGCATGTAAGTTGAATGTTGTGGTCCAAGGTGTCAAGCACCCCACTGTCATCCAAAAGATCAAGCAGCATGACATGTCCAGAATCAATGCATTTATGTGTATCAGAGATCAGCCTCGATTGTGCTGTCTCTGTTCAGTGATCTTTCTGAAGCCAAACTGAAACCTTGCCATGACATCACTTGTGAAACCAAGCCGTAATTAGGTCAACATCCAGAGGATGAGGCCACCAAGAGAGACAGCCTGTGATGGATAAGCAATTTCAATTTTGACATATTAGTTACAGCTCTAGCAAAAGAGTTCTGAAATCTATGGAGTATCAGTATGTTTGAGCTCGTGATAACAACAAGATGCGAGTTTCAAGGCAACTGAAGACCAATGCGTTTGACAGAGATATTCTTGAAGTCAAGACATGGCGCCTAATTCTGCATATGCCATGAATGTACAATTGTACATATACGATGACTTATAAATACCATTTACATAGTCAAAACAACACCAAGTTATGAGCATCTGCAGCAGCAGCAGCAGCAGCAGCAGCAGCACCCAATTCAACAAGTGAGCTGCCCATTTTAAAAGACTTAAGCCATTCAAATTTCTGAAATTGCTGTTGCCTAGCAGTAGAAATTCAGCTTTCAATGAGTTAAGGAGAAGTTCATTGGCCGCTATCCACCCTTTACCACCACATCAAGGTAGAGTAGGTAGAGTAGAGTAGGGTAGAGAAGGTTGACGGATGAGATCAGAAATGAATGTCAAGGTGAAGCCAAGTCTCATTAAGAGAAATTATATGCAAAGAATGCTCACAAAGAAAGTTATGTAGACCTGTAGATTTATTCTGGAGATAACAAATGATCAGTTGGTGTTGGAGCCTGGCTTGGTTTGTTTCAATGTCACCATCCAAAAGGAGCAGCAGAACAAATTCCATGACAATAATAGTCATGACAAGTAGTAGAAGATATTCTACATGATTCTGTTTTAAAACCAACACCAAACAGTTAGTGCATCACAAATAGGTATTAAGCAGAATCAAAATTGAGGAAATGAATGGAGGCCAGACCTGGATTTAGCTCAACAGTTGTATTTGGGTCACCCGGTGTAGAAAATGAGCAAGTCATATTGAAATGCACACATTGTGTGTGCAAATTTTCATGATGGAAGATGGTGTCACGGTGATTACACCGTCTCCATGATGGGAAAACTAATCTGCTTACTTATTTATTTTTATATTGCGGCTCTATTTCCAGACATTTCTAGTCCATGATCTGAGTAATGTTACAATGTATCTATGGTCAAAGTGCTAATTTTATTTAAAGTTTCTTGGTTACATAGGAGAACCTCTGACTCCGGAGTGAAACATTCAATGCGTCCTCCTTTCTGGCTTTCCGTGTCCACCTTTGGCTACCCATGTATCTGGCAGCCCTGCACGAGTAAGCCAAGCTTGGCGTAAACACACCCAGTGGTGCTACCTGAGTATACATTACCGGAGTTTACATTGCCAAGATTGCCAAGTGCATGGGACCAATTTATATATCACCAGTGGCTGCATCAAGGCACTTCAAAGCTAGTAAAATTCATTCCAGCAAATGCATTTCCAAATGCACCAGCCATGAGTGAAATTTTGCATGATGCTGTTTCAGACGATGATGTTTACTGCTGTTAGGCATTCGACATAGTTAAGAGGTTTGTGTAGCACAATACAGTATAGTTGGATGTTAATTGTACTGTTAAAGATACTGCTGTATGATGAAGTTCTGTTGAACTGTATTTGGTTTCCAGATTTAATGTGGTGCTCTCCGGAACTTCTAAGAAAGGATCTTGATGATGAAGACCGATTCTATGGTACAAAGCAGGGTGATGTCTATTCGTTTGGCATCATTGTTTCAGAACTTCTGACTGTTAATGCTCCTTATCAGCAAGAGCTCATCAATATGACTCCGTCAGGTCTGTGCCGATGTTTATGTCTCTTTGATTTATGCATTTTGTTGTTGCATTAATAGAGAGTTACCGGTGGTCCATCAAAGTCATGTGGAGCAGAATTACCACTTTGAACACTGGTTTGGACTTTCTGGTCATGCTCTCAGCTGGTTAGTATCTTACCCAGTGGTTAAAGTGGTTTGGGTGAGCAGTGGGAACGCCAAAGAAGATTTTCATTGGAACGCATGCGTGAGCAGTGGAAACGCAAGCACAGAATTTCGAGAGCAGTGGGAACGCCGTTCCCACCGTTCCCACCCCACTTTAACCCCTGATCTTACCTGAACCATTGCAGTCAGTCAGTACTTATCAATCATAGTACTTCAATGCCTACTGTCTTGAACTGTGGTGTTCCACAAAGTGGAACTCTTGTTTACACTATATACTACTCCACTCAGTGCGCTACTCACAGAAAGCTTTCTACACTATCTTTGTGCATAAACAATACTCAGCTGTTTCTTTCATTCAATAGCTTCTCGTGTAATTCGGCTTTCCAATTACTTGCTTCTGTTTTTGAGGAGGCATTGTTTTGGATTGGAAGTGGTGGGTTGTTTGATTGGTTGTTTGGTTGTTGTTTCCACTACTTGCTGTCAATGTTACTGAATGGTTTTTGTTACATGTATCAGTATATGTGCACAGCTAACTACTGGATACGGACTTTAAAATGTGAAGCAATTTCTTCATAGTTTACTGGTGGTAAAGGCATATAATAAATGAACAATTACTATACTCAATTTTCAACTAATTACCAGATATCGTGTACAAAGTCCGACGGCATAGTCAGCCACCATTTCGTCCTGCCTTGAAGAAAGTCAACAATTTAGAAACAGACAAATGGATTCACTTGGCTGAAATGTGCTGGCAAGAGGAGCCACAAAAGCGACCGACCTTTAGCGGACTCAGGGACGTGCTGAGGATAATGAATGATGGAAAGTATGTTCATGTGACTGGTATTGCTCTTGCGAGCCATGCTCTACTTTGGGCATTTAGTTTCTTCTCTCTATTTCTCAATTGTTCTTTAATCTGTCATTTAATAGAGAAAACCTAAGAAAGCCAAAATTGCCTTTGTGGTCGTCCATAAAGGACGTCCGCAAAATATGACATACTTTGGACCCTCCCTCCCCTTGTCCGCATTTGTCCGCATTTGACCTTACCCTCCCTCCCTCCCCCTTTGTGGACGTCCGCACATCTAAGCCAATTTTTAATGTCATCATTATTTTTACAACTATTCCACGGTACCTGTGCCCGTTTAAGTTACAATTTCGGTGTCATATCGCAGGATATGCTGTAATAAAAGCCTCTTTAAAGTCGCAGTAGAGGTTATACCATGCAAGTGGTTTCAGGCAATCACTTCACTTAACTTTTCGTCTTTCGGGAAGGTTGAAACAATGTGGTGTTTAAAAAACAATCAAATTTAAAAGTTTAGATGCGGACGTCCGCATTGGTCATAACCCTCCCTCCCCCTTGTCTGCATTTGTCCGCGTTTCGATGACCCCTCCCTCCCCCATCATTGCGGACGTCCTTTATGGATGACCCCTTTGTGGTTTGATGTACATTTCAACAAGTATTGGGACCTTGTTTATCATAGGATACCATGTACTATAAAAATTAAATTTAAACAAAGAACTGTTTTAAAACTATGCTCTGATGCGAAGTTAATAGGCAAGTCTTTCTCATGCATCAGTAGGCAATAAAGGTTAAATTTATTATTAGCTTTAGAATAGATAAAATGTCAATAAGTATCAAAGTCACAAATGTAAATAAACTGACAAATAATGCTTAATAGAATTAAACAATGCTGAGAACATAATCATTATAATAAATAGTTAAAAGAGTAAAAAATGTTTTTAAAAAGTGTCTAGCAACCCAGGATGTGAGTCGTAGGTGCTTGAAAAGCATTCGGTTCAATTATGGTTATGTGTTGCAGGTCAGGAGGACTTCTGAGGAGTTCTTGGGTAGAGACACTTACATTTTTTGTAGACAATTATAGTTACAATGCCTGCCTAAGGAAGAGAATCATGAATATAAATAAACTAGTGTATTTTCCCGTCATAATTATGACGTTGGTTAAAATGCTCTGAACGCCGTCGTCAAGACGACCGTCGTCAAGACGACAGTATAGTGACGTCACAAACGGTTTCACAATAGAACAGAAAGGCTTTGTGACGTAGCGTTATACCAGGACAAATTTGCATATAAGGAAACTATATGTATAGATCCCTAACTGGAAGCCACAATAGAGTGCGTAGAGTCATACATGTAATCCAGAACTTGTGAGATTTGGCACATTGAGGTCAGACTGATTAGCAGTCAGTCAAAGTGAAACTGATTAACCCATAACCTTTATTTTTTATTATTTCCTTTTCATATTCTCTTGTTCCTGGTTGCGGTGTGCCAACCAGTTTTGCCTATAACAAATGCGCACACGCACGCACACACACACACACACACACACACACACAACAATTTTAAAAAAATTAATTAAGTATTCTATGATTTTTTGTGTTATTGTTATCATTTGCGTAGTTGTTTTGTGTAGTTGTTTGTTTGTAGACGTGTGAACATTATGGACTGGCTTTATAAGACACTTGAAGAGTCATTGGAGCTGAAGACTAATCAGTTAACAGAGGAGAAAGCCAGGACACAACGATGGATGTATAGTACGTTCCCCAAGTGAGAATCTTACAATAATTACAGCTGACTTATGTTCTTGCCCTTCTGATGATGTCATCCTTACTGTCCTTAAGACAAGGACATTCTGCCTATCCTGTCTATGCTCCGATTCTGGACCCCTCTTCCTTCTGGTTCATTCTACAGATCTGTGCTGGTCTTGAAATTATGACTGAAAACGTGCATGGATGTCTTTGAGATCACATTTAGTGGTAGGCTCTACCTTTTCCTTTCTAAATTCGACTGAACTTGCTCTGAATTAAGGAACACAAGTTTTTCTGGAAATCAACCATTGAATTATGCCTTGTTCAGTTATCTCAGCTAATCTGTGCTGTATTCAGATCAATTTTGGATCTTTGTCAGGATTGATAAAATGACATCTGCCTCTCACCACTTTGTTGTGTGAAATTGGTTTTGGTTAGGCCATCTGCGCCGTAAGGAAGTGATGTTTCGATTGCTGAATTGCTTTGGGCTCAAGTCTAGATCCATGATTCCTAGCACTATGCATATGTTTCTTGGTCCTAGAGTTTAAGTCACTCAATAAGTTAGTAAATATGTGAACATTCTACTGTGACAAACCTAAATGGCCCAAATGCTTCTTTTGGCTTTTTCTTTCCTTCAATCTACCCTCTATTGTAATGGCTTTGAATTTTTATCCTGTGGCTATCATTAAAGCTTTACCTTAGACTATGAACATATTTTGTGATTGTTGGATTTTCTCCAGGCCTGCTACATCAGACAAGCTTTATGTACTATCAATATCCAACATCAGTATGAAAATTTGAGAAGAATGATTAAATGTAGGTTGTTCTAAAAATTTTCATATTTGATTTCAGATCAATGGCAGATGCCTTACTTGTTGGTGGTGAAGTTGGGCCACAGATGAGTGATCCTGTCACAGTGTGCTTTTGTGGTTTGGTCGGTATGGAGAAACTTGTAGCAACACTCACACCTAGCCAGGTACTCACGCAGTACATGTATAAAGTATTTGGCATTTTATGCTCATTCAGACACTTGCATAGCACTACTTGGAGAAAACTCCTCTGGGACTTATCCAACAACACAAAATGGTATTTTTACTCACAGTAATTTAGGAAGACCAGAGATGACTCCAGGATCATTATTGATATCCTTTAGCCAATTACCCAGCTGGCTAACACTTGCTCATGCTTGGCCCAAATTACCAGCCATCCAACTGCTTTTAGTGTTTAAGAGGCAATATAAGATTGGTTAAATCTTGCGTGAAATGATGAACTTTTGTATCTCGTATCTCAGTATTTGAAGAAATGTAATGTGCTTGTTCGAAATTAGAGGACAACGTATTGTAGTATTCCACAATGTGATTCTCCTTACAAATTTTATTTTAGCTACAGTTACAGTTAATGGTTTTTTATTTTAGTTATAGTTAGAGTTATATTTAGCATTATTTTTTTGTTATAGTTATAGTTACTGGATTTTTATTTTAGTTAGCTTTAGTTAGTGCGCAGTTACAACAGGCTCCCAATGGCACTCCATCTGGTCCTTATGGATGTTACTGACTATGAAGCTAAGATCCTAACCCACTTAAGTAATAACTCCACGTATTTGGAAGTCACAAAGGATATTATTAAGGAGGATAATTTAATTCCAAAATATCATTCACTTATAAATTGATTAAAACCGTTCTTAACTAAGAAACAGTATGATTGGCTAAACGATATCAATAATGATCGTGGAGTCATCTATGGTCTTCCTAAAATACAAAAACCTGGAAATCCAATTAGGCCCATCATCTCACATTGTAATAGCCTAACCAACAAAATTAATTCACTTTCGTATAAATAAACGATTAAAATTTTTCTTTTGTTAATATTTCAACAAAGAAGAACTAAACCTGCCAGTACATATTCATACCACACACAGCATTGAACAATGGTGCAGATTAGACTGCCTTTAGATCCTTTTAGAACCCTAAAACTAAAGAGTGACACGGTAACTGGTACAGCAGTAATTCCATGGTTACCATGGTAATCCATGGTAATCCTGTGGGTATGGGGAAAATTTTGAAACAGTGGTGGCAATGATATCATAATGGGTGAACATTAGGTGGTAATCCCGTGGTATTGAGTTAAGAAATTGAGGTAGTCCCACAGTAATGGTAACAACATCATAATTTTATTTATTTAATTAATTAAAGAATCAGTTATGAATAAAATAACTTTTCAGCATCCTGTGAAAACGATTTTACTTGCTAATTGACATGCATGGTGACATGCTGCTCTTTAGAATGTATAGTCTTTGCTGATCTGTGCTTGCTTTACAAGATTAGGGTCAATAAAATAATTGGATAGTGCAATATTGAAAAGCTAAGTAGTGAAATATTGAAGCTTATGTTTAACAAATGGAAAGGTAAAGGGATGTTTGAAGTACCGGTAACATGTGTGGCTTTAACCAGTACAACGATGTTGCATGTATTTACTTAGTTAACTTCTATGGTGCCGGTGTGTAATGAACTAAGCACCAACCGATGTTGCACCAAACTGAAGCCACAGTTAGAACAATCGTAATCTCCAAACTTCTAAAGCGCCACTCGAAGGCCAAGCGCAGGACACCAGCCTATTCACGAGCGCTACATCAGATCAGAGGGTTTCCAGAGAGTAGTCCAAAAGAGGTCCAAGCCCGGTTTCCAGAAGGCCAAACCAAATCAGAGGGGGTATCCGAAGAGTAGTCCAAAAGAGGTCCAAGTCCGATTTCCAGAAGGCCAAACCAAATCAAAGGGGGTTTCCAGAGAGTAGTCCAAAAGAGGTCCAAGTCTGATTTCCAGGGTACCAGATCAGGAAAGAATACACAGAAAGTCAATCAACTGAAACAGAGAGGCAAACCAGGTTGGATAAGCCAGCAGTAACGTGATGCTAGTGTCTGCTGAAGTTCATACATATGACAGTCATTGTCCTGCCAGAGCAGACGTTAATAAATAAACTAAAAACAGAAATTCTATTTTGGTGACATTGAGTGTCTACTCTTAACAAACTTATGTGTTATCATCGGAAGTCGTAAAAACAATGGCAGCAACAGACATCTTTGACTGCTATTTGCAGGCACCTGTTTAACCCTTTAACGACAAGTGTGTACTACAATGCATGGAAAACTAATCTGTCTCGTCGTTAAAGGATTAAAGAGTTTAACTACTACTTTGCAAACTTTGTAGTGCTTGATACTGGTAACTACACTTGGACAGAGTATGCCCTGTACTAATTACGATCTTTTATCTATAGATTGCTGAGGCTATTTCGGGTCTTCATCGAATGTTTGACAGTGTTATGAGCCTTTATTCTGTCCACAAGGTAATTAAAATAAGTTACTATGTTTCTGTTGTAAACCTAGTGAATTGTTGTACATCATGAAAGATCAGTGAATTGAACTAGTTGACGAAAGATCAGTTTTAACCAATTCTGACATTACTTTGATGTGAACATTGATATATGTATATGTTAAAACCCTTTTCATGCCAGAGGTGCAGATTTGTGACAACTGTAATATTGCTTTCCATGCCAGAGGTGCAGAATTGCGACATTATAGGTGCGCTCACTGAAGCACACGACCGTGGGAAACCAGCGGTCTTTCTATGTAACTAAGAGCACCGTTAATTAGAGCAATAAATGGGCTATAAGTTCCCATGGTCAGTTTTACAAAAGTCGAACGGTTGGGGAGGTAATTAACTCGAAAGTTGGGGATTTCTCATGGTTTTTGCCAGGGCTATTTCTCAAATCCGAACGCTGTATTCAATGTATCAGCAACATCTAAAATTATAATTGTATGTACCATAGTACAAGTAAAGCTTCCTAAGCAACCAACCTGTATAGCAAGCAACCTCAATATGAGCCTTAATCCTCGTAGCACCCAGTTTCAAAGTCAGACTCAGCCTCTTTATCAACCAGTCCATTTAGCAACCAGCCGTTTTAGCAACCATCTTCCTTAGCAACCTGCCACCCTTAGTAACCATCTCCAGAAACAAGCCTTCTTAGCAACCAGCCTTCTTAGCAACCCAGGCTTAAGGTCAGCCTCAACCTGTAGCAACCAACCTCAAGTTTGCATTACCATCCTTAACAAGCAGCCTCAGCCTCTTTAGCAACTGTTCTTGGCAAACAGTCTCTTTATCAACCAGCCTCCTTAGCAACCAGTATCGTTTGCATCCAGCCTTCTTAGCAACTAGCCTTCTAATCATCCAGCCTCCTTAGCAAACCGCCCTCCTTACCAACCGTTTTCAACGAGCCTCCACTTAATTATTTAGTAAAGTCCTTGATCATCATTTATTTTAACTTTTTTCTATGCAAAAGCATCATTCCCCTAAAAAAAAGTTTTTTTGCCCCTCCTAAAACATTCCCCCCTTAAAAAAATTCCTGCGGACGCCCATGCTTAACACCTAGGTTGGATACGCTTGATGAAAAACAGAAATCCAGAAAGATTTCCAAGAGGAGGGCAAAATCCATCTTCAGCAACTGCTGAGGGGAGCCAAACCATATGAATTGGGTTTTGGAGGCATAAAAAAGACAGACGATTTGATGACATCCAGCAACCAGTCTCTTTAACAACCAGCTTCCTTGGCATCTGCTCTTGCTTAGAAGCCACCCTCCTTACAAACAGCCTCCATACTCCATAGCAACCAGTCTTGTTAGCATGCAACCAGTCTTCTTAGCATCTGCTGTGTGCAACTGCCTTCCTTAGTAACTGACCTGTTTAGCAACTGCCATGTTTAGCAACCAGTCTTTTTATCATCCTCACTCCTTAGCAACCAACACTCCTTGGCAACTGCCTTCCTTAGCAACTTCCATCCTTAGCAACCAGTATCTTTATGGCAACTGCTTTTCTTAGCATCTGCCTTCCTCATCAACCCCATACACCTTGGCCTTCCTTAGCAACCGTCATCCTTAGCAACCGCTATCCTTAGCAACCAGTCTCATTGGTAATTGCCCCCTTAAGTTTGTTGCTAGGCATACTGTAGCTAAGGATACTTGGTTGTTGAAGAGGCTGGTAACTAAAGTAGCTGCTTGCTATAGAGATGCTTAGGTTGACCTTGAGGCTGGTTGCTAGGAAGTCTGGTTGCTCAAAAGGCTCATTGCAAAGGATTACAGTTGCTAAGTACTGTTGATAAGGAGTCTGGTAAGGAGTGTGGTTACTAAAGAGCAGTCTTGTTGTCCTCGAGACCAAGGTCTTGGTCTCGAGTGCACTCGAGTTCGTTTTTAAAAGTCTTGGTCTTGGTCTTGGTCTTGAGGTTCAAGGTCTTGGTCTTGGTCTTGGTCTTGAGGTTCAAGGTCTTGGTCTTGGTCTTGGTCTTGAGGTTCAAGGTCTTGGTCTTGGTCTCGCAAGACCAAGACCAAGACCGGCTGTTAATATGAACAGTCATTTAACAGAATTCAAGAATTCTGTATCAGGCCTGCTTGCATCATACGACCAATATCTATGGATGAATACAAGTCATGTTGGTCAGGAAAACCCATTGGCAGCAGCAACAGTTATTCTGTATCTGACGGTCTGATAAACCATGGGAAGATTTCAAAAGGACTCACTATCTGTACATTTACATCCAGTGCTTGAAAAGCTACTCTGTGTGTGTCAGCGACTTCAGCACCCGTAGAACGTATTTTTTCACATGGCGGAATTTTTATGAGGCCCACCAGGCAAGTCTTGGTCAGAAAATTCTGAGCGAATTGGTTTTTATAAAATACAAAAGGCATTTGGTATAAGAGTTTGCACGAAGGACTTTTGAATACAAATTTGGATTTCTCTGCAGTTTGCATTTAAAGTTAGTTTGCTTGAATAAAATAAAAGACTCATGTTTTCATTAAAATAGCGAATATTCCGACTTGACAATTTTTAGAAGTCTTGACCTGATTTCGATTTTTTGGGTCTTGGTCTTGGTCTTGGTCTTGAGGTTCAAGGTCTTGGTCTTGGTCTTGGTCTCGAGGTTCAAAGTCTTGGTCTTGGTCTTGGTCTCGAGGTTCAAGGTCTTGGTCTTGGTCTTGGTCTTGAGGTTCAAGGTCTTGGTCTTGGTCTTGGTCTTGAGGTTTAAGGTCTTGACAACAAGACTGCTAAAGAGGCAGCTTGCTAAAAAGGCTGAGGCTGATCTTGAGGCGGGTTGCTAAGAAGCGCAGTTGCTAAGGAGGGCAGTTTGCTGAGGTTGGTTGCTAAGCAGACTATTTGCTAAAGAGACTAAGGCTGACTTTGAAGCTGGTTACAAAGTAGGGTGGTTGTTAAGGTGGCTGGTTGCTAAGGACTGGGTACTAAGGAGGCTGAGGTTGATTGGTGCAGGTGGCCAGTGTATCCCACCACAATACCTTTTAAAAGGACAAGTATAAACATTATTTGCAGCCTTTTATTATACACCATGATGTTTTAATGTATTTTTGTTATAACTACTTTTCTGACCACCAACAAATAGATGCCAAATATTTGTATTTGGATTCAGAAATTTTTTTATAAAGTGCTTCTATCAGGAGAGCCATTCAGAAGTGCTCCCAGTGCGAGAGACACCGAAAAGAAACAAGTTTTAAGAAAAGCAAAGGAAGAAAAGATGTTACCAGAGAGAATAGAGGAACGAACAGGCAGAGGAAGCTCATTCCAAAGAGTAGGGCCAATGGAAGCAAAATACCTGGATTGAGCCAACGAAGTCCTGACATGGGGAACCAGAAGGTCCAGACGGTCTTAGAAGCAAAGAGGACGGAGAGAAACAGCAGATTGAGGACGATGAATTAACCCATTCCAGCCGAAGAAGACCTTGAATTGGATGTGGGCAGAAAGTAAGAGCCAATGGAGTTCTTCAGCCATAAAGGTGGTGATATGAGACAATCGAGGAAGACACATTTTAAAAGTCTACGCAGAAGGATCACAGATTTATGATTTAGTCTGGCTGCCCTCAAATTACAGGATATTATTTTATATGACTTCAGAGATAGTTGCTACCATTTAATTTTTATGTGATTGTGGTTGCTTTGCCACCAGGTTTACATGATGTAATGCGGTGGGTCGTGTAAGACTGCTAGAAACACTAGATCATTATTCTATGTTTAATTATGTCTACCCAGGTTGTGATTTGTAGGTTGGTAATGATACAAGTTCAGAGGCAATGATGTTTGTCAGTGGTCTTCCTGAACGAAGCCTAACCCATGCAGTTGATATGTGCACTCTGGCACTGCATCTGATAAGTGCTCTCTACTCATCCAATGTTTCCTATATTCAGCTGCAGATTGGAATTAGCACAGGTATGATTTCAGTTTCTATACTGCACTTTCGTGCCTACGAGCGACAGCCCATGGTCTGTGCGCAGGGTACCAAGACACTGTTAATGATTACAACAGAAACACTGAAACAGTGTCTGTTAAAGTTAAAAAATTAAACAAGTTTTTAATAGACTGCTAGGTTCCATAGCTGCTGTTGTTATTCAGATGCCTTTTTTCTTTCTTCGCTTAATCAAATATTGTTTCTGCTATTATCAATTACAGCAGCTGTAGAAGAGTTTTTTCAGTCTTGTTGTCAAGACCTTAAGCCAGACGACCAAGACTTTGAACCTGAAGACCAAGACCAAGACTTTGAACCTCAAGACCAACACTTTGAACCTGAAGACCGAGACCAAGACCCAAAAAATCACAATCATATCCAGACTTCTATTACTTACTAAAAAAAATTGTCAAGTCGGACTGCTCGCAGTGCCGTCTTGATTTCTTTCAAGTTGCTTCCCTGCCAGAGACTAACTTCTGGATTCTATGACCTCATGGAATTCAACCTGGCTTTCTCAGTGGATTAGGATTTTTCATTAGGATTTCACCTGAAGCAATTTAATTAGATTATGAAACCTGGCTTCATCAATGGATTAGAATTTTTAATTAAGCTGTTATCGGAAGTCTTTAGATTAATTTAGGAAATCAGAAGCAGGTAACTGGAGAGCTTATTAATTAGATGAGAAAACTATCAGATTAAAGAAATAACTGGGTGATGTCAGCATAGGAAACGATAGTTTAAACAGCTTTCGGTCGGCAATGAATGAAGTGGAGTTGTATACAGTGTGAACAGTGGGTATTAACAATGTATTTATACTGGAATCTTCGATTATGAGTTTGCTGTATTCAGTTTGGGAGCCATGCCCTAACTGTATTATGTCAAAATTTGCATTCAAGTTATGTGCATTGATGTACACATGCAGCTGTCATATTTGCATTCACTGTCATTTATACTCCTTCATTAAAGAGATTAATTATGAAATGGGTCATTTCTTTTTGCCAGTTAGATGTTTTGAATCATTAGTAAGAGACATTAGGATATTAATATTTTTCAGGTGCTGTTATTGGTGTTGTTGTTGGAAAACTCATACCTCGATTTCGTGTTTATGGCAAAACCATTCATCAGTGTCTTGCAATTCAGGCTGCAAGTCAAGGTTTGTAAATATGTAGATACATGCATGTGTATATTGTTGGGTCTAGACAACTTGCCACAATATATATATATATATATATATATTGTATATATATACAAATATATATACACTAAAGTTATTCAACTTTGCCTATGATTTTATGAGGTTTTGAACATTATTTGGACACCTTCTATCAGCAAAGCCTGACCACCGCTTTGAAATGGCTGATTGTGCATAAAAAGCTTTGCCAGGAACTGTTTACGCAGCCTGGACCACGGATTTGTACAGCAAGTCAGAATCTTTGAAGTGGATTTAACCATAAGCTGTGGATAGGTTTGATGACCACCTGACTGGCTGAAGCCAAATGCTACAGATTTATTCTGTATCACCATTGTTAACTATTTCATGGGAACAATAAAAGAATTGATTGATTGATATTTATATTGGTGATGTGAGGAGTATTCTGATGCAAGTTGTTCTGCTCTCAGCCTAAGGATTACCAATTAGTAAACATAAATGTGTGCTACATAAACACTTCTTTCCACTGTCAGAATTTCCTGTTCCTCAGCTTAGTCAAGAACTTTACATTTATCATCAGTCATTCAGTCATATACAAGATTGGTTGAATTTGTTCTACCTGTGTCCATTAGCCTGCCAAATGTTCAAAGAAATGTTGACAAATGTTCACCTACTGTTTGGGCTTCTCAGTCTAACAATTCAATGACGAGATTGTACTAAAAGCCACTGGGAAATCAATTGAAGCTCGTCGTTAAAGTGTTAATGAACTATAACATCATTTATGGTGGTAGACAGCACCTTTGAGATGCCTCTAACAGGCACTATTTAACTGTCCAGGTACTTACCTATGTACCTACATTTTAGGTACTTAGGTATGTACCTAACATGTAGGTACATACTTAGTTGCACATACGGTTTCTGCCCAGAAACATCAGACATTTTATTATGTGAAATAAGTATTAATACCAAAAACGTTTAGTTATTTTATGTTAAATGAGTATTAATGTACAGGTGGCTGTAAGCACTTAAATTTAAAAGATGGGATGCAATAATTCAGCTCCAAAAAAGTCAAGTTTTAGGAACCACCTTATTCATGGTCGCTCATCTGTCAAAACCCAATTGATAGGCAGATGAGGCAAAAAAATTGGTTCCAGGTTAAGACCCTAAGGTCAGGCATGCAGACAGCTGTGGTGGATGATGTTTAGAATTGAAGCTGCAAGAAAGGTAAAGGGAAGTAAACCTCAGGATAGGATTTGTGGAAAAGGAGTACAGTGAAACACCTTTAATGCTTGCACCATCAACATGCGAGTACAGTTTACACACAATGCCACCATGCCTCTCGATGCCACGAGATAAATGTGCATTAACACGCGGTAGTTTAATGAAAATTATAGTGCTAATACAGTGACTGATGACAATGTTGAGAATGCTGCTTAAAATCACCGCCAAATTTTGCATACAGATATGCGCAATGCGGCACTGACACTCGCTCAGTACCTTAGGAACAAAGTGGTGAGTACATCGAGATTATCCAACTATGACTGTTGCATTGCCCCATGCAGGGGAACAATGCGCCACTGTGGGACCTGGGGAAAGGAGAAAACCAGCCTTCGACAACCTGTGGCACTTGTGGATTTTTTACCATCATCGGTTCTTGATATTCTTGAATTGCTGTGGTTTGTGCTTGTCCTTCAAACCCCAGACTATGCTTCAAAGGAGTTTCCACAGAAGAACTGTATTATTATTTTTAATTTTGCCTAGTATTAACACATTCTGCTGTCTTAGCTCATAAAGTGTTGTGTTTTAGCACGAAAGATACGCATTAGTGGAGCTACCAATACACATTTGGTGGACATCGATAATCATCAGTTTGTGACACAGTCAGCTGGTCACATCAAAACTAAAGTACGATTGTTTCTAATCTGACTATCAGTTTTTGTCTAAAAGAAATCCCATGGTGTGCTTTCCAAAATAGCTTAATAGTATTACAAAGTGATTACTCCATACCCTCACTAGTTAGGCTGCTTAATGAATTCGGGTTTAACGCGGTCACATACTTGGATCCAAAACAGTTATTCGCTGGGATATTATTCTATGCTCATGATACCCAATTCTACATTTCATTTGACAGTTTGTATTGTCACTCATCTGTTGTCCACTGTTTTTGAGAAAGTGCAGTCTTGGATGTCAGCCAATAAACTCTTCCTGAACCCTTCCAAGACTGAAGTTCTGCTACTGGTCACTCAACAGCCACATAAGAAATTTAATGGCTTAAGGCTTTGAAACTGGGTGATTCATTTGAATTGGCTGGTATGGTGCTGGGCCTAACTTGGATGATTTTGGTTTTCCTATGTAGTAATTGCATCTTGTCATATACAATACATGTAGAACATTTTAGATTCATAACATACACAATAGTAGGCATTATTGTAATTGGCATTGTAATTGGAAGCTTATATAATCACTTCTAGAAAAAGACTAATCAGTGGTGCTTTCTGCATAGTAAGCTAAACAATGCACAGAATACTGGAAAAGAGACACAAGTGACATTACATGAGCACCCACTTAGTTCTCAGTATCCAGCTAGATCAGGTATAAGAATGTCATAATAAAAACCAGAGTTCATTAAGCAGCCAACAGTTATTGTTTACCAAATAAAAAAACCAGCACAAAGCTGCTCTTATTGCATCATATAAGTTAGCTTTTTTATGAGACCTACTTCTTGCTAAGAAGAAGAAACTATTTGCTGATGCTGAAGAAATAATTAAGCCCTCACTTAAAATTGTTTCTAAAATGCTAGGTGACAAAACAAGTGGAAACAAATTTCGATGAGATTTGCTTGTCTGATAACACTCTGACTAAACGAACGGCACCGTCTTTTCTTTGGTAATGGACGAATCCAATGATATTTCCCATACTGCTCAAAATTCAATTTTTTGTTTGAGCAGTAAATGATAAATTTGAAGTAATTGAAGAACTTCTTGGATTTGAATCGATGCATGTGACAACCAAAGGTTCTTTAGGTGTGTGTTGAACAAAATGGCATAGAATGCAAGAAATTGCACAGCAGCTGCATCAATAGTGTGCCAGCCTTAACAATGAAAAACTACGGGTGTTTGGCATTGCTGGAAAAGTTTCTTCATCGACTTTACCTAAAATATCAGTGTTCATCACCACGAGACACTATGTGAAAAGACCTTAAATTTTAGACATATGAGGGATGTAGTTGTGAAATGTGTAAACAACATTTGAAGAGTTCAAACTTAATTTTAGCTATTGCATGGAAAACATTCTTTTATAAAGATATGTGACCCATGAGGAGTTACACGACAGCTTGTTTTGGCCCTTGGTGCAAAATGTTTGGGAACCACTGCTGTAAATGGTATCACAGAATCAAACTCCAGAGTTCAGAACTCTTACTAGGGACATTCTAGTACGTCAAAATGTGGACATATAACCCTGTGTGCTTCCATCTTTTCATTGGCTTCTTATTTAGCAAAGAATTTATTTCAAATTTGGGCTTTTAGCTAATAAAACATGGAACTCTGGCCAACCACAATACTTAAAATCAGTCCTTTTTCCCCAGACTTATCATTATTGAACCAGTTCATCCAACTTTCTTTCTTTGGTCATACCAAAGACTAGAACTGTTCGTCGTGAATGAACTTTTTGGAAGCTCAACCTAGATTTGAAATTCTCTTCTTTTATCTCTTGTTTGTCTGCTCAATTACATGTCATTTTATCACTACCTTACACATACCTTTTTAAAAAATTTTATCCACCAGAGGCTGCCTCTCTGTCTTAGCGGAGTTATCTTCAGGAAATTTATGCAATAACAGTTTGGTTTTTATGTGCCATTGGTTTATGCCTTGTGCATTAGACAGTGGCATGTTAGAATTAGTTACTAATTAATAAACTATAAGTATGTACGGTATGTGTGTTTATTTATATATTACATATAGACAATATGTATGTATGTATGTATGTATGTATGCATGCATGTATGTATGTATGTATGCATGGCAACTCTTATATAGGGCCTTTTAAGAACCTTGCAGTATCTTTAAACAGTTTAGTATTATTAGTATTTGAATATGCATGGTTATATATGTATATGTGATGATTTGAGTGCATTTTACCAGACTAACAGTTACTTGATGCATATTTAAGTGGTTGAATAGCAGCAGATCTGGTCTACAAGTTTTTCCTATGACTGTTACTCTCCTGTACAACCTCTTCATTGATGGTAGAGTTTGTGCAGACTCGTAAAAACTCTTGTGTTGCTTTTAGGATGATGAAAAACTGGAGTCCTTTTGGCTTCGTGACAAAATTGGTCTTAATATGCCATTACCTGAATGGAAACACTGAGCGCAGCTGGCAAAAATTCTCCGATTCCTGTAATCCATGTGTCACCTGTGACAAGCTATTGTTTACAGTGAAGACTCAAACATCAGGCGCAAAATCAAAGGCGACCCTGATTATGAGTGAATCAACTGTGATTGATCAGATCCTATACATTGTCAGTGATGTCTTTGTAATGTAAAATAATGGTTAAATTTATGTATCATATCGTAAAAAAAAGCTGCTGTGATACTGAAATCTGGCTTGGTTTGTGCGATTCTTATTCTGGATGAAAGATTCAGTTCAGTATTCATTTCCCGAGAAGACTGGAACGGGCAGAGCTGTCTTATGCTAAGTACAAAGAAAAGGTGTTGAGAGTTTTTTAACCTGCAGAATGAAAGGATAATAAATTCCTGGTTAAACTGTTCCCATCACTTCTTCAGAAAACTTGTCTATGATTAAGGCAATTGATTTGACATTCCAGATTCAGATGTATGCTGGTGTGGCCTTATTAGACTCTTATTCAGAGATAGATGCAGAAGTCACTGTGTATGTTATTCGTGATTCTTTGTGTTGCTTGTAAGACCATTTTTATACTTTGAAAAGATCATTAACTAATGTCTCTTTGCAATAATTAGAACTGTGGCAGTTATTCTGGCAAGATGATTTTATTACAAGTGGAATGGTATGATGAACAATTGAATTACACTATTTTGGCATTTGCGGCCAGGTGTTTATTTGTATTTGGACCCTTTGGGGTTTGACCCCAAAAGATAAATGGAAGACCAAAGGAAAACTTTAGTACCCCAGTTAGATTTTAAAAAGCTTTTCAATACTTGTGCACCGTAAGGTTGTTTTGGGGCCTCTTCTGAAATCACAATGTAGATTGGCAAAAAGGGCAAAATAGTTTTTAAGCAGAAGAATCAGGGAGTGATACCGATATTAATAGATAGTAAAATCTATGGTGCCAGTGTGTAATCCATCAAATAATAACAAATCAGAGTATAGTGAATATTATGTTAATTCCAGGAGGTAAATATGCTGAGACAGAAACAGTCTGTGATGCGTATTTGATGAGGCTGTTGAAATTTAACAGGTCTTGAGTTGTGAGTGAAAAGACATCAAAGGCTGAACCGAATAAACTGTAGTTGAAAGAGAGAGTTATTAGGCTAAGTGTCTCACAACAGTTAAAACTCTTAGGAGAACCAGAGTAGGACCGATGACCAGGGGCGTAACTTTGGTATAAAAAGTGGGGGGTGCCAATTTCTTACATACACGAAGCAAGGCGGAAACTGATCTTTTGGAAGGCACATTAATAAAATATTGATTGGCATTGTTCAAAAAGTGGAGGGTATGGTACCCCCAGTCCAAAAAGTGGGGTATGGGTACCCATAGGCGTAGTTTAAGGGAGGTACGAGGGGTACTTGTACCTCCCACTTTTTGGACTGGAGGTACCCCCACTTTCATAGCCATTGTTTTTGCCCATTATTATTTTATCTGAGGAAAACCTCAAGATTCAAAGCAATTACAGAGCATTATCATCAGTGTGATCACAATCGTCATCCCTCCCATTGCTATTGTTTTTTTATTAAAAGAGGTGGCAATATGTTATTTCTGAAATCACGATGCAATCATTACAATTCCCACAGTGAGGTGGTTCAGAATTCTCAGTCCAGAACCATAATAAAGACGACTAAATATCACATTCATTGCACTCTCTGACCACTGATAAAAGAATTATTAAGACCTGTCTTATTGTTTATAAGGCATTTTATATTTGAATCTCGATTCTTTGCTCACCCTATCATACACTAACAAACATAGCTGTTGACAGCGGCATAGCTAGGGGATGCAGAGTGGACATGTGTCCCCAGGCACCAAAGGAAGGGGCCCAAAAATCAGGGTTAGATAAATAATTGTACTCTTCATTTTGATGTAATTTTAACTAATTTATCCCAAATAAATTTATGATCAAATTTTGTCGCCAAACAATATCCAATTACATCCTCAATACTTACAAACCAGTTTACAAACCAGGTATGATTTTGGCGCCCTTTTGAGCACTAAAAGGGCACCATATATACCATCTGTATTTTTCATATTTAATTTCATTCAAATTTCAATTACCACTCGATGTATTTGGAAAATGTGAAATAAATAAAACAGCGAGGGGCGCCAATTTGTAGTTCGTCCCCGGGCGCAAAATGTCCTAGCCACGCCGCTGACTGTAGATCCATCATCCACGGATGCTTTGACTCTGCTGTACCTTGCACTTGAACTGTTTTGGGCTTCCGGGTGTAGTCGATTACTCGTCGGAAGGTTTGGAATTCGCTGCACCGCCCTGTGCGTTCAGTCTGAAGTTCTCCGTGTCTTTCAGATCTAACATAGGCCTATATGACTGACCCAGTGTGAGAATTGTAGAAAAAAGACTGGGGTGTTAGAATTTGATGAGTTTGATCATAGGCGTAATTCGTGGGGTACGACGGGTACCCGTACCCGCACTTTGGACTGTGAGGACGTACCGCACCCCCACTCTGAACAATGCCAATCAATATTTTATTACTGTGCCTTCCCAGAGATCGCAGTCTCCGCCTTGCTTCGTGTATGTAAGAAATTGGTACCCCCACTTTTTAGACCAAAGTTACGCCCCAGCCCGTACCCCCCACTTTTGGGACTGGGTACCATACCCCCACTTTTTTAACAATGCCAATCAATATTTTATTATTGTACCTTTACAGAGATCGCAGTCTCAGCCTTTCTTCGTGTATGTAAGAAATTGGTACGGTGGTACCCCGCCCCACTTTTTGGACAAAAGTTACGCCTCTGCAGTGGCGTCACTAGGGATGGAGTTTCAGAAAAGAAGTGAATTTGATTACCTTTTTTTAGGAATTCGTCTCGCAACAAATGATAACCTTTTTTACGAATTCCTCACCTTACAAAAATTTCTTCATTTTGTCGTGACACTTGGCGTCACCCCCTCTCAGGGTGTCACCCGGTGCGGTCCGCACCCCCTCGATCGTGATGCCACTGCGCCTCTGCACAAAGGTTCTGTTTTCTGATGCTTATACAGGCGTCCATGGTTAAATCATAGACGCCAGTCCATGGTTAAAGGCTGCATAGACGCCAGTCCATGGTTAAATCATAGACGTCAGTCCATGGTTAAAACCGTTAAATGCTATGATCGCCGTAGCCAAGACCACATTAGAACTGTACTGACGTCACAAACAGTTCTCTTTCCTATAGTGACCATTAATATATATATACTAGTGTATTTTCCCGTCATAATTATGACGTTGGTTAAAATGTTCTGAACGCCGTCGTCAAGACGACCGTCGTCAAGACGACAGTATAGTGACGTCACAAACGGTTTCACAATAGAACAGAAAGGCTTTGTGACGTAGCGTTATACCAGGACAAATTTGCATATAAGGAAACTATATGTATAGATATATATATATATATATATATATATATATAATGTTATATATATATGTGTCGTTGGTTAAATCATAGGCGCCTGTATAAGCTATACAGGCGTCTATGGTTAAATGCATGCTATGATGGCCGTAGCCAAGGTCACAGTACTGTTGTGACGTCACAAACAGTTCTCTTTCCCTATACTGACCATTAATATATATATATATATATATATATATATCGTTGGTTATACATGCGTCTATATGCGCTCTGATCGCCGTATACCCAAGACTACAGTACTGTACTGACGTCACAAACGGTTCTTCTTTCTTACGTTAAGGCATTAATATGAACATATATTATATTTAATAATATTAATAATAATTATATTCTTTATTATTTCAAACCGACAGACGCAGTAAAAGGTTACATTGAAATTTGAAACATGAAAGTACAATCAATATCTTAATTAAACACATGGTTTGGCAGCCATGCAAGCTAGGCGCCGCCCTAGAGGGGGGTTACGGGAATCGATCCGCGTACCCTATGCTCTCCTGGCCATGAGTGTTACCACTGCTCTATTCCCCTCCCCTTTATATAGGCTAGACACAGGAAAGATGGACGGATGGACGTCAAGAGGACCAAGATCTTCCGCTCCACTGGCTCCCAGAATTCGCAGTTTCGCAACCCCTATCACGTGACCGTCGACGCTCGTGACAACATCATTGTGTCGGACAGCGGAAACAGTTGCATCAAGGTCTTCGACGCTTCCGGAAAGTTTCTATTCTACTCGTCGGAAGCAGTCTTGTTTGTCCTCGAGACCAAGGTCTTGGTCTCGAGTGCACTCGAGTTCGTTTTTAAAAGTCTTGGTCTTGGTCTTGGTCTAGGTATTGAGGCCAAAAGTCTTGGTCTTGGTCTTGAGGTTCAAGGTCTTGGTCTTGGTTTTGCAAGACCAAGACCAAGACTTTTGACAATATGAACAGTCATTTAACAAAACGCAAGGATTTAAAAAATTTATCCAGTAATTACTAATACAATTGCTTTAGTATTTACACGGTGTGAGTGAGACTTTACTGTTGTTTTGGACATTTATTTTGACTTCCGGTTATTTACCATGGAATGGTTTCAAAACAGACTCACAATTTGTACTTTTACATCCGGTACTTGAAAAGCTGCTCTGTGTGCCAGTGAATTCAACACTCTAGAACGTATTTTTCACATGGCAGAATTTTATGAGGCCCCAGAAAATTCTGGTCAGAAAATTCTGAGCGAATTGGTTTTTATAAAATGCAACAGGCATTTGGAATAACATTTCGCATGAAGGACTTTTGTAAATACGAATTCAAAATTCTCTGCAGTCTGCATTTGGAGTTGTTTTGTTTGAATAAAATAAAAGATTCATGTTTTAATTAAAATAGCGAGTAGTCCGACTTGACAATTTTTTTAGTAAGGAATAGAAGTCTGGATATGGTGGGTATTTTTCTCGGTGTTGGTCTTGAGTTTCAAAGTCTTGGTCTTGAGGTTCAAGGTCTTGGTTTTGAGGTTCAAGGTCTTGGTCTTGGTCTTGAGGTTCAAGGTCTTGGTCTTGGTCTTGAGGTTCAAGGTCTTGGTCTTGGTCTTGAGGTTCAAGGTCTTGGTCTTGGTCTTGAGGTTTAAGGTCTTGACAACAAGACTGGTCGGAAGCGATGCGAAAGCCGTCCGCCGATGTCATCGGAGAGAGGACTGTCAAGCGGCGCAAATTGCGCGGACCACGCGGTGTCACGGTTGACCTGAAAGGCAACATACTGGTCGGGGATGACTGCTGTCGGGTCTGCATGTTCGACTCGAACGGGAGGTACGTGAGGAACGGTACCTGCTGACGGAAGAGGACTCGGTCAAGTCTCCGGAAGCTGTTCACTGTAGCCGTGGAGGACTTTTGGCCGTGACCGAATGGAATCCAAGCAACAGATTCGCCGGTAAAATGTTCAATATGTACGAATAGCTAAGAGACGAGGCGACTCGATGATGACATTCCGTCAACCCATCATCTAGGATAGGACATGGCGAGGAAGTGAAACATCAAGGGCGAATTCAGCGGCGCAAGCTGAACCATGCCCTCTCCTAAACACATGTGTCGAGTTCATGGATGTGCATGGTACAAGAGGACAATGTAGCGACAAACAGGACAGAAAGTGGACGGATGCACGACGTCTGATTTTAATAGAGAAGAAACATGCGGCATTAGGCCTAGATCAGACGAGGAAAGGAAATGGTCATGAAATGAACAAGGCAGGACATGAAAGAATCAATCAAGTTGGATCAGAGACAGAGCCTCGGGCAGTGAAGTAAAGGAAAGGGTAAATTCAGGGCATTGTATTGGAGTGAATTGTAGGAAATGAAAGAATGGACCAGGAGGGGGAACTGGAAGGGAAGGTCTGAATAAGACATGGAGGAACACAGTGGCGGCGATCTTGTTTGACAGGCAGGCCTGGATTAACTATGGTTCCACTGGGTCCCGGGACCCAGGCCTACCAAACATGTCATTAATAAGGGGCCTACCTTAAAATGTTTAACTATTATTTGAGTGTTTTAAACACGCTAGTTTTACTGCCAACGATATAATCACTTGCAAATGGACAGCCAAGAGATTTGTGACCATTCACGACAGTTAAGAGACTTACCTCTGCTGAAGCTGCTTATAAATTTCACAGTAGATACAACTCTCCGCAGTACTTCTTTAAGATCTACGATGGGACAGGATAGACTGACAAATTTGACACTTATGAACATTGAGTGTGACATTGTGCAACGGCTAGATTTTCAGGATATTATTGACAGTTTTTCTATTGTGAAAGCACGTCTGTAAACAGTTTAAAATTCATAAATATCAGTGCTATAATTTAAATTTTGTCCCCACTTATTGATTGAACACGTGGGCGGCGATCCCGGGGGTCGAGGGGACAAGGCCCCACCTTAAATAGTGGGGGACACAGTACAAAGCTCCCCAATTTTGGAGAAACAGAAAAAAGATAAAACTTTTTTCACCTCTTTTTTGACCGGATCGGTTCAAAAGCGTTCCCCCACCTACTAAACAAGATCGCCGCCAGTGATTGAACACATATTATAGGGGCCCACTATACAATTTTGGAACCAGGCCTACAAAATGTTAATCCGGCCCTATTGACAGGTGGGGGTACATTTTGGAACTGATCTGGTGAAAAAAGTTTTGAACTGGTCTTGTGAAAAAAGCAGTCTTGTTGTCCTCGAGACCAAGGTCTTGGTCTCGAGTGCACTCGAGTTCGTTTTTAAAAGTCTTGGTCTTGGTCTTGGTCTAGGTATTGAGGCCAAAAGTCTTGGTCTTGGTCTTGAGGTTCAAGGTCTTGGTCTTGGTTTTGCAAGACCAAGACCAAGACTTTTGACAATATGAACAGTCATTTAACAAAACGCAAGGATTTAAAAAATTTATCCAGTAATTACTAATACAATTGCTTTAGTATTTACACGGTGTGAGTGAGACTTTACTGTTGTTTTGGACATTTATTTTGACTTCCGGTTATTTACCATGGAATGGTTTCAAAACAGACTCACAATTTGTACTTTTACATCCGGTACTTGAAAAGCTGCTCTGTGTGCCAGTGAATTCAACACTCTAGAACGTATTTTTCACATGGCAGAATTTTATGAGGCCCCAGAAAATTCTGGTCAGAAAATTCTGAGCGAATTGGTTTTTATAAAATGCAACAGGCATTTGGAATAACATTTCGCATGAAGGACTTTTGTAAATACGAATTCAAAATTCTCTGCAGTCTGCATTTGGAGTTGTTTTGTTTGAATAAAATAAAAGATTCATGTTTTAATTAAAATAGCGAGTAGTCCGACTTGACAATTTTTTTAGTAAGGAATAGAAGTCTGGATATGGTGGGTATTTTTCTCGGTGTTGGTCTTGAGTTTCAAAGTCTTGGTCTTGAGGTTCAAGGTCTTGGTTTTGAGGTTCAAGGTCTTGGTCTTGGTCTTGAGGTTCAAGGTCTTGGTCTTGGTCTTGAGGTTCAAGGTCTTGGTCTTGGTCTTGAGGTTCAAGGTCTTGGTCTTGGTCTTGAGGTTTAAGGTCTTGACAACAAGACTGGTCGGAAGCGATGCGAAAGCCGTCCGCCGATGTCATCGGAGAGAGGACTGTCAAGCGGCGCAAATTGCGCGGACCACGCGGTGTCACGGTTGACCTGAAAGGCAACATACTGGTCGGGGATGACTGCTGTCGGGTCTGCATGTTCGACTCGAACGGGAGGTACGTGAGGAACGGTACCTGCTGACGGAAGAGGACTCGGTCAAGTCTCCGGAAGCTGTTCACTGTAGCCGTGGAGGACTTTTGGCCGTGACCGAATGGAATCCAAGCAACAGATTCGCCGGTAAAATGTTCAATATGTACGAATAGCTAAGAGACGAGGCGACTCGATGATGACATTCCGTCAACCCATCATCTAGGATAGGACATGGCGAGGAAGTGAAACATCAAGGGCGAATTCAGCGGCGCAAGCTGGACCATGCCCTCTCCTAAACACATGTGTCGAGTTCATGGATGTGCATGGTACAAGAGGACAATGTAGCGACAAACAGGACAGAAAGTGGACGGATGCACGACGTCTGATTTTAATAGAGAAGAAACATGCGGCATTAGGCCTAGATCAGACGAGGAAAGGAAATGGTCATGAAATGAACAAGGCAGGACATGAAAGAATCAATCAAGTTGGATCAGAGACAGAGCCTCGGGCAGTGAAGTAAAGGAAAGGGTAAATTCAGGGCATTGTATTGGAGTGAATTGTAGGAAATGAAAGAATGGACCAGGAGGGGGAACTGGAAGGGAAGGTCTGAATAAGACATGGAGGAACACAGTGGCGGCGATCTTGTTTGACAGGCAGGCCTGGATTAACTATGGTTCCACTGGGTCCCGGGACCCAGGCCTACCAAACATGTCATTAATAAGGGGCCTACCTTAAAATGTTTAACTATTATTTGAGTGTTTTAAACACGCTAGTTTTACTGCCAACGATATAATCACTTGCAAATGGACAGCCAAGAGATTTGTGACCATTCACGACAGTTAAGAGACTTACCTCTGCTGAAGCTGCTTATAAATTTCACAGTAGATACAACTCTCCGCAGTACTTCTTTAAGATCTACGATGGGACAGGATAGACTGACAAATTTGACACTTATGAACATTGAGTGTGACATTGTGCAACGGCTAGATTTTCAGGATATTATTGACAGTTTTTCTATTGTGAAAGCACGTCTGTAAACAGTTTAAAATTCATAAATATCAGTGCTATAATTTAAATTTTGTCCCCACTTATTGATTGAACACGTGGGCGGCGATCCCGGGGGTCGAGGGGACAAGGCCCCACCTTAAATAGTGGGGGACACAGTACAAAGCTCCCCAATTTTGGAGAAACAGAAAAAAGATAAAACTTTTTTCACCTCTTTTTTGACCGGATCGGTTCAAAAGCGTTCCCCCACCTACTAAACAAGATCGCCGCCAGTGATTGAACACATATTATAGGGGCCCACTATACAATTTTGGAACCAGGCCTACAAAATGTTAATCCGGCCCTATTGACAGGTGGGGGTACATTTTGGAACTGATCTGGTGAAAAAAGTTTTGAACTGGTCTTGTGAAAAAAGCAGTCTTGTTGTCCTCGAGACCAAGGTCTTGGTCTCGAGTGCACTCGAGTTCGTTTTTAAAAGTCTTGGTCTTGGTCTTGGTCTTGAGGTTCAAGGTCTTGGTCTTGGTCTTGGTCTTGAGGTTCAAGGTCTTGGTCTTGGTCTTGAGGTTCAAAGTCTTGGTCTTGGTTTTGCAAGACCAAGACCAAGACTTTTGTCAATATGAACAGTCATTAATTTTAACAAACGGCAAGAATTTTACAAATTTATCCAACAATTACTCATACAGTTATTGCTTTAGTATTTACACGGTGTGAATGAGGCTTCACTGTTGTTTTGGACAATTATTTTGACTTCCGGTTATTTACCATGGAATGATTTCAAAACAGACTCATGATTAATTTGTACATTTACATCCGGTTCTTGAAAAGCTGCTTTGTGTGCTAGCGATTTCAGCACTTGTAGACCGTGTTTTTTCACATGGCAGAATTTTTATGAGGCCCACAGGTCACGTCTTGGTCAGAAAATTCTGAGCAAATTGGTTTTTATAAAATTCAACAGGCATTTGGAATAACATTTCGCATGAAGGACTTTTGTAAATACGAATTCGGAATTCTCTGCAGTCTCCATTTAGAGTTGTTTTGCTTGAATAAAAGAAAAAACTCATGTTTTCATTAAAATAACGAGTAGTCCGACTTGACAATTTTTAGTAAGGAATAGAAGTCTGGATACGACGGTGATTTTTTGGGGTCTTGGTCTCGGTCTTGGTCTTGAGGTTCAAGGTCTTGGTCTTGGTCTTGGTCTTGAGGTTCAAGGTCTTGGTCTTGGTCTTGGTCTTGAGGTTCAAGGTCTTGGTCTTGGTCTTGGTCTTGAGGTTCAAGGTCTTGGTCTTGGTCTTGGTCTTGAGGTTTAAGGTCTTGACAACAAGACTGGAAAAAAGAGGTAAAAAAACTGAATTGATCTTGTAAAAAAAGGTAAAAAAATTTTCGCGCTAGTAGCGCGAAAAAATTTGATGACCTTGTTTTGGTGTTTCCTCTAAATTTGGGGGGTCCGATGTATGGCGTGTCCCCCCCCCCACTCGTAAAGGTGGGGGTCTTGTACCCCTCGACCCCAACGGGATCGCCACCCATGGAGGAACACCGTGAAGATAAAGCAGGATACAGCGATGGCAGAAAGGCTTAAAGCTTCACATGAAGAGCGTAGGATGGCATAGACACAGTGTGTAGGCCTACAGTGTACACGAATAAACTATTTAAGACACAATTCAAAAGAAAATAGTGATGTGAGATCAGACAACGAAACACAATGCAATTCAATGCAACACGACGCAACACGACGCAACACAACACAATGCAACACAACACAACGAAATAATAACACAAAAGGTTAGCTGCATTGACACATCCAAATTGCTAAAGACTTTATTTCTCGGTCTCGGTATACAAGACCGGAGGTCAGTCGTCTGAATTTCCATGTATACTACAGATATTCCCCGCCAGCATGTCCAATGGGACTCGTATAGGACCCATATTTCCATATGTGACCCATATATATGTATGTGGACCCTTCAGTTGTTCGTGCACATGCTAGAAGGATCATATTTTTAAACAGAAACGATTACTAACAAAACCACAATGGGTTTATGCAGCAGGGAAGAATATAGCAACGTCAACTGCATAATTATAGCCTGATATAGGACCTACTTTGTGACAACCGGATCGCTCCAGCGAATGGTGGTAGAAGAATAGACGAACATAGGACTACAGAAGGACAGAGAACTATATGTTAATTAGTTGAACAATGAAAAACAAGAAGCGACATTGGGCAACAGTGAAACTGAGGACTGTAAAGAAAGTAATAGCGCATCTATATTGGCATGCACACTAATATACAGCCAGATTCTTGGACCTGGCTAATGGCCATCGGTTACAACAGTACTCTGAAACGTTGTTTATTATTCTGTTTAATGAAATTCAACAAAGATTGAACTATCTCGCTCAAATATTAGTCTAAGAAATGTTATATTTGGCAAAAAAAATGCGACGAATCGTTTTCTCTGGTCTTTGAGCTTTAGAAGGTATATAGCTTCTGTTGTATGTCCTTCAGACTCCTTCTAGGCCTATATGTGTCTTCGTATCTCTGTATGTCTGTCTGTCTGTATGTATGTATGTATGTATGTATGTATGTCTGTCTGTCTGTCTGTCTGTCTGTCTGTCTGTCTGTCTGTCTGTCTGTCTGTCTGTCTGTCTGTCTGTCTGTCTGTCTGTAGTCACAGTATAAAAAATTACACAGTAAGACGACTCCCGGCCGATGCTGCAGTCAGAATGTGTGACCGATCGCCATTTTGAATCTGAGCCGCTAACACGCCAATACACCGGAACCCATCACATCAAATATTATTAAACGTTACAACAACATTGAGGACTACACGCCGATACATCGGAATCCATCACATCAAATATTTTTTAAACGTTACATTTTTTAAACGTTACAACAACATCGAGGACTTCATTAGAATTAACAATATTATTCTTAACGTTAATTTCGGTTTAAATCTATAATTCAAGAGCTCGGATTCAAAATGGCGTCACCCCAAAAACTAGTCAACAGTTAGCAATGCGAGTCGACGTACTGTGTAATTATTTATACTGTGCTGTAGTGATGATGATGTTTCTTCGTCTTTCTGACCATATCGCCTCGGATGCCTGTCTGTGCGTGTGGAGCAGAGGTTGTGTTCTGAAGCTCACACCTACACACACACACACACACACACACAGACACACACACACACGCACGCACGCACGCACGCACACACACACACACACACACACACCTACACACACACACACACACACACACACACACACACACACACACACACACACTCGCACGCACACACACACACTCGCACGCACACGGGACATGCCTTTAAAACTGCCCTTATCAGGCCCGGCCCTAGGGCAAGGCGAACGAGGCAGCCGCCTTGGGCCCAGCGCTTTTAAGGGGCCCCGCGCTGCTGGCTATAATTTTTTACTGTGATGAAACTGAACATATATTCGAATAATTAAATAAAACACAATTATTGCTTTCTTAGAAGATCTAAAATGCTCGTATTAAAAGCCTGATTTGCATTTTGTGTTCCTAAACCCATTTAAATTTGATTTTGCATTATTTAATACATATACAATGCATGTCTCATCCATTTTGTTTTTGACTGAGCCCCTGTGATTAAGATTGGTTTGAATTTGTTGGCACTGCGTTTTTTGAATATGTTGGTTACGTAACGTCGCTTTCTAGGGCGCTGAAATAACGAAATACGATCATGCAGAAATTAGGATTAGACCACAGTATAAGTTATTGTAATTATTTATTCTGTGATTAGGCCTACGATTACTTCTGTGGTAGATTTTGTATGACACCGAGAAAAATTAAAATATTGCATTACTAATTTTTAATTACACCTATTGCAACATTTTATTTTATTAGTCGCTAGGCTGATTTGTTTCGTTTTCAAATTGGACATTGCTGTTATTATTTTCACTGAACTCTGGCAGTTCTATATTGCATGTGCTATAAAAGTTGTTCCAAACTATCTTCATTGGAAATGGAGCTACGCTCTTCGCTTCCTTTAGATCTTTGGTGAAAGCTTCGCTAGTGAGTTTCCGTTTGTAGCGACGATTTTAGAGTACTATATATTTTATTAAAAGTAAACGCGAGAAGTATTGAATTATCGTCTTTCATGAGAAAAAAATCGCTTGTTTTGTCACGATTATCAAATTCTTCATCTTTGCTGAAGTTACAGCTTTATCATCGGAAGTCATTTAGCAAGAGTATTTGCTGCGGATCTGTACTGAAGTTGCGAAAGATAGTGAGGCCTGCTGCGCTCTGTATTTTCATGAAATAAATGGCTACAAACAATAATCGATGGATTTTCACGGATTCGCAACTGAGTGACACACCGAGTAGACGATGTGGGATATCACCAGAAGACGAAGCAAACTATCGGTTTCAAGCCGCAACTCTAATACGAGACATAGGGAACAAGCTTTCAGTGTATGTATGCTATGTTATTCCGCCGTACTTACTTGACTTTCAAACTTAAATGTAACCAAAAGAATTACAGTTCAGACCAGCTGCAGTAGTATTTTAATTAACTGACGTCTACTTTTACCAATTTGTAAATTGACAGAATTTGAAGTGTTTGAGTATACATTCCACGTGATATAATAATTGTACAGTTATCTTTTGATATCGGCGGTTATCAATCGGTGAAGCATGTAGAATGAAATTTTTTGCCTGATGATACATAGCTCCATAAGTATGCAAGTGTGCATACATTTTTTGGCGATCATATAGAACAAGGGTGCCTAAATTTACTTACTCATATCGAAAACTAACGTGACGCTATTGGTCAACGGCCAACATACAACGATTAGATCTGTAAGAGACGACTGTTTTGTATGACGTCACCCTTTCCTTCGTAAATTGAGTGGCTCTGAAAAGGGCCGTTTGATATTGGGTTGCCCTGAAAAGGGCCGTTTGATGGCGAATCGGGGGTGCCTATGTACTATCTGGGTGGGTGTCTTTGCATCGTGAGGGTCGGTTAGGGCTTAGGGTTGGGGTCAGTTTAGCCTATTCATCCGTTTAGAAATCGCTTTCACCCGCATCAAATTGGCCTCGACGTTGTTACAAAGTTCTGACTGTGGTAAAGCCGAAGAAAGAACGGTTAAGAATTTGGCAATTGACTTATCCTTTGACTTATTTCACTCGGCCAATAACGGTGCAGTCATGGGCGCCGACTCTGCGAGGCCCGTGAGTGCCCAGCACCACCAGAAATAGGCCATGCGAGGCCCACCTATGCCTGGGCACCACCAGAAATCAGCCCGCAAAGAGCATTTTTTAAGAGATTATTTTTCATTGGCATTACTTATCTATAAAAAGATCCAAAAAAAATTTTCAGCGCTTACACGCGAAAATTCTTTAACTCTCTTTGGGCATTCAGACTTGTTTGGTCAACTCGATGAGGATAGGTATGCCTACCTGGTCTCAATATAAACAAAGATATCTTGCTTCGTTTTCACTTATCAGTGGGAAAATGCAGAGGAAAAGGGTATGACGGTGCCTCTGCCATGTGTGGAAGGATAACTGCCATGGATTAGAGTCGAATTAAGGAGGTTCAAACAAACGTTTCTGTGTTCACTATACAAATCACTCACTTAATTTAGGCATTCAGGAAGCATAGTTTAGAGTTCCAGAATGCATGCAGAGAAACGATCAATATAGTCAAAGATTTAATTAATTTTGTCAGACGCTCTCCTAAAAGAATGGCATGTTTTGAAACAACGCAGTTTAAGAGAGAAGCCATTTAAATTAGTAGTGAATCATTGTAGCATATAAGGATAGGTCCTATTATAATTATTAAACGAAGGAATTAAGAATTCCTGAACGAAAGAAACCACGGTATTTGTAATTTGACATTAATTTGACATTATAATAATGAAACAAAATAACTGAGAATTGATACTGGAGAGAACCATGGTATTTGTAGCATTATAACGTTGTAAAAAAAGGTCAAAGAAAATTTTTTTAGGCCTACTCTCTTTGGGCACTCGCACTATTTTGGTCAACTCGGCGCCTATGGGTGCAGTAGAAACGGTTTATTCCATGTATAGTCCATGTGTTATTTAAATCGACCAATGACATCGCAGCTGCATCGTTTCAACGCAGCTATACCAAAGACACCATATAGTAGGTGAATATTAGGCACCCTTGTTCTACATGATCGCCCATTTTTTAAAACAGGTTCTTGATGTGAATAGCAAACTCTTCTGTGATGTGTTGTACTCTAGTGCAGTGTTTTGACTGGAATTCAGTAGCGTCAGTTGAATTTACATTCAGTCTTCACACAGAAATGTGATGAGGATTCTGAAGATTTTGTTACAGATTTAATAAATTTGTCTTTCAGAACTCAACTGTGCATTAATACAGCAATAGTCTACATGCACAGATACTACATGTTCAACTCATTTTCGAATATGTCATACAAAGTTAGTATATGTTATTACTAATTCTGACAAATAATTTTTAATTTTTTGATTGTTTAATATATCCTTTTTTTATGTTCAAGTAGCATTTACAGTTAAAAATGTGACAAGATTAGCAAATATGTGCTGTGTAGTTAGCTGCAAGTTCATGGACATGCCTTGGTTCACTCTTGTAAAATGATTATTTAAAGTAGAAACATGTTGAAGAATATATTTTCATGCACTCAAAATGCGATGCATCTCCAGTGGAAAGTCCAATGGACAAATTTGGAACGTTTAGTCTTTCTGCAAGCAAACTTGCGTGACTCACAAGGACAATTACTTTCTTCTCTAATACTACATAAAGAAATTCAGAATTGAAGGCAATATTATGCTCAACTATACTACCAAATGTGAGTTATATAAAAAAAATTTAAATACCTTTACCTTGATTCATTTCTAGAAATAGGTGTAATTTTTTGTTTGGGTAGGGATTTTTGGATAGTTTGGTCATTTTTATAACATGGGAAAAGGTTGGGCTCTAGTTCAGAGGCAGTGTTGGATTTCTTGTGAAAATGTTATTTTAGCAGGGAAGATGAAGGAAGGAAAGGGAGAGTTAAAGAATTGTTTTCAAAAGTAAAGGAAATAATGGGAAATAATGGGCTCAATGAAGGCAGGAGATGGAAACGTAATATGCGACGAAGAGAAGACGTAGAAAAGATGGAAAGAATACACAGAAGAGTTATATAGTATAGATAAACGAGTCAAAAAAGAGCAAATTGATGTTACAGGGAACCGGAGGTTATTGAAGCAGAGGTAGAATGGGCAATAAAACAACTCAAAGATAATAAGGCGCCGGGTCATGATGGAATACCTATAGAACTGATAAAAGCAGGGGACGATGCAATGATAAAAACAATAACAAAATTATGCAATCAAATATGGGCAACTGGAGAATGGCCGAATGATTGGAAGAAGTCGATCTTCATACCGATATTCAAGAAAGGCGACGCGAGGGAATGCGAAAATTACAGGACAATAGCAATAATATCACACACTAGTAAAATATTACTGAAAATAATCCACAAAAGAATGGAAAGCACAATAGAGAGGGAACTTCCGGTGAACCAGGCTGGTTTCAGGAAATCTCGAGGAACTAGAGACCATATTGCCAACCTAAGGTGGATAATGGAACGGCAAAGGGAGTATGGACAAGAGGTGCACATCTGCTTCATTGATTATAGTAAGGCATTTGACTGCATTAACCACGATTTAATGTGGAAAACCCTACTTGAGATGGGAATTCCGAAACACTTGATATGGCTATTAAGGGGACTATATGAAGATCAGATAGCGGTGATAAGAACAGAATACGGAGACACTGATCAATTCAATATCAAAAAAGGGGTGAGACAGGGATGCATTTTGTCTCCATTCCTGTTTAACTTATATGCTGAAAGAATAATGAGAATGGCGGAAATGGAAGGGGCAAAAGAGGGAGTAAAAATTGCGGGAAGGACATTGAACAATCTTAGATATGCGGATGATACAACACTAACATTTGGCAAAAAGAAAAGATGAGCTGATAGAATTAATAAGAAGGGTAAGGAGAGAAAGTGAAAAAGCTGGCTTATACTTCAACATAAAGAAGACAAAAGTCATGACAACAGCAGAATGGGATACTTTTGAGATTGACAGAGAAGAAATAGAGGTGGTAGAAAGCTTCACTTTCCTGGGATCATTGGTCGAAAAAGAAGGAAAATGTGATACAGAAATAAAACGAAGGATTGCTATTGGGAAAGCTGCAATGATTGGACTGGAAAAGATATGGAAGGACAAGCATGTGAGCATAGATACAAAAAAAAGGCTCGTGAGAGCCCTAGTCTTTCCAACGGTTCTGTATGGGTGTGAGTCGTGGACAATGACAAAGAACATGGAGAAAAAGGTCAACGCATGTGAAATGTGGATATGGAGAAAGATGTTGAGAATATCATGGACAGAGAAAAGGACGAACGAATCAATACGAGTGGAGATTGGTGTCGAGAATGAAGAGTCATTAAAACAAAAAGCGACAAGATTGAAGCTTGGATTCTTTGGTCATGTTATGCGATCTGATGGGCTAGAAAAGGAAATGATGTTGGCTTGTGGTGAGGGAAAAAAAGACGGGGTCGACCAAGGAAGAAATGGATGGATGAGATTCACGATGTAACTGGCATGAATCTGGAAGCACTAAGGGACCTGACTTCGTATAGGAAGCAATGGAGAATGTGTGTCATGGCGATCAGTAGAGCTCCAGGAGTTGACAGCACAAGGTGACAAGGTGTGTCAGAAACCCTTGCTTGTGCAGATCTGTATTTTGTTTAAAAGTTTACGTTAATTATAATTTTTTTAATTTGTCAATAATGAGGTCATAAATAAGTATTTTAAACTGTCCATTGGGTTTGAGTTAAGAAAATGGTTGACAGATTGAGCATACAGATGTGGTCTTGCATGATAGTCTAATGGTTAGTATGCTTTACTATCAACCCAAGGTTGGGTGTTTAAATCCCCACCAGGGCAGAAAGACGTCTGTTCTACTTGTGCCCCTTTAGCGGACATGGGTTTTAGTTGTTAATCTTGGCATATCGTTTATCTTGACACAATTTCTGTTTTTAAAAGCTACTTCAAAAATCAGAAGGGATATATTAAAAGAGTATGACCATGCATTGTCAGAGGGAAGATAAGGCACTGAAGACCTGCTGCCTGCCTGCAAATACTGAGGCTGATAAAGTAGTCACTAATACTTCCTGCCCAAGGATGAATGCCACTTGTGGTTGGCTTAAGTATCTGCTATTCATTTTGCTTTTTGTACTGTTTGATTTATCAGTATTTATTTACTTCAATCCATATTAAGATTTCGTTTGTTCTTACTGTATTTGAGCAGTTGCGCAGTGCTGTGACATTTGATCTGGTTTGTTTAGAGCATGGCTCCTGCATGTGTATTTCTGGCTGCCAAAGTAGAAGAGCAGCCGAGAAAAATGGAACATGTAATTCCAGTGGCATATTCTATTCTTAATCGAGACCTTCCAGGCATTGAAAAGAATTGTGAGGTTAGTTCAGACTCTTTGAGCCGTGTTGAATTTTGTGTACAAATTACTGTGAGAAAAATGGATTGATTTCTTTGAAAGGACAGTTCAGACTGTTAAGAATGGCATTACAGAATATTTCTCTGAGGCTTTGCTTAGTCAGCCCTCTTCCAAAATCAGTAGAGATGTTTCTATACAACAAAAGTCAGAAGAGTTAAAGCCGGTAGAAGGATTTTAGGGCTTTACAGTTTACAGACTTTAGGCATTGCAGGGCACATCATTAACAAATTTCTTTAATGACACAGAGATCTGTGTGTTTACCTGTGACCTCTCCTTGTGCCTCTTGCTGGCCATGCGCAACAAATTACTTTGTTCTTACATTATTCACGAGATTGTGTATGCGTTATATGTTGCCTTTTCGAATGGACCAAGGACCATTCATGCAGGCCTACAAGGCTGTTATTCTAAAGATATAAATAACTTTACATTGTCACAAGTTGGACACTAGTAACAGCAATATAGCTGTGCTGTAATTTTTACCATTTTGATTAGGTATCTGATTTTATTGTATTTCTGATGATATTTACAATGGTTTCACAATTTATGTATTTAAAAACTTCAGATCAAGCCACGTCCTTTTTAGAGATGTGCTGATTTCTTTTGGAAGAGCAAATATCAAAAGCCATTTTGTGGTAAAAGGGTAGAACTAATATTCACAGCCTGAGCCACAGTTGCTTGAATATCAACTCTGGATTTTTAAAATTCCAGGCTTATATGCAGTCTGCACAAGATATCAATTCGTGTGAAACAGATCTGTTAATGACTTTGGGTAAGTGGATTTTGTTTATGTGGTGAGTCGAGATATATATAAAAAATACTCTACTCTGCCGTCTACGAATCAACAGAAATTAATGGAAGATATTTTTAGAATTGGAAGCTAAACACATAAGGGGCCATCCACATATTACGTACGCACTTAGGGGGGTCGGGGGGTCGGAAATTCTCGATTTTGCGTACGGGTGCGACCGGGGGGGGGGGAGGGGGGACAAAATGTGTACGTACGCAAAATAAACTTCTAATTATGACGTCCACATTAGCCTATTTATAACTCTGTATTGTCCTATAGTCGTCCGATGGCATTTTATTACATTATATAAAAGCCATGTGCAGATATTCTGTGCTGTGCTATATATATTCTGTGCTGTAATTTGTCTATATTGGCCCTCGCTCATCCTTCAATCTGGCCTAAAGTGCAGACAGTCCGCTGCCGAGACACTTTCTGCAGCTGGTCTTCGGGGGGGTGCGTCAAGAGTACGTACCCGGGGGGGTTGGAAGAAAGTACGCTTGCGAACGGGGGGGAGGGGGTCAATTTTCCCGAATTTTTGCGTACGTAATATATGGATGGCCCCTAATTCAACCATTGTGTATGCTACCATGTACTATTATAATGATGTCTGTTGAGTGTTGACCTATCAAAACCAGTATATTTTCGGAACTTCGCGTCATATAGGCCATGATAGTATAATTAAGCACAGAAATTAGATTCAAATTACGACAGTTTAGATGAATCTGACAATGAAAAGCTGTCTCATGTATCAAATGGTGAAAAGAAAGTGGCTCTGGGCAAAGGAAATTCCGACTTTGGCACGTGTTTAGAGGATTTACATTTGGCGTAGCCTACATTGTCCGAACACGTAAGTGGGATAGAAATATCAGCCGGACCGGGTGACTTGGGCTTACTAAAAAAAGTGGTTTCAGTGTTTTGTGATTTCGTCGTTTGATAAAAAATTACCAACCTGGCTGACCTTTCAGCCACGGGTCTGGGTTATGCGGGTCAGTAACCGGCTATGCCCTACTGGATGAATGGTTGAATGGACTTTCAGATAAGCGGACAAACGGGTCTGCAATGTACTGATTAGATATTTTCCATTCTAGAAGTCACATTTTTCTATGAAATTCATTACACACACTGTCAGTGGAGTTGGGGCTCTGATGTTCTGTTAACTTGGAAAGCAATAACTGTATATGCAGAAATCATCTTTATAATTCTTAGCTTCACCATTAAGTGACAATGCTGACTTGCTGCAACTTGCTTAAAGTCCTGCATCAGGCAGGGCTATTCCAAGCAGGTGAACTTGCTATAACTACATTGCCCCAGACTTGAGGAAGGAACCATACCTATGTTCACTAGTATTACTAACAAGGATAATTTATGGTTAGTGTCCCCACCTGCTGCAGCCAGAGCTAGCCTAGCCAGGTAAAGGTGGATTTCAGTGGATACCCACTGACAGGGCTATCAAGGCATTCATATCTTTCTAAGTTGCCTATCTGAATTATCCAAGTCATCATTTATCAACACCCAGGCCCTTAGCCAGAAATACAGAGTTGCCCGTTAACAAGCATTCGAAGACCAAAGTCGTGACCCCCACGCCATGAGCGCACGAAGTCGCCACTGCCCGAAGTCCCACCCAGAGGCGTAGCTAGGGGGTGCAGATGGGTACATGTGTCCTTGGGCGCCAAAGGAATGGGGCGCCAAAAAGAGGGTTTTAAGATAAATAATTTACTCTTAATTTTGATGCAGTTTTAACTAATTTTTTTCAAATAAATTTATAAGATTTAATTTTGGCGCCCCAAATATTTCCAGATCCTCATTACTTACAAAGCAGTTATCAGGTGTGATTTTGGCGCCCCATTGAGCACTAAGGGCACCATATACTATCTGCATTTTTCATATTTTATTTAATTAAAATTGCCATGCAATTATTTGGAAAATGTGAAATAGTAAAACGGGGGGGGGGAATTTCATAGTTCGTCCTCAGGCACAAAATATCCTAGCTACGCCGCTGGTCCCACTGCTGTATGAGTCCACCCCTCCAGGTGATCTCTCTCTCTCTCTCTCTCTCTCTCTCTCTCTCTCTCTCTCTCTCTCTCTCTCTTTCTCTCTGCAGGTAAGGCGAGTGAAGCCCGCTCCCCGCCAGCTCCTGCCGGCAGCCCAGGATGCAATCAGAGAGAGACACAGAGAGAGGCCAGCTGTGTCTGTCTGTCTGTCTGTCTCTCTCTCTCCCACCCCCCAGCCAGCACCCGCCAGACCTGCATTCACGACCCGCTGATGTCTCTGTCTCTCTCTCTAGGGAAGTTGTTAAGGCAGCCGAACAATAAGGGAACTAAGTTCACATACCGTTGTAGAAATAATTTGGCAACCCGTCCAATCGGCAACCCGTCCACGCAGAATTTTTACCCGTCCAAAATAATTTTCACCTGTCCAAAGGACGCATGGACGGGTGGCTGGCTAAGGGCCTGATCAACACCGTCGATGCTTATTGTTTTATTTGTTTATTTCCATAATTTTTCTTCAAGCATGTACGACCTTTTGGGTCATTATTAGTTCTGTCCGCAACATTGTAGTAATTTAATTTGGTTTTTCTTTCGACGATTATAAATAGGGCTTCAAGTTTTTGTGGCATAGTTTGCTGATTTATTGGAATGTCTTGCTTACATTCCTTGTTAAGTGGGTGCACTTGTTTAAATGCTGTAAACAAATGTGTTACATATTTCTTACAGGATTCGAAACAACGGTGGAACATCCACACACCACTATTGTAAGGACATGTACCATGATCAAAGGTATGTTTACTTTAATATTAATGATATTAATTTTAGAGCTGTAGCGAATATTTGTATTCGATTCACTTAGAACTGAAGTTCTCCGAATAGTTTATTGGTATTCAGCCGAACAGTTTTCTAAAAACTGAATACATGTAAGAAAAGCATTGCATAAATTTTAGCGCATATCTAGTAAATGCACAATATAAATTAACACTTAACTATGTAGGTTTCTTTGTGATCTAAACTCTGTTTTTAGCTTCCAGTTTCATGAATGTGTGTTCTGAAAAATTTGCATTCAGCAAAGTCCAATGTGGAAATATTTTACAATAATAGACGATTATGCAAGCTCGGCCATTTTCACTTTGCAGTATGTGCAAGGTAATAATTTCACATGGTACTGGCCATTTGAAAAGTTTTACAATAGCATTAAATTATTATTTAAAATGCAAACACACTGAAGAACACATTTTTATGCACTCAAAACAATGGAAAAATTTGGAACATTTAGTCTCTGCAAGCAAAATTGCAGGACAATTACTTTCTTCTCTAATGCTACGTAAAGAAATTCAGAATTGAAGACAATATGATGCTCAACTACACTACCAAATGTGAGTTATATTAAACATATTTTAAATACATGTGCTCATATGTAGTTTTTGCCCCACTCTGTGGTCACTTACTTCGTATTCAGCGAATTAGTAACAAATGTTATTCATTATGTACAGCTCTAATTAATGATTTTTGTTTTCAGGTAAGAAATGGTTAGTGAAGCTCCGATTTTAAATTTCCTAAGGTTTTCATCCAAGGTTTATTGCTACGAATGTTGTTAGTAATAATCTGTACAAGAAAGCTTATTCAGCAAATGATTTTTCTGTTTATGAGTTAAGAGTAAGACAGAGAGATGTGAAGGGGGAAAGAAGGAGGTACAGCAATAAAGAATAGGAGTTATGGGGATTTTCCACAGAATGGATGCTTTGTTATACTAATTTTGTTATTGTGTTTTAGCATCCAGAGATTTTGCGCAGTCTTCATACTTCTTGGCCTCTAGCAGGTAATTAAGCCTACCTTTTGTTTGGAATACTTCATTATTGTTTGTGTTCTTACTAACTAATGCTGGTTTGCTTCTGTTAAAGATTAGTCCTATTAACATCTCATAGTTCTTGTGCATTGTGTGATACTTTTAAAGCTTTTTTATGCTTTTGATGGAATCAGAAATAACCTGTTGAAAAACAGTGCTAGTGATGTTTTGTTTTATCTGGAGTCAGATTTTATTACTGCAATCTTAAGATCTATGATATTGATATATTTATTCAGTTTTTTAAATAGCCTGGTATATTTGTGTTCAAATGCTTTGGATCAAAGATAACATATTTTACAGATTTTAAATTGAAATCTCTTTCAGCCTCCTTATGACGACAATGTGTCTTCGATATCCAACATCGGTCGTTGCTTGTGTCTGCATACATGCTGCATGCAGGTGGTCAAGTTTTGAGGTAAAGAGATTCCGGAAGTTTCATAATTTTCATAGTTTGATTATCGAGTTTTTCTAATTTATGAGCTGGCAGTCACTATTGCTCAATACGTGAATCTGCTTACCAATGTTCAAATTTTTGCAGCAAGTCTGTGCATATGCGTTAATATCTTGCATTGTTGTGGCATTAGTGATTCTTCTGTTTGGCATTAATGATTGCACTCTTCTTTTGGCAGTAACAATGACAAATCATTTGCCATTCTACCTATCATCCCTGGTTGTACTTTGTAGCTGTGTTAAGGGGCAGTCTTGTCTTCTATCAGATTTTCTGGAAAATATGTTTTTCTTAGCATGTGATTGTGTGTGGCTTGCACTCATTCTAGATATTGACCAGGTTATGGATTGGTTTTTGTGTGCCATCGATTAATGCCTTGTGCATTAGACACCATTAAAAATGGAAGTTAGTAATTACAGTTACAATTCAAAGTGTCTGGTTCCACCTTTAGAATACTGTACTTCACAAATTTGTGACCCTCTTCCTGCATTTGTATAGGTCTTTTGATTGCTGAATGTGGTGCACCTGCATACTACCTTTCAGTGCTGAAATAACTGTCACATTGATATTCTTAACACTTATCAAATTCACTAGTTGTAAACATATCGAAGAATATGAAAGTGAATTTTGAAATAAGTATGTGATTGAATTCTTGCAGATTCCCCAGTCAACTGAAGGAAAAGCCTGGTACACATACATAGAACCTACAGTTAATCCAGAAAGTTTAGAGGAAATGACACAGCAGTTTTGTGCTGCTTTAGATAGATTTCCAAACAAACTCAAGAAAAAGATTATTCATAACAAACTTACGCCAGAGGACCTGGGCCAGCAAGAAAAAAGAACACATTTTGAATTACCACAAAATTTCAATCAAAGAAGTAAAGCTAATAGCTCTGCCACAGCAACTGCCTCACAGGCCTCAGCTGGCCCAAGCACTCAGCGTAAAGGTGATCCTGTGCCAGTGTGGAACAAAGAAGTAGTTGCCGCCGGTACAAGCATTCAGGTGGCAAAACCATTGCATTTGAATTCTCAAGAAAAGGCTGCTGTAAACTGTACGTCTGCTGTACCTGCCGGCGAAACGCAACTAAGGCGCGTCAAGACAGAGGCAAGCATAACAACGACGACGACTACTGTATCTGCAAAAGAATACAAAAGACGGCTAGAAGTGAAGAAAGCCGAAGAAGAACAGAAAAAGCAAATGGCAGAAACAGTAAAAAAAGAATCTTCCAGACCAGATGCTAGTGCCACAGGTTCCAGGCAACTTAGTGAACTGAATCAGCCAGTGGTGGTTAATCCACCTGATACAGTAAAGTTGGAGCCAAGAGAAAATATATTTGCCAAGATACAGAAGGATCCAAAGAGTGAAAAGAAGCCAGTTCTGCCGATGTCTGATGGAGACTGTCTTTCAGAAAGCCAGAAAACAGAAAACAAGCTTGATCTTGATGTCATCCTTAAGCCAGAACACATCCATGGCAGCAGTCACCTCAAATTCTCAGCAGCTACCCTTCCGCATAAAACCGCAGTGAATCCACATCATCAGTCAGTCGATCAGAGTCAAAACAGTCGCCAGAGCGGTCGGACATCTTTACCGTCATCGTCGGAAACAAGCCAAGTCAGCGCAGAACCTGGCCATCATCGAATGAAGACAAAGGAGAGGTCTGTAAATGATCAGCTGGCCATGGGTGATGCACAGTCGCGCCATGAAACAGACTTGGTAGCAAACACCATTAGCAAAACTGAACGAAGAAGTTTAGAGTCTACGTTGCATCCTACACCTTCCACAAGACTTAACGTACCAGATGCCATGCCACTGCTAGCAGTCAACAGCTCAGAACCGATGAGACGACATCACAAAAAATCCCGTTCACATCACCATTCACGTGAGGACAGGCACAGTGCAGTTGAAACTGCCAACCTGGCCAATGCTCCTCTCAAGCTGAAAATCATTACTCCCCCTCCTGCTCAGAAATCACATTTGGAGTCTGGTGATCTCAAATTTAAAATCAAGAATCCAGCAGTGGAAGGCAGCCAGCACAAGGCAAACAGTGGCACGCCAGAGTCCACCGAAATCAAGAAGCTGAAGATAAAGCTTGCCGGTCCTGCTGGAAAACACGAAACTGTTGGAAGTGATGAACGATACATGGCATCTGGTGCCTATTCCGCAGATCCTGCCCCTTCCACCTCTCATGAAAGCCATTCTTCCCAGGTGCCATCTTCAAAGAACAACGGAGGAAGCACTGCACCACAAGGTGTTAAGTTAGTGCTGAGCAAAGACAAAATTTCTGGAGAGTATCAGCGTGGTTCTTCGGTACATCATGAAGAACCACATCATCACCGACGAAGACACCGACACCATTCCAAATCGGAAACAAACCGAGGCGACCAAAGTCACAAGCGTCCTTCATCACCTGACACCCACAATAAGCAAAAGATCCCTCGTCTGGAAGCTGAGGGAAATTTCGGAAACGGGAGCCAGGGTTCGGCAAATAAGTTCCAGAACCCTTATTCTGTGAACTATTATCCAACCAGTCTCACCCAGCAATACACTCAGCACCTTGTTGCAGCACCATATCAGGTGAATCCACGATGTGGTGTAATACAGCCTCCACCTCCACCGCCTCCTCCACTGCCCAGTGAACCTGCTCCATTACCTCCACCTCCACCACCATTTTAATTTGAGTTGATCATACTGACTGATGTTATCTATATTGATCCAGGCTCAAATTGCTTTGGACACAAAATTTAGCTGAATATGTTTTGCTAAAAGTTAACCTTTTTAAGATCATTTAGTGAACACAGTACTAACAATATTTTCTTGCTAATGCTAAAGTCTTCTGTTAGGTAATTGGTCAATTGCCAACAAGTTTATTAATTAAAGAAATTTGAGAAGAGCATTGTTTAGGTCACTTCGTATGTAGAACATGTATGTATGCACGTAATGAAGAACGTTGTCAGTTTCATTTGGTTTGTGAATGCCCCGCCTTGCTGGATATCCTTTTTTATCTGCAAAGCAGAGGTAGTTTCTTCCCCAATCATGCGATCTTCAACTGTAGTCCCTGACCTCCAATGCAATGGTGTTAAGCTACTCTATAGACTGGTGCACTTAGTTGTTACATTTCTGTTGGCGCTGTGAAGTGCACCAGCTAAATGTCCGTTAACATTTGCAGTGCACTGTTATGATAGGATTCCTGTGTATGCAAATCAAGAGTGCATGCTGTGACCAGAAAAGTCGTGGTTACTGCAATAAGTTCTTGACTCTGAGGCTAGCAATCATTCGAGTGTGTGGTTTTCCATTAGTTTGTGGCTGTTGAACAACACAAACCAACAACAGTGAGCAGCATTTCTGTTGCAAAGTATAGTAGATCTCACGCGTGTTCTGTTGATGCCTAAAGTATGCTACATAATGTCCTATATATACAGTGACGCTGTGATGTTTACTGTGTAAACTTATGGTGTTTTGTATGAAAGAGAGGAGATCCTTTTGCTTACAAGTTTGACGTACTTGCTTGTGCCAGGGATTTCAGTTCTACGTTGATGCTTTATTTATGACACTGGAGCTTTAGATATGGCAAGTGTAAGCCCTGTGAAGTAAGCATTGCCGAAAGCAGTGGGAATTCCTGGTTCAGGCCAATTTGGTCTCCAATCTCTGCATACTCTGTCTGTAAATACCAACACAAGCTGAAAGGTTAAGAAGTTGTCTTGTTGGATTTGCACTTGTGTTGGAAGATCCTTTAGTCTGGGACCAAGCTTCTGATATATGTTTATAGGGGTGCATTAATGTGTTGCCTTTCCTTCTGTGTTGTTTTGACACTGTTGTGCAGTTTTGAAGTTGTCTTCCATTAATTTGCCTGTGGTCCATGCATTATTTTTCAGTTGCAGTAACAAATTCAGTAACAATAGTTAAAATCACGTATATGTGTAGACCGTGTGGCATCATGTCATCATTTGAAACAGCCAGCTGAACTGCGTGTGAAATGTTGCTGGTCATCAACTTAATTTTGAGCGTCCTCTGATGTGCACCTGTGAAAATGTGAATTAAAACAAATGGCAATACCAATATGGGTTTTTGAGACGAGTCTTATTTTTGGTTGCTAGGTTCCTGGTAATATGCTGGCGTCAGTTTGCTTTCTTGTGCAAAAGTGATTGCCGTGCAGTTGTGTATGTGGAGCGTTTGCTGTTGTTGAATATAGAAACCTAATTCTGTAGAACCAGCATAAGGATGTGTAAAACTACTACACATAACTACACATAATATATATTTAATGTGGATCTTTTAGAGCATACCAAAGACCATTAAATAAGTGACAAAAAGTCGTAATATGGTCTGCAAGTTTTGTGTGTTGTTGAATTTGTGCTTATGATGAACTTATTGTTGTCGTGGATCATATCAAATGATGACAAATCACTTTCTGTGCAGTGCATTGCTCATATAACATCATCTTTGGTTTTACTGGTGAAGTGCTGTAGTACTATTGGCTACAGGATCAGTTTTCCGAGCAAAATGCCGATTGTTGTGTTACATAATTATTATATGTTAAGAGATTAGAACATAACAACTGTCTGTTATGCAAACCAATATTAAAAATAACTGGAGTAGTTTGTAGACCAATTTTTTGGGACTGTTGTCTGGCTAAACAAGTTACAGCATTAAGAAAACACAAGAAAATAAAAAATATGCTTCTGTCATCATTTCATCCTTCTCTGTTTTGCTAATATTTGATGTACCATAATTTGGCACATGTCTCGTGCAGTTCTATACAATGGATGTGGTGACAATGATTATAATACATATTTTTTCATTTGTGTGCTTCATATTTCAAGCATTTCTAACTTTGTTTCTCTTTTATCAAGCATGCTGGCATTCGTGAAAAGCTTATTTAGATTTTAACGTCAGCCAAGTGGCAACTGTATGTGGCTAACGGATTCTGTGTTGCTTCTACTGAGCAAATCAGATCATTAGTACGACTAGTGCATATACTGGTAATCTGATATCTGTATGTCATTATATACTTTAGTAAGGCAGGTATCTGTGTAGTTCACTTTGACCCTACTTAAATGTTTGCAGTGTATATACTATACTATATATATGTACATGCTTGTGTGTATATATATATATATATGTATGTGTTTGTGTATATATATGTGCTGTTGTTGTTTGCAACTTGTGCAATGCATTGTAAAGTTTTGGGTTTTATTTGGAGAACCATTTTAGGATTTTTGTCCAAAAGTCCAAAAGGTTTGATACAGTGGATGGCTTTGGTTGTGGTATTTGTTATATTTTTAAATTCCCCTTCTGCATTGAAGCTTTATTTAAAAAGAAAAGATGATCGAATTAAAGCTAAACAAAACACTGGCGAAATTTGATACAAATTACTGCTCAAATGCTGTTAATTTCTGTCTGAACCATTGTTTTCTGCTCTGAACCCGACAACTTTCTCTTCATGATGAGTACCCAGGTAGTGGTATGGGCTACTAGCAAGTAATTAACAGCCTTGATAGCCTCAGCTTGTGTTTGTTGGGTTATGGTGTCATATTATTGGGTTCTTATATAACAGATTTTGAGTTCAAGTTATCGTTTTGCTAGTGAATTGTTTCTGCTTTCCAACTTTTCCATGTTTTGATAAAGCTATTGGTAAACATTTTGTGATTTTGATCCATCTGTTCTTCAATCGTGTGACTGTGTCTGGACTGTATTACTGACCAGATCGGTCTAAAACCAGCTCAGTATGCACTTATTTGCGTTGCAATTTCTTGTCAGCTGAAGGAGCAATGACTGAACAACATTGTTCCATATCTGGTTATGATTCATATTCTGTAGTGTCTGTGAACATCTGGTTGGAATAAAGTAGTCTGTTTTACTCAATGCTCAATAATTGACAGTTTAGCTAGATCCGTCGTAGTCGGTACACCAGCCAACAGCAATACCATTTTTTTTGCAGATTTTTACTTAATGTTGGTTTCACTTTTCCAAATGACTTGCATCATTATTTCATGCAATGTAGGCCATGAATAGCCACTTGCCTGAATTTGAAATTGTTTTCTTGTGGCAAAAGTTGAGCTAAGTTACTAAAGATGTTTTACAGAATTTCAGTGATATCTAGAGCTTGGGTTGATTTGTTTATATTAAAGAAGAGTAAGCATTACCATGAAATGGTCACATTGTCCAGAAATTCATAGTTTGTTTCTGGTCATTGTTATAGTTTTAAATGTGGTGCCAACTGCTGCAGTGAATATTTTCAGATTTGATATGCAATTGATAGTATAGTAGCTGTCAAGAAAATGCTTTCAAACTTAACAATTCAACAGAAAACCTTTTCTTGCTTAACTATAGAAGTGAATGAGATTGTTCATGGTAAAACCCATATCGTAAATGGCTAGCCTAGTAATAGACGTAGTGAAATCCATGTTCTTTGTGATCTCAGAAACGTTTTTGGGAATGCCCAACATGTTCCAGCTGTGTTGAACTATGGAAATCATTGCTCCATGTTGTGCAAGATGTTAGGCAGTCGAGCCAACAATGCATACCCGAATCGTGTAGATATTGTACTTCAGAAACGTGTGCACTTGACTTTCATATAGATCAATAAATATGTAGAGCCTGTGAGCTAAACTGATAAACCACCATCATTCTGCATGCATACATGCCTCCATATTTAATTTCTTGTTTAAAATAAGATGGCATTGTATCTTATTTTTAAGGATGCATGATTAGTTGTAGCATAAAGTTTTGAAAATGATGTTCCTAAGTTACTTATAATTTTCTGTTTTGTACTTTGTCATAAAATTCTCTGAATCGTGCATCAGAATTATATGTGGTGTGTTGTGTAACACAGGGGTTGGCATGTACCCTTGCAATTAAACTGTGACATCTTTTTTCCAACTATTGGCAACAACTTGCTGATATGGTCCACGTCCTTTGCCAAGCTTTGCTGTATGTTCTGAAAATGAGGGTGACCAAGTTGAAGAACTACTTAATATATCATCTTAGTATCTGTTGGTAGTTGCCTCAATGTAAATAATTTCTGTCCTATATCAAGATTTGAACCAAGCATTGCAGGTGTTGTTAGCGGAGTAAATTTTCAGTTCTGTTGAACTAAAGGAGTTGTTCACTTTGGGACAAGTTATCCACTGTCCAAGGCCTCTCATACCATTGTTCAATTGCAGTCATACCTGAGAGAGATTTCTTGACACGCTGTGAACACAACGAAGAGGTTTCCTATATTGTGTGTGCAAAATCTGCCCAATGCACAAGTTATTCTTTGCTGTGAATGCTTATTTACTATGCACTTTCCAATTGTAACAGCCATTTTGTGATGGCTGCATAGGTAATAATTTGGAATTGGAAAATAAATTACCAGTGTGCACTATGTGATACTTGTAAGGCCTGATTTCCTAGCGGCTCTATATTGGTGTTGCAAACGAGTTACCCGCATGCATTGCTTTCCGACACATCTGCTTGACACACTGAGACACTTGTATAGCTTGCACAAGTACTTCTTGCCAATGATTCAAAGTTCCTCTTTATTTAATTTTTTCTCATTGTAAAATACTGTACACTATGGTGAATCAAGAAAGCGGATGGTTCTGCAAGCCAAATGCATCTGAAAGATGAACAGAAGCAGCATTCTGGGTAGTGATGTCTTTTTGGTTTTTTGAATATTCATATAACTGCTACTGTACGTACAAATTACAGTGAACAAAGCTGTTTCAACACGTTGTCCCTATTCATTTGACAAATGTAATGTAACTGCACATACAATCCCATTTGCCATGGACTGACCACAATTCCACACTGCACTGTGGAAGTGAGGGATGGTGGAACAGTGATATTTATAACTGTAACAACAGAATGAGAAATACTATAGTCTTCCATATGGAGAACCATTTAGTAATGCTTCAGTATAATCCCAGTTGAAAAAACATCAAAAACTCCTCCACTTCAAAAAACAAAGTTTATGTTATAACATAGAATGTAAATTGATACTCGACTGAAGGTTTCAAAAATTAAATCATTGCACAAGGCTGCAAGCAGACCAAGGAACTAAGTAAGGATCAGCTGCAGTTCTAACCAATGTCTTAGTCTGTTAACCCTTTAACGATGAGAGTGTGCTAAAAGCAACTGTTAACCAATGCAGCTTGTCGTTAAAGTGTTAGGCACAGTGGTGTGCAATGCTATGCTGGAAGAGTATATACAGTGCTATTACACGTAGTTATGTAATGTTAACTGTAAATCAGAACTTTAGCAGTAAGACTGCCTCTTACACATACATGTACATATATCAGAATACTGGAAGATTGCAGAGTAACATCATGAAAAAGAAACCAATTTTAAACTCTTTCCTCTGCAACTGTCTATTCCATGAAAAAACCTGTCTATGAACAGTTGTATAGTTCCAATTGACACGAGCTGAACTTTTGATGAGGAACGCGTTGTGCAACTGCATACTTCTAAGACGCATTGTGCATTGGGGGTGGAGCAAAGGACAGATGCTGATTCTGAACAATAGTTAATAACCTAAAAGCAAACAGAACTTGGTTAGAGTTACAGCTAAACTTTAGTGTATCATGTCACCTGCTTATGCAACAGATACTGTTGCAGTATACACGTAGTAAAACTTCAAAGCTTTGGCAGTGCAGACAAACCACAGCAATACATTTCCCATCACTTAACAGCCAAAGTCTCTCTTTACTTAATCACCAACATCTTATGATCTGAGAAAATGTGAATACAAGGTAGTTAAACCAGCACTCGTCCCTATAACATAACATCGTGGCTTCTAGGACTAACATATATACACAATATGAAAAACATAAGAGATTATTTACTCTGCGGCTTAGAATGTAATAATTTTTCTACAACGCAGAAGCAATCCCTCAAGAAAAATGAAGTCGGGGAGAGAAAGAGGTTGCCAAAAATTTAGCTTCATCCTCCGGACCATAAGAAAATGCTTCCCTCGAGAGCACTGGTACTGCACACAGACGGAAACGACACAAAAAACTGTTGCAAAAAAATTCCATTACTCTAATACTATCGAGGCAAAGAAATTTCCACCAGTACAAAAACAGCAGGTGGAAAGCCGCATACAGTGTGGTAGATTTACACAGTGCAGCCCTCTTGGCTGGAGATACAGTATATCTGAAACTACTGGACATCTAATAAATAAAAAAAACAGCAAAAGTTTGAACCACTGTGGCAGCTCAAGTCACCTTTTAAGCTTACATATGCACCTGCAGAACGAGGCCCTAACAATGAATACCCTGTAACCACCACCAATACCGTCCATGGATAGATCACAAGATGTAGCCAGTTAGCCAGCTGTAGATTCCAAGTAGGAAGTATCAGTCTTAGCAGCACTAACAGTCAACAGCCACAATGGCTATGCAGCAAGTTTGACGTCTGGCACGTTAATCTTTTATTCATTCCTATAATTTTCAATCTGCCAATTCTTGTCTGCCTGATACTGTGCCATATAAATCTGTTTCTAACACAATAAAATATTGTTACAACACCACAATCTGAAATTCTAATATTTCCCTATGTTATCTATATAATATATACTCATTTTCTAAAGTAAGTTTGATAACGACTTGGTTAACGAATATCACCAGTGCTTACCTACAAGGTGGAATTGTCTGGCAAATAACACGAAGGTCACCTAATTTAAAAACAAAACATTAAATGCCTGAGTAATTTTACCATTTAAACAAGCAACAAATACTTAATGCATTATAACAAATTGAGTGGTTTGTCAAAGCGATAAATAAATGTCTAAACGTGTGCAGATACATAATTTACTTAAGATGCTTTGAGTCAGGACGAAGCTGCTTCAAGTTAGCTCAGGAATTAACAGTGCACATTGTCAAATCTACCTTGCTCAACTGGATGAAATATGAAAAAGTCAATTTTAATTTCAGTATTGTCTTGTACTGCACAAAAGATTATGAAGTGATAAATAATTTTACGCAAATACAATTTTAAAATTCTTGCTTCTTAATACAATAATATATTCACAATATTATGCCAAAAGAAGAACTGAGTGAATGAATAAAACAGATGTTGAAAAATAATGACCTAAATTTTACTACCTACCTATGCTACATCGAAAGGCACCAGTTGCCAGAGCAACCTGCAGCACCTGCACCAATCTATCGACAGCTGTTTCCATGGCATCCGTTGCTATAGGGACACCAGCAAGAAGTTGTACTATAAGAGCAATGTCTTTAACAATCATCATCATGTCAGCGAGAGTAATTAGTTCGAGCTGAGGAGCGCCTGGAATTGAAGGGAACTGAAGAATTGTCTGTAAGATGCTCAGGTGTAGCTTTGTCCACAGATGCATGCATCTCTGCGACTCCTGCGACTGAACTATAGCAGCATCCTCCTAGTTCAACACACAACATCTTACACTTTTAAAATCCAAAAAATGACAGCAATAAAATATAGTTTAAACAGACAGATCTGCATGCTTCTGCTACAAGCAAACATTGGACAGATCCACATTGCATGATTTACTCAGACAAGAGCCAAGGACCATCCTCAGAAAAGCATCCTTATGTTTCTGCCCCTCCTCTTTTACATCCTCAGAACTTGTTCAATTTAACTAAACATAGGAAGAAGTCTTTTTCAACTTTTTTATAAAAAAAGTAGTGCATATGGCTAAAGAAAACTGCACGTATCTAATGACTACAACGAATTAGAAGCAGAGATCAGACAGTTCATGGAAATAAGAATATTCAGGTAGATAAAGTCAAACGTTTCGTTATGTGCACAGAATGCCAGCTGACTATTTTCTAAACAAGCACTGGATGCACCATGTGAAGGAAGCCAATGCAAAATCAATGATGTTCAAGACAAATGATAGATAGACAAATGAGGGCAGAACAAGACTCAAACTAAGCAGAAGAAAAGCAAGGGACTCGACAAACAATTAAAAACAATGGACATCACTTATTTGCACTTGAATGATGATGACAACATGATGACGATGATGATGACATAATAAATAGTATGTATGGAGGTAGCTTTTATTTGCATCTGACCAGCACGCATGCATAGCATCATTGAGGCAGGGCAATGACAAATTAAAACGTAGTAACATCTACATTTCTGTGTCAGTGACATAGCATCAGAGAAACTCCATGTTGCTTATACAGCTGATCAGTTAGCTGGTCAAATCTGTACCCAGTTTATCAAGCCACAAACCAAATCTAATTTAAAATTAGATACCAGTGAGATCAACAGTTTACCGATTTCTTTCGCTGAAGAGCCATCATGAGTGGTGCCTTCGTACACCAGCGCACCAGCCCTGGAATGGGCGTCTGGGTGTTGGGTTTGGTTGGTGATGTCCAAAGAGTAGAGCGCTGAGAATGAAGGTACTGAGTCTGGTGTATCGAGGTGAGAGCCAGCCGAGGGTCAGAGGTCATCCAATCAATCATCTGTTCCAGCAGCTGGCTCGATATAATCGGCTTTTTGGTGGCAGAGTCTAGCAAATAATTTGAAAGTTTATCACAATCACATCTAGTACAAAGAAATTCCACACTAAATATTAACTTGGAAGCTGTTGCTTTGTGTTTACTACTAGCTGTTGCTCCAGCAGCTGGATTTAAAACATAAACTACATCAAGCATGAGCTACAGCAAACTAAATGTGGCCTATAGCACAATTTTGCAGTAATACAAGCACCATAAGCAAAGTTTAAAGCTAGGTTACCGGTAATAATAAAAGGATGAAACAGTGATTATAACAAAAACTGTCTGCAAAAACTATATGTACAAACTAGGGCTGTACCGAACATTCGCTTTGTATTCGCTTCGGGGCCGAATAGTGGGCCAAATAGCTATTGGGTATTCGGCCGAATAGTAGTGGTTGAACCGAATAAATAGTGGTCACGTGACATCTGTTTCTGCATATGTCAGTGGACTGAAGTAACTCTCATTAACATAATATATGCTATGGTTGCAGCCAGGCATTGCCTACTTCCTGGACCGCAGTATCGCTGTGTCAGTAGTCTCATTCTTTGTGTACAGTGAGTGAACGTTAATGTATTTTTGAATGTTGTTGGCAGACCTATTTTGTACACTATTCGTATTCGTATTCAATCGAATAGTTGGTCCAATTATTCATATTCGGCCGAATAGTGATAATCACCTATTAAGTACAGCCCTAGTACAAACTATTATGATTCAATACCTGAATATTAAGCACAAAAAGAATTTCAGGTAGTCAACCAAACTGCTGAATATGAAAAAAAAGAACTAGATTACAAACCAGGTAGAGAATAAATGTATGTAATGGCAGTCATCATTGCACATGTAAAGTGCGTAGATACTTTTGGCAAATCCTTGAGAGCCACGATGGTTTCTGGCACCAGACCACAGTAATCTTGAATTAGTGATGACACAACAGTCATCACTACATCAGAATTGCACCCTTGTGACTGAAAATAAAGTATCATACCAAAGTAAAGTGATGCTATGTTTTGTGAGTTTTTAAATGTTTCTTACATAGCTGCAACTGCTATGTGTGTCATTCATTTAGTTATTAGTTCATTCATTTTATTTATTGGTTCCAAAAACATTATGAATGCATATTATACAAAAACTAGCCTCTCCTGCACAGAGCATCTGTGCACTAGCTTGAAAATTATCCCTTTAGGAAAATGCTTTGATGCTCCCATTAGCTAAGGGTCATAAAGTGGTTGCCAAAAATTATCTGGGTTCTTTGAGAACTTTACCCCTATCCGGAATTGGCAAAAAGACCAAAATCGGTTATGCCCTATGGTAAATTATTCCACACAGAAGTCTAATGCGCATAATTGCAAATAGTGGAGTGTCGGTGAGGGTAAAGCTTCCATGATTACGTTGCAATTATCATTTATTAAGGATTTCGTTCTGTAATTTCTGCAGTGCATCCTCAAGAAGTCTGCTCAGAAGAACCTCCAACACAGCCTCAGCAAAAGAGAACAGTTTTCAAGCATTGATAAAAGGTCTCTAGTCAAAGATGTGGCTCTAAGGAAACCGATTCCGGGTAGACAACCCAACCACTGAGCAACCCAACCACTGTCAAATCGTGTGCAAATGAAACAATCAATTTATTCCAGGTCCGATCGTGCAGTGCAGGATTCTGTGGTCAGCCACGGACAAGGCAGCGAAATTTCTGTAAGCAGGAAAGCACATTTCCTACCTTGCACCGCCACATTCACACACAAATCTTCAAGTAGAAGTGCAGTGGGATGAGCAGCATATGAAGTGTAATGACACATACACTTAACCCCTTCTGTCCCTTATGACGTACGCCGTACGTCATGATTTGGACGGCCGCGCTACCTTATGACGTACGGCGTACGTCCTATAGTATATGGACGCCTGCATGATGCAGTTAGCGTTGTACTGCATAACCTTGATAGGGCGTGCTTATTGTTTGTGTGCGGACACTTCTTGAATGAAGAAATATTGAGAAATTATATTCTAAACATAATAATCTATGCTGACAAAAGGGTCCTGGTCATTGGATATTCATGGTCGACATTACATGGCCGAGATTACAGTGTTGAGGCACGATGTCACGTAAAAAGTTTAGTAAAGAACAGGTTGTAAATTGCTGCTAGAGTCTTCTGAAAGCGATGTATAGCCTTCTAGTAGAATTACTATTGAGGCTGACTCAGAAGCACTTTCCAGATGTTATTCCACCAACAGATAAGATAGGCAGAGCACAGAAGCGATGCAGAGTCTGTTGGGCACCATACAAGGTTCGACGTGACGTTCATTATCATTGCCAGGATTGCCCGACGAAGCCTGTGTTTTCCGGCGTGCTTCAGAGCATATCACACACAAGTGGAGTACAGTTGACTTGTGTGCATATAGTTACTGAACTGATGAATTCTGTTTCAATTGATACAGTTGATTATCTGGCGAATTTTACTGATTTTATACTTTGTATGTAGTGTTGATTACTTCCTGAATAGTATCGATAACAATAAAAATAGCTCCAAAAGGCTGTACTTGTCAATAATTATAAAATTTGCATGACAAAGCATGTTAAAAAGCGAAGAAATATGTATTTGAAGTTTCAATGTTACCAGATAACACAGAAGTTGTATAATGTTATGTACGTTATGTCTATGAAAATCCACCAATTTTGGGCAGATATCCCCGGTAGCGCACGACTAAAATGGCATGGTACGGGGGGAGTTAATCAGAATAATTTGTTTAATTTAGAAATATACTGCCAACAAGCTTTGTTGCTGCACATAGCATAAGTTCCAGGTGCCTAATTCACACCAAGAACTGGCAGTGGCAATCTTGTATGACAGGTGGGGGGGACACGGGACACTTTTGAACTGATCTGGTCAAAAAGAAGTTGAACATTTTTTTATTGTTGACCTTTTTTTGGTGTTTCTTCAAAATTTGGGGGGACAACTCTATAGTGTGTCCCTCCACTGTCAGAAGTGGGGGTCTTGTCCGCTCGACCCCCCTGATCGCCCCCCATGACACCATGGGAAGACAGTGGGGTGGACTAATCATATAACTATGATGTGAGCGCAGACGTCATCTGGTCAAAGAAAACCGTCTGACATAGGATTACCCATTTGTTAAAAAAAAACTGATTGCTCCATTTGGTTAAATAATATGATGATAAAGCAGATTTCGTGTTACAAATATGCAGGCACAGCTCAATAAACAAGAAGAGAAGAAAGCAAACTGACCTGCATCCAAACGGCTGCTGAGTTTAGGAGATGAGAGTTCTGAACACCGACAGCCATAGAAATAACTTTTGTGAGGATAGACAGCTTCAACTCATTGTCATAACACCGAACAAATATTGCTTTGAAGACGGAATGTTTGGCTGCTTCATCTTTGTGTTGAACATAGAACTGGAGGATCAGATCGACCAACTGTAATTCCTGTAATGCGCTCAGCTTCTGTCAAATGTACCATCATTTACCATACAGAACTTTATTCAGTTATGCCGAGGCTAAGAAAATGAAGTCGCTAACACTTCATACCCATGGCTGCCTCAAGGCTAGCTTAAGGGACTGCTCTTCTTCTTCTATTCAGTTTTAAAAGGAATTAAAAAGACAGTCAGCTAATAAATTACCATTTAGTCATCAAGAGAGATTAATTTTAGTCAATATCTATACAACAGAGCTTTGATGTTTCCAAGTATGCCTGTTTACAGCCAAACATTTGCAGAGCAACTCACAAAACACTCTGATTACGGCTTGGTTTTGGTGTGCCATCAGGGTGCTCAAGAGTGCAGTGGTTAGCGTTCTGGACTGTCAATCAAGAGGTCGGGGGTTCAATCCCCGCCAGGGCAGAAATTTGGTTCGAGATTTCTGCTCCCCCTGCACCCCATAGCCAACTCAGCTATAATGAGTATACTGTTCATACACTGTCGGTTGGAAGATGAGCAACCCAAATAATTTCACATCCATCCTTTGCTAACTCCTTTGCATCCTTTAAAAGGTTAAGAGGAGAGTTGAAGAATCACTTGATTAAGGTGGCAATTCTCAGCCTCAAATTTGAATGAACTATATTGTGAGAGAGTAAAAGTGGATGTATAGATGAAGAATCAACAGTATTCAGGGTATTTGCATATAAAGCATTAGACCGATCGATAGGTCAATCAAACTCATGAAGCTTTCTGACTTCATGTCATTGAGTAATTCAGAGTACGGAAATCTGAGGATTTGTTATGATGGTCTCTGTTTATTACCGTAAACTATACTAAACGAAATAATCAAGCTAATGATATGGACTGTCAATCAAGAGGTCTGTCAATCAAGGAGGGCAATTGGAAGTTCATTGGAGAGATTGTCATCTATTAGTCTGCATCTTATTTATATAGCACCTCTTCAGAAAACTCAACAGAGTCTTTGTCATTATGATGTCAGAGCAACGTTGGGAGTGTGCTGACACTTCGATAAAGTTAAAAAATTCCATTCCATCTGGGAAACTTTCTTGCTTAAGAACACGCTACACTGCAACATCTAAAGACTGCCTCTAAAAAAGTAAAGCATAATAATTACACCAGTCAGTTGATGTCATATCATACAGTAGTATAATAGGGTTTATGTGTTATATGAATTTGTACTGATTATAAATTTCACAAGCTCTATCAAGGACTGATGCCTTATTGAATGTTACTGCTCTTGATGAGATTTGCATTTCACTTCCCACACTGGTGAAAGATAAGCATAACACCACAATGGACTTAACTGGTTCTTAGGTTTGAAGCCTCCACCATATTTCTATTATTATTTAAAACTTTGATACTGTACATCAGGGGTTGGCAACATACGGCCCGCGGGCCGGATCCGGCCCCTGGGGACCTTTGGACCGGCCCTTGACATGTCCTTTGTATTAGCATTGTACCTGGCACTTGGGAACCTTTAATCCGGCCCTACATGAATGTCTGGATTTCTGTATGTAGGCCGCAATTAAAACGTCTGTTTCTTATTTATTAAGAATCCGGCCTCTAATCTAGTCAACTAGTTCACTACTCAATCATCAATGTAATTACTCCCTGCATGAAACAATACCACGGAGTGGGTAGGTTCAAATCTTTAGAAGCCATCTTCACTTAGATTTCATGCCCTGAAAATGGTTACACTGTTTCCAAGCAACTACAATTGTGAACAGATCTTCTCAAGGATGAAACTAACAAGATGCAAAAACAGATGCAGACTAATAGATGACAATCTCTCCAATGAACTTCGAATTGCAACTTCGAACATTGAAGTAAACATTCAGAATTTGTGTCGTGAGAAGAAGCGTCAGATCTCACATTAATCATTAATATAGCACACCAAGCAAATAGATACATTATACAGAATTACAGTTTTAGTGAAGAAATTTAAAACATATTTTGTATTTTATTATAGTGTAAGACTATATCTAAGGTATTAATATAATAAAGTTTTCATCATAAAAATTATCTTCTTTTACTTTAACTTAAATTTAACCATAACGGCTATATCGCAATAGTTAGTTTGAATAAAAATAATATTGTCCTTATTTTCTTGGGCAAATGAAATTAGCCCGCGATTGGCATATGACCCCTGAGCTGCCTTAAAATCCTAATGTGGCCCTCTACCAAAAGAAGTTGCCCATGCCTCCTGTACATAGTTAGAAGAATTTTGACAGGAAACTTCTTTGCATTGACCTCCCTAGACAGCTTAGAGGCAATGATCTCACTCTCTGTCAAATAATTTACCTTTTGAGGGTCAAGCTTTTCAAAGACAAACAGGACGATATTTCATTTAGAGAATGAAAATCCATAACTTACCCTCTGCTGCCTTGACTTAGCTGAGGACAGTCCAAAGATGAACTCTGCAACCACCTGTTCAGCAAGGTCTTCGTTTGCGACTCCAAGCCCTGGTATTCCTGTGTTGCCATGGTTCAAGAGGTTTGCAAGCTGCTCAAGTGCCATTCGTGTGCACTCAGGAAAGTCATAGCGACGCAGACTCTGCACTATATCCATACTAAGCAGCTACTGCATTTAAAAAATGCTGCACTGTAAACATGCAAACAAATGGTTAAGTTATGAGACAGGCTAAATATGAACTTAGAATTATGTAAAATGTTGGACATCTTCAAATGATATCCAATTCTAGCATGAAAACTAGTACAAGTGAGAAACAATTTTCTAAGCCAAGAAATATACGGCTTTTTTTACAGTTTAATTTGCTTTCGGCGATTCCAGCCACGGCTAAAAAGAGCAGTCTATAAATTAGTATAAAAAGTAGTAGAGTGATCCATAGGGACCAAACGGAGCGCCATTGGGAGCCCGTTCCAGGTCATAGGGTCATCATACTTAGTACGCCTCCTCCTCATCCTCCCCCACCCCTTCATCATCATCGTCGTCGCCGTCATTATAAATGAAGATTTTCTGAATTTTTTATTGACGACCGTATCATATCTTTGAAAAAATACAAATTGTACACGAAATTGTATTCTTTTTAATATCTACTGGTTTGACGGTATAATAAAGAAAGCCACGTACGATAAAAAGTCGTAAAAAATATATCATAAATGTCTATTTTGGCTTAACTTAAACTTATTGAATTTTATTTCATTAGTTTACGAGATGCATAAAAATACAGACGAAATATAATAGGTCAAATAGCTACATTCTCGCATTTCATCGACACCGAAGATACGTAATATTCCAGTGAATCCAGTCAGAGATTAATATCATCGACTTCTAATAAAGGTCGATGGTTTCGACCCTCTTCTTAAGTTTCAGGATCGTCTCGATGGTTTTTTCATACGGAACGGCGTTCCGGCACCTGTTTTCAGTAACTAAAAATTCAATAATTTATTTTAGTAATAAAAACAATAATTAGGTATTTTCATTTGATTTCAGTATTGTGAAGTGTTTTCAGTGTTTATTGAGATCCCCCCAATGCCAAAAAACAGTTTTATCGAGATTTTAGCCCTTCCATAATTGTTCAGTTCCGGAACCTATTGCTCCGTTCCGGAACCTTTTTTCTAGAAAAAACACTGATCGTATCAAACGAACAGAAAATTAATGGAATATAAAATTACGTTTTTCTGTAGCGACCGTATGGCCTCTCAATTTTCAATTAATTTATCGGATTAGATTCGTCACCACGGCTGCCAGTTTGAATGGGTTCCACGCCATTCCTATCTACCCACCATTCTAGTCCAAGATTCAACTCTCTTAAATAAGTTCTATGCCTTGTAACCGGAGGGTCGCAGGTTCGAATCTATCTCAAGCCGCTGCATAGCGACCTTGGACAAGTTGCTCACCCACAATTGCCCAGCGCTCGTGAATAGACTGGTGCTCTGTACTTGGTCTTCGAGTGGCGCTTTAGAAGTTTGGAGATTACGAGTACGATTGAAATTGTAATCAAGATTACATACTTACTTTCTTATCTAACTAAGTACTTTTCTTTCAGAAGAAAGTACAGGAACAAGAAGTTAAGCTGGGAGCGTAAGCGTTGTTCTGAAATAAGAAAGGGTTCGGAGAATAAAAAGGGTTTATTTAATCAGTTGTCTAAATTGAAAATGGAGGCGCTAGTGGCAAACGTCGATCACATAACTTTTAATATCGAGAACGCTTTGGCGACGCAGTTAGGATGTCAGCCGTTGCCGTTTCACGGGATGGACAGTAAGTTTACCATTCTTTTGACGAGTGTAATGTTGTGGTCCTAACTCTAACTATTTCGCCATAATTTGGCAGCACACAACAAATACACACAATGTAAGAAATAAAAGTAACTAACTAATGTGCCAAACAACTTTCACTAACTTTCGCATGAAAGTAACCATGACTAGAGTTTTGCGAAACATCATAACTCAGCATTATTATCACGTTTTGCAAACAAAGCATACATTTCAGTTCATATTTGTTGTTACTGTGTATTTAACTTGTATAAAAAGGAATATCGTTTCCTGTAAGTGTCATCCTGCAATGGCAAACATCCAGTATACAAAAACATATAATTCAAACAGTTGCTCTCGTTCACTTTAAAAAGCTTCCAAAATATTCTGTTCCGAGCATTTATCATTCTTGCATATTCACATTTTGTAAATGCAAAATATGCACATGCATAGATAAATAATGGCTTACAATGTGCCTTGAATAATTGCAATAACACCAAATGTTTCGTCCATGCATCCCGTGGCATTTGACCCATCGCCACGTAAACAATGTGGCCGCCCTTGAATCTGATAGAATGGAGAGCTGCTACCCATCAGCGAACTCCTATTACACAATTTGCTGAAGTAATTATGTAATTAGACATGAACTCGCTGTATTTATGAAGGTAAAGTGTTAAATTTAATTGAGTCGAAAAATAATAATGTATACACAGTACATACAGTACTCAATTCATTGGTAAAGAACTGATGAAAGGTTATGTCTTCAAAGTCAGTAATTAATTAATCACTAACACACCACCGTATAGCACCAAATAATGGCTCACCGTATGGAGGTGTTTAACCCTAGTACATTATGGACCAATTAGAAGTTCTATTTAACCTTAAGTAGAAATACAGTATGTTCGTGACTAATTACTTACTTATTTCCATGAATTGCATTATGAGAGGTCACTGGTAGGTAGCAGCACGCTATCCTGTTGGAGTCAGGGGCAGCCATATTGTGTGCATGGCGATTGGTCAACCGCCAGGGGATCTTGACAATTACCAGATGAATATTGCATTTTAAATAACAATTTCTCATGGAATGTTGTTTTTTAATGCATAATAAAACTACCAGTACACTCATTCTATAAAGGTGCATAGATTTAGGCCACTGAAATGATAGGCTATACTTAGGTAATGATTTTAGACGCTAAAACGACAGATTGCCAATTCAAGTCTGGGTTGCTTGTTGGGATCATGTATGAACAGTAGGGGCACCCCAGACTTGGAGAAAACAGAGCGCTGCGACCTCTGCACTGTGAATTTCCTTTATGTAAATAAGTAATCAAAGTAATTGTCACTATCCATCAGCCTGTGACCTATCACCATATTAGCAACGAGGGTATTGCTTTCAAAGTGATAGTTTGCCTTAATATGGTGTTATGCATACATCATTTTCAGACTGTAATGAGGTAATGATGTCAGAATCAGGAATCTGTTGGGGTGATTGGCTTAGCATCCAGGCCCTTAGCCAGAAATAAAGAGTAGGGCGTCCAAAAGCATTCAAAGTCGAGACCACCCGTGAGCGTATGAAGTCGCGACCGCCCGATGCCGCGACCGTACGAGTCTGATTGTAAAGTCTGCAATGCTCCTACACTGAATGACTTTTGGGTTTTGATCACAACTGTAACAGTTTTGTTTTATATACAATGATACAAACAACAATCTGTTGACCTCAGATTGTAATTTTTAGTTCCCTTATTTGATTACTAGCAGGTTTACCCGGCGTTGCCCGGGGTTATAAGTTTCAATCCCTGTAGCGAATAAGCAACAAATTTAGGTATAAGTTTAAATCCGTGTAGCGAATAAGGAAGAAATTTAGGCGACCTGTGGGGGAGACTGCTTTGCAGTCTAGGCATGGACTGACTGCTTCGCAGTCGCCCTCTGGCGACGACTGCTTCGCAGTCTCCCGTGGACTGACTGCTTCGCAGTCGAGTGGCGACGACTGCTTCGCAGTCTCCCGTGGACTGACTGCTTCGCAGTCGAAGAGGGTGAAGCCGGCATTGGCGGGTTCAAGAAAACGCCAGAAATCTAGCCCTCACTGCCCTTAGTAAAGCAGAGTCTTTGAACATGCAATTTTGCTGTAAAACGATGAATATAGTTCGAATCGATCGTAATTAAATTTTGTGCGAAAGTAAACAACGCCGTTATGCGCATTATTAATGACGTTGGGGAATACCCGCGCCATAAATAGAACCGCTTGTCGTTATGTGCATTATTAATGACGTTGGGGAATACTGACGCCATAAATAGAACCGCTTTGCAGTGGAAGCGTGAGGGACGGTCGGTTGGGTACAGTTTTTGGGTATTTTCACCATGTTAGCGGTGAAAAGGGGTACGCGAACCCCTCCACTGGGTGTCCGGTGCCGAGGCCGACACAGTAGTGAAGGTTTGGAGTGAAAAGGTGCAAATTTGTAGAAGTTAAGCCCGGTCAAACAGACAGAGAGACAGACAGAAATCTCGCTTTATTTATATAGATTATAGCCTAGGGAACAGACGTTACTTGTTATCAATCCAAACCCCTATAATTATTCATATGGTCAAGGTATTTATATAGTCAAATCAGTTACCAATTTCCATGAAACAACCTCATCTAATTGGCACTTAATTACACTTATCCTAGATCATAAATAGCTGCTAGAGAACTGTATCTTGTGTGGGAAAAAGGAACATCATTACACAGATGAAGGGGAATGGATTATACATTATAGCCTATCACATTTAGGACGTTGCGTCCATGCACAATTTATGGCCATACAAAAACCCGTCCAGCCGTCCTTTGGACGGCCGAACGGGTGGCTGGCTAAGGGCCTTTTAGCATCTCTTTATACCCTCGAACCCAAGAGATTTAGTCTAGAAAATGTCATAATTTGATTTCTGTCTTCCCTTAATTTATGGCCATCAGTACTTAATCAGTACTGTATCAGCATTTAGTAATGCAACAAGCAGTTTTCTGTGAAGAGTACATGAACAATGTTACACACCCAAGATTCTTCATGCAAATGATTTAGAGATCAATGTCTGCCTACCAAAACTGTGTTATATTAAGCTGCTTCTGATCAATTTATTAAAAATATTTGTTTGTTTTGAAAACACAGTAGCTTGGCGGTGACAAGTTTGTGTCAAGTTTTTAAATTTCAGTCTTCCTAGAGAATACTGTGATTTATGCTTATCAAAATAATCTGTGATGTTCAAATGTCGACCAGCGTTCCACTAAGTTGAAACTCCAGTGCATGGATTTCAGAACGTGCTGAGCGAAAGGTTTTTGGAATGAATTGATATTGTTTCATCCTTTTACAGTGTATGGAGCAACAAAATTGCTGCACAGTCATGCAGCTTAGGAGGAACACTGATGTTGCCCAACCTTTATTTATCTGGCAAATAATTTGTAAGTGTACTTACTCTCACTGATGATTACGGGTGACTGCTTTTTCAAACAATGCTGATTTGTTATTTTAGAGTCGGGGTCTGCAATATGCACATATTTTCTGTTGGGAACATGTAGTAAAGGCATGTCATGTCCATTTCGTCATGTTCGAGGCGAGCGACTGGTTGTCTGCAAACATTGGTTGCGAGGGCTTTGCAAGAAAGGTGACAACTGTGAATTTCTGCACGAATATGACATGACGAAAATGCCAGAGTGTTATTTCTACTCTCGATTTGGTAAGATATTATATATGATCTTATGTGATTTAGTTGCATGTCTTGTGTCAACTGATACTATAATCCACAGGCATGGGTGAGTTTTGTCCCAATTTGGACTTGAATTGAAGTCTAATATTTTTAATTGTTTAACATTTTATGGCTGTAAAGTAAAAGAAATATTACAGATATGCATTGATATGCAATGCTTACAGTAGCATTGCTGAAGAATTTTCTTAGGCTGTAAGACATATATATTTTCAACTAGGCAGTTATTAGTTTTAAGTACAATTTTAATCATGCTGCTACTAAATCAAGTTACTAAATAAAATGAAGCTGTGAATGGATAAGCCTTTACATGCAGCTATAAAGATGTAGTGTTATGAAACATAGTTGCCTCAGGCAAAATTTAAATATTTGAAGAGCATTCTTAAACAGAGGTGTCAAATGTTTGGTAGAATAGCTAGAATATGGCCCAGGTACTTGAGGCCATTCCGGGTGGGCACTTGACAAGAACTCCTATATACAAGAAGACTGGTAATAGGCTAGAGGGGCTATGGCTCTAAGCCAATCATTTCGACGGTGCTTCAGAATTACCATTCTTCTAAATATATTAAAATGATATAAATTAGATTATTTCTAAAAACAAAAATTGAACAGAAACAGACACAAATTTATATAAGACATTTATACTTTGAATAATTATGTAAGCGTAATTAGTATGTAGCATAACATAATCAAGCGCTATATGTATGTGCAAAAAAATAGACCCTTATTGTATGCACATATATATCCATGCTTATCTAGATTTATGTAGCACATTTCAGATGCTTGTTCCTCATATTGTTCACTAATGTGAGTTGCCAGACAGAAATTAATGTTAGAGTTTGACACATCAGGCAGCATAACATCAACATAAGCAGCATAACTTAGATATATAAAACGAAGAAAATTATTATTAAATGCGTATAGCATAATTGTTGTAGGATATTCAAATTTGAAACAATTCAGCAATTAAAACGTTAAAATTTAGTTACTTTACTAATCTTTAACGATTTGGAAATACTGATTAGCTACTCAGAAGATCATGAACATGTATGTGTGCTAATAAGACGCACGACATTACAGAAACAAACAGACCTGTCTATAGCATAACCGCTTCATGAGTAAAATAGGCAGGTCATAAGGCATGTCAAGAGTAAAATAGGCAGTTCAAATGACCTACTGCAACCCATGGTAGCACCGCCACTGCTAACGAGGTACATATATTGATGTTTCCTTCCTTCTCAGTCTTCTGCTGTTGAGCAGGTTTGTGACATGGACGACCTCGTGTTCCCCTCCGACCTCCTCCATTCTGTTCTGTCCTGCGCCCTCCTCTTGGTGTGTCCGTATGTATCACCATTATCGAGATCACTCATCATATTTAATCTTCTTCTGCCTCTCATTGTCTTCCCCTCCACGCGCCCCTCCAGCAGCGTCACCAGCATACCCTCCCCTCTAAGTGTGTGGCCCAGCCACCGATGCTTTCTTCTGCTTATTGATTGTAGTAGATCCCTCTGCACCCCTGCCCTTTCCAAAACTGCCTGATTTGTGACTTTGTCTCTCCAGCTAATTTTTAGCATTCGTCTCCAAGTCCACATTTCGAAAGCCTCTATTCTCTTCCTATCCGTACCAGTCATTGTCCAGCACTCAGCTGCATATGTTGCAACTGTCCAGATCAAGCATTTTATCATCCTTATCTTCAGTTCTAGATTCATATTTCCAGTTAGTATCCCTTTCTTTTCCATGAAAGCACACTTACCTTGAGCTATTCTGCTCTTAATATCTGTTTTGCAATATCCATCCTCTGAATAATTCGAAGGCGGAGGATCAGATGAGTCAGGGTAGGAGTATTTGAAAAGGTGAGACTTCAGTTTTGAGTGGAAAGCCCGGGGGTTGATAGATAGAGGAACGATGTTTAGATGTGCATTTTATAAATTATCTTTATGTCTATCAGGTGAATGTGGAAATAAGGAATGCCCCTTTCTGCACATCGACCCAGAACAGAAGATTAAAGTATGTGCTTGGTATGACAGAGGGTTTTGTCGACATGGTAAGTATTCTGAGTGATTTAGCATTTCTTTGTTTTAGACTAAGTGAGGTGCTATGTAGTTATTTCTTACTCTTTAGGTTGTTAAATCTGAACTGAAATTCAGACAAGATCTCAGATCAAAGTTTAGTTTATCAAATATGATTTTAGATTTGGTTAACATTATAGCTCTTTCCTGAGATTTTCCTATTATATTCCTACCAATAAGATGCATTTTGACTAAGATTTGCTGTGATGGAAGTTAAGGAATAGACAGGCTTGCATTAAATAATGATGGGTCAGTTTGCCTATTGCTTTTTATATTATGTATTTGTTCAATTTTTTTAAAATTTAAAACAACTGCTTAGTTTGCGACTAGTGTTAATGGCGACACAATACGACTGACACATGTAAAACAGCACATATTAAATGCTAATTTTTCAAACCTTTTGCTGGTTATGGTCCCAGCAGCGAGGTTTATGAAGTATATTGGTATTTAATATTCACTTTACACAGTAGCCCACTTGCTGCTGTGCAATATACATCGTATCTCATACATTCTTCGTTGATGAATCATCATCTAAACTATTTTCTCATGGCCAATATCAGTCACATAATTCCCGTGCTCTAGCCTGTTGTCGATTGCCTTCTAAAATTTATCAATTGTCAATATATATCTTGCAATTTTGTACAGTTTAATCTTGACAGTTAAATATTTGACTGTGGCTGGCTGTGGTGACAGTATAATGACATCTAGCAACTGAAATGTAATTAATTATGATACCTAAGACTTTATAAGACTGGTAAAAACTTACAGATGATGATTTATAAACCATTTATGTGGAGTATAATCGGAATCCACTTACCATGATTCGTGGTGTTAAATGTTTTTATGTTCTGAAAAGTCAGAGGTTGGAAAGGCACATCCCTACACAAAGCAACATCAATTGAGCCATGGTGCACAACGATTGGTCCAGTTGTCTAGGCTGTAAGGAAGGTAAAAAGACTATCAAATGACTAGAAAATCAGTTTTTGGGGCTGGGATCCAGTGCCCCTTTTAATCCAATTACTCGATCTTTTTGGGGAGATCTTGGCAACACAATCACCCCTATTAAATTTCAAGTCAATCTGTTTGGGGATATTGGATTTACATAGGTTAGAAAGTGTCATTACCTATACTTGTACTTAAGCACATTGCTATTAACACTATCACTGCACTACCACATAAACGTGTGATATACTGCCCTGGGCTTATTACTAAAATTGTTTCATGTTACTAAGGTTGAGACTGATTTTAAACTGTAAATCTGTTGTGAATTGCAGGACTTTCTACTTCGATTGAATTCATATTCTTGATCTTTCAGCAGGGATGATTAAAACTAATGGTTCGAGATGCTCCATTTTAAAGTGTTTTGAATTCTTTTACAGGTGCTAATTGCAAAAATCGTCATGTGAGAAAAATTATGTGCCTCAATTATCTTTGTGGTTTTTGTCTTGATGGTCCAAACTGCAAATATGTACAGTAAGTTTTATCTTTATATAACAAGAAGTTTAAAAAGAAAATATTTCTACAGATCCTGCAATTTTATATAATTTGTCAGGAATTAGTAACACAATGTGATGAGAATATTTGGATTTTAGTAGTGCTCATCCTCCTGTTAGGCAATTGCTAGAACATTACTGCATGTGATGTAATGTTTGTGCATTATTAAATATCTCCCTTTGAAGATAGTTACTCATATGCACTCCCAGTTCAGATTCTAATTTCCTCTTTTTAGCTATAAATATTTAATTTTAAGTATTTGGTTAAACATGAATTTCATAATGGATAATGGAACGGCAAAGGGAGTATGGACAAGAGGTGCACATCTGCTTCATTGATTATAGTAAGGCATTTGACTGCATTAACCACAATTTAATGTGGAAAACCCTACTTGAGATGGGAATTCCGAAACACTTGATATGGCTATTAAGGGGACTATATGAAGATCAGATAGCGGTGATAAGAACTGAATACGGAGACACTGATCAATTCAATATCAAGAAAGGGGTGAGACAGGGATGCATTTTGTCTCCATTCCTGTTTAACTTATATGCTGAAAGAATAATGAGAATGGCAGAAATGGAAGGGGCAAAAGAGGGAGTAAAAATTGCGGGAAGGATATTGAACAATCTTAGATATGCGGATGATACAACACTAATGGCAAAAAGACAAGTCCTTGAGCTGATAGAATTAATAAGAAGGGTAAGGAGAGAAAGTGAAAAAGCTGGCTTATACTTCAACATAAAGAAGACAAAAGTCATGACAACAGCAGAATGGGATACTTTTGAGATTGACGGAGAAGAAATAGAGGCGGTAGAAAGCTTCACTTTCCTGGGATCATTGGTTGAAAAAGAAGGAAAATGTGATACAGAAATAAAACGAAGGATTGCGATTGGGAAAGCTGCAATGATTGGACTGGAAAAGATATGGAAGGACAAGCATGTGAGCATAGATACAAAAAAAGGCTCGTGAGAGCCCTGGTCTTTCCAACGGTTCTGTATGGGTGTGAGTCGTGGACAATGACAAAGAACATGGAGAAAAAGGTCAACGCATGTGAAATGTGGATATGGAGAAAGATGTTGAGAATATCATGGACAGAGAAAAGGACGAACGAATCAATACGAGTGGAGATTGGTGTCGAGAATGAAGAGTCATTAAAACAAAAAGCGACAAGATTGAAGCTTGGATTCTTTGGTCATGTTATGCGATCTGATGGGCTAGAAAAGGAAATGATGTTGGCTTGTGGTGAGGGGAAAAAAGACGGGGTCGACCAAGGAAGAAATGGATGGATGAGATTCACGATGTAATTGGCATGAATCTGGAAGCACTAAGGGACCTGACTTCGAATAGGAAGCAATGGAGAATGTGTGTCATGGCGATCGCTAGAGCTCCAGGAGTTGACAGCACAAGGTGACAAGGTGATGAATTTCATTTTGGCTCTATTGCACAGCTGCGTCTTGTATCAGTGGTGAAAATAATGTCTGAGTCGCCCTCATGTGAATTTTCAATTTAAATGTCAAGATTAAACCCAACACCTATGCAGAGCATCCAATTCTGTTAGCTTCTTAACCTGCAGCATGTTACAGAGAAATAAATTTTTTTTTTGCTGTTTTATCTAATGCTAGTGCAAACCATGTGCACTTAACCAACTGTGTTTATCTGGACTTGTCTGTCATGAAATGCCATATAATAATTGTTTGTGTGATCTCTGTTTGTAGCCCTAGGTTTGACTTGCCCCAGGAGGCCCAGATGTCGCAGGCCAAGAAGGCTAATTTTGTTTGTCACTTCTGCAGTGAAGTTGGGCACAAAGCCATCGCATGTCCACAGCTGATACCATCGCTTAAAAGAGAACAGGGTGCCAACAATTCAGACAGTGTACCTTCTACACGACCCAACTTAAGTCTAAAACATGACCTTCGACCACTTGACCAAGTGACTTGTTTTAAGGTGGGTGTAAGCACCTACAGTGTATTTCCAACTTTCTTTTTGATATTCAGCTAATGGCATTTGACTCATCAAGACTATCTAAAGAAAGTTGAAGAGCAAGGCTTCTCTTTTACATCAGTTCTCGTGGAATTAGTTTACAGATAAAATTTCATTGATATTGCTTGAAGTTTTAAGAGTGGATTTTATGCATGCTGATTTCTAGTAACTCTGTGATTATTTTTTGCCATTTAGTGAAATTGAAAAATATATATTCTTTGGATATTAATTAGTTTTTTGTTTTTTTTGTTTAGTGTGGTGAGAAAGGTCATTATGCCAATAAATGCCCAAAAGGTCATTTAGCATTTCTTAGTCATTCAGCACAGCACTTCAATTCGCATTCACAAGCGTAACTGTATTCTGATTAGAATTCAAAGAACTTTATCTGGACAAGAATCAGAAAAACGGTATTCCATTGGCTACAAAGTTTTTACAAGCCAAACGTGCTCTGATCACAGACAAGACAACAAAGATTTGTGACCAGGACTACAACACCATACAGAAACATTGGAATCATAGACAATTTTTACTGAATTTTCAGTAACTGCCCAGGGATTGACTGCTTGGTACTGTGGTTGAATTGATTTCAATTCACTGTAGAGATTTTGTTAAGAAACTTTGCATGTCATTGTGCATAGTTGTAAATAAGGTGCAGGGTTTGAGTAAACGTGTGTTTCGTGAGATTGAATGATGTTTAAATTCTAATGGAGTTGAAGCATGTTCTGTAAGCATTGAAACAGTTACCAGTGAATGAATTCCGAGATGTCAAGTTGTGAATAATTCTTTCGACTGTTGAAGCCCAGTTACTTGTAACAGTGGTCTTACAGTAATATGCTGATTGGTTTTTATAGTATGGAAGGTCACTGGTGGTTGCTGCAGCCTTTGTAATTGTAAATTGACGTGCTTGGCAGTATTAAATATTTTGCAAATTATTTTCATGTCAACGTTATCTCATTGTTTTCTGTGACAGAGACCGACAACATACAAATATAATATAAGGACCAACTAATGAATTCATCATGAATTGTGACTAGTCAGGCAAAAGACAAATTTAATGTTACAATTTAAAAAGGAATTCCAAGCAAAATCAAACTGGTTGCAGATTGCGAAAATAACACATTATGAAAATATGTTGCTATGTTTACTGTTTGGATATTACTGTGTATTTTTGAGTGATGTCTTATATTTGGAGTAAGATTAAAGTCTCCACTTTACCACAATACCTTAGATACTGTTTTGCCAATGTCTCATTTATCCAGTATCTCTGACTAATATTTTTTAGACCTCTATAAAGCAAAGGAACTGCCATAAACACTGTTAGCTGTATGTACACTGTCCAGAAGAAAGGAACCCCTACACAATCTACAATAATTTAAGATTAAAACAAAAAACCTAAAAATCTTTTAATTCAACTATAATGTTTCTGTCGTTAGTTACCATACAAGTTTAATAGTTTGTGAATGGTTCCTTTAAATTAATAAGTTTAATTAGCCTGTTGATGGTTCCTTTGAAGTAGTTACATATTTTCTGTATGGTGTTATTTTTGCTAATTCTAAGAGTACTGGTGATGTGAAATTACCAGTGCTGCAGTTGAACAGCCGTTTACTCATCTTTGAGCACTTGTCCAAGCCAGTTGGGGATAATTTCATATCGACTGAATGCAAAATTAACCTTAACTCCTCTACAATACAGATGTTTCAATTGTGTTAACAATTTAAAAAACTTACTACTGCTATTGCATTTCTCTTGGGGTTCCTTTTTCTGGACAGTTAGTCTATTTATGTACAGTAAAATCCTAGACTACAGTGAAGCTCAATGGTGAATGTTGCAAATCTCCAGAATGAGGTACTCGGACATACATTGGTCGGAACCTAGTAGAAATGTTGCTTGATTTTTTTAACAACACCTGTAAGCCTTCACTTTTATGCTTATAGTGGAATGAATACAAGGCTGCAAAACTTCTGACAATTGCTACAATGGCAGTGTTAAAAAGCTACAAATATTGTAAATATAAATGTGACCAAACTGTATCTCTATGCTTGCTTTTCTTACACACTTTTGGGTTGAAAATTCTATATCAGCCACTGCACTCCTATCCATTCAACAACCATTCATTTTCTGCTATACCTGGGAAAGGCATAAAATGACACACAAGTTTGTTAACTTAATCCAAGGCCAGTCCACTGCAATAAAGATTCTTTCTAATTGTGCAGAACTTGGAGAGTCTTAATGCAACATAAGAACACCACCAAGGCCCCACTCAACTTTCTGTGGTTCTAGAAATTCCCTATAACAGTGAGAGCAGAGGCGTAACTTTAGCCTAAAAAGTGGGGGGTACCAATACCTTGGTCTAAAAAGTGGGGGGTACCAATTTCTTCTCCACTTTCGTTTTTCGCATGATAACCATTTTGGACATATTCCCTGCCAGTATTCTCATTAATTTTGGCTCTCGATTTACCTATGTATCTAAGCACTTTCATACTTTTGGCGGAGATTGCGTTCTCTGGGAAGGCATAGTAATAAAATATTGATTGGCATTGTTTAAAAACTGGGGGGTACAGTACCCCCCAGTCCAAAAAGTGGGGGGTACGGGTACCCCTCGTACCCCCCACAAATTACGCCTATGAGTGAGAGGAATTAGTTTTCCATACGTTTTAGTACGTGCTCATCGTTAAGGTGATCAGCAAGTCTCAACTCTTAAGTTCTCTGAGTTCTAGACTAAATGGCATTCTGTCGACAGCAATAAACAGCACACAGTGCAAGAAAGCAAACACTACATTTCAGTAACGAGTTCTGACAGATTTACAGTGTCAGATAAAATAGACTGAGAGGTGGATCAGAGATTTTCAAGCTGTGAGAAAAAACTTGAATTCCAAGATAGAATCAAACTGAATGCATCATGGACAAGAGAATTCACTTTTCACATGCAAATACTATGATGGTGTAACAGCCTGATGTATATTAAACTTCGAGGCACATAATAATGCCTGCACATTTCCAAGTCAATAAGAATGAAGGATGGCATTATAAATACGAAAACACATCATACAGGGTCACTTGAAGATCTCGGCAAACAAAACTAAAACATTTAAAAAATGGAACAAAATTATAATGCATGATGGAGAAGGACACAAAATTATGTCTATAATCCTTCAGCCAGGGTGAAAATTGTCGGGGGTTCAACCCCTAGTCTTTCCTAGGACCCTCTAGTCTTTCTGAGGACCCCAGTTGAGACTTCATTGCACACTCCAGGGGTGGTTTCCAACCTCCCCAGTTGTGCTAGTGTGATTATATTGTTCATATATTTTAGCATTTTGTTTCACAATTTACTTTGTGGGTTAATAAAGTACATGTAATGCTCTGGTTTATAGTGAGAGTTGGACATTGTGAATTGTATACTAATAAATTTGGTGATGTCATCAGGGCTGTAGTGGCAAAATTAGAGGCGAGTACACGCTACCGGTTAGTTTGCCGAAACAAATTAGAGGTGAGTACATGCTACCGGTTAGTTTGCCAAAACAAATTAGAGGCGAGTACAAATATTTTGTGAAATGAGTAAAGCCGAGTATATGGTCTCTGGATGTGAGTACACACTGTATACCCGTGTTATATCCTCGATTACAGCCCTGGGTGTCATCACTGTAAGGAGTTCAAGCTTTCTATTTCATTTCTGAATTTTCTTAGTTTGCAAAACACAGATAAAATATTCAACTCCACATGGTTCAAACTCGTCAAAGTCTGACCCCCCCCGGTGTTTTTTCCACAATTCTCACACTGCCTTCAGCAGCTGATTCCTGATGAATGCTTAATTAAAACTGTAAAAGTATAGCATACATGCCTCTGCAACGACCATATGGCCTCGTCGCTGCCGATGTACCTTAATTCCCACATCGATTCTCTTTGGATTGACAGACAGGTCCTTTCATCCTATGCTACAGCGGTCCACCGCCAACCACCCATTTATAATTGCTGAGGTTAATAAAGGTCCACGGCGTTGCGCGAGAATATGGGCGGCCCGCAGTTTGCCGACAGTCACCCACAAAATCCTTGTATTACGCACTGCCGCAAGATGCAGACCTAATGGGGATGGTTGTTTAGACCTATAGCCTACGTACATGTTCGGAGCTGGACATCTAATTATCATGGCTCGCTTATGGCAAGCACATACATGTGGGAAGAACTAGCTGAATGCTTGAGCAGACGAAAAGCTTTCCAGAAATCGCATTTTCTGGCCATTTCATGAGCTTTTGCCACTTCTTCGTGAGAACAGGCAGACCTACTCCTTTCGCAAGCGAGGACATCTTCACAATCGTAATCTTAAGCTCCAAATTTTGTTAAACGCAGCTTATTCATGAGCGCTGCATCAAGTCAGAGGGGTTGTCCAGAGACATGAAATAATCTAAGTCAAGAGAGTGGATCTTCTAAGGCAGGTTAACTTAGGTCGAGAAAGATTGGAAGGCGGAGGATTTGATGGATCAGGGTACGGTAGTTATATAATTAAAGTCTATTTCAACTCTGTGTGTAGGCCGAATCGTTTAACACATTGTAATGCATGTGCGTTGTCAGACGTAAATAAAAGAAACTTAATTGATTATTTCTGTCGTTACGAAACAAAATAGCTAGATAGAACGGATGAAACATCCGTTCCATCTAGTTATTTTGTTTCTATGTATTGAAATGCTGAACAGGTTCTTGGACGAAAAGCGGTCCTGGGGCGGAAGTAGACTTTAAATTCCCATTGGGCGAAAATAAGTTTTGTAACGCGGAAATTGTAATATTGGTTTAGCTTTAGAGTTTTCGGCTAACTGGAAATCCCGTGAACAGTTTATTGCTGCACCACCTACCACTTTATTCTGTTACTTCATGCTTAACTAAGTATAAAAAGTAAAAGTAAGAACCGCGGCTTCTATGTTACGTAGTTTCTTCAGTTGCATGATATTACGGTCTTTCCGCTGTTTTGTAATACGTTGAGCGTAACTCTGCGCTTGCGTGATGCAAATAAATTTTTTAATTTTGTAGACCTAAGTCTTGCCCCAAGGAATCTATATTTTGTATAATATGTCCTTGGTAGTGTTCATTTTACATGAGGTACGGTGGACGCGCAGGAACCCTGCCGTAGATTCGCGCCGCATATTCGCGATTTTCAGCCACAGATTCGCTTTGCCGCTAAAGAGTCGCCATCTGGCGGTAGACTATAATTTAGATCACTATTTAAAATGTGCTAGCAATAATAGGAAATGGACCTACAAGCAGGCACGTAACTAGGATTTTTCGTTTGGGGGGCTTAAACCTTGAACATGGCAACATTTATACAGTGTTCATACGAATTTTAGCCGTAAGCATACAACGGCTTGACTTGTTTGGGGGGGCTTCAACTTCGTTTGGGGGGGCTTAAGCCCCCCCAAGCCCAACGCTAGTTACGTCCCTGCCTACAAGAGTACAGCAACTTGTTGATGTAAATGGGCCTATATACGCCTATAGGCCTACATATAGGCCTCTTATAGCAATATATATGCGCCGTAACTACATCCACATATTCAAAGGTACTTACGAATACGCCTCAATCACAGCCGAACATTCAAATAGGCCTGAATATGCGCCCATATGGCCAGACCTACAGCCACAGATTCAACTAGACCATTCTATATGCCAACATAGCCAGCCGCAGATTCAGTATAGGCCTATATAAGCGCCAGACCTACAGCCACAGATTCAACTAGACCTTTCTATACGCCAACATAGCCAGCCGCAGATTCAGTATAGGCCTATATAAGCGCCAGACCTACAGCCACAGATTCAACTAGACCTTTCTATACGCCAACATAGCCAGCCGCAGATTCAGTATAGGCCTATATAAGCGCCAGACCTTCAGCCACAGATTCAACTAGACCTTTCTATATGCCAACATAGCCAGCCGCAGATTCAGTATAGGCCTATATAAGTGCCAGACCTACAGCCACAGATTCAACTAGTCCTTTCTTTACGCCAACATAGCCAGCCGCAGATTCAGCATAGGCCTATATAAGCGCCAGACCTACAGCCACAGATTCAAATAGACCTTTATATACGCCAAAACAGCCAGCCACAGATTCAATATAGTATATATAAGGGCCAGACCTACAGCCACAGATTCAACTAGACCTTTCTTTACGCCAACATAGCCAGCCGCAGATATAGGCCTATACTGAATCTGCGGCTGGCTATGTTGGCGTATAGAAAGGTCTAGTTGAATCTGTGGCTGTAGTTCGGGCGCTTATATAGGCCTATGCTGAATCTGCGGCTGGATATATGTTGGCGTATAGAAAGGTCTTGTTGAATCTGTGGCTGTAGGTCTGGCACTTATATAGGCCTATACTGAATCTGCGGCTGGCTATGTTGGCGTATATTGAAAGGTCTAGTTGAATCTGTGGCTGTAGTTCGGGCGCTTATATAGGCCTATACTGAATCTGCGGCTGGATATATGTTGGCGTATAGAAAGGTCTAGTTGAATCTGTGGCTGTAGGTCTGGCACTTATATAGGCCTATACTGAATCTGCGGCTGGCTATGTTGGCGTATAGAAAGGTATAGTTGAATCTGTGGCTGAAGGTCTGGTGCTTATATAGGCCTATACTGAATCTGCGGCTGGCTACGTTGGCATATAGAAAGGTCTGGCCATATGGGCGCATATTCATGCCTATTTGAATGTTCGGCTGTGATTGAGGCGTATTCGTAAGTACCTTTGAATATGTGGATGTAGTTACGGCGCATATATATTGCTATAAGAAGCCTATATGTAGGCCTATAGGCGTATATAGGCCCATTTGCATCAACAAGTTGCTGTACTCTTGTAGGTCCATTTACTATTAGTGCTAGAACGTTTGAGTGATCTGTAACATAGTCAACCGCCAGATGGTGACTCTGTAGCGGCAAAGCGAATCTGTGGCTGAAAATCGCGAATATGCGGCGCGAATCTACGGCAGGGTTCCTGCGCATGTAGGGTGGTTGGTTTGGTACTCAATGAGTGACCAGTAATGCTGCGTATGTAGTTAGAATGAATGACTGTTCGAAGTTGTCAGTTCATGGTTTGCCTTTGCAAACAGTGAAGATAAATCTTCTTATTAGGTGCATTTAGAGGTACAGGTCGGGTTTGGTGACCCAGAGTGTCGCAAAATTTTACTTGATCATGGAGGTAGTGAGCAGAGTATCCGTTTGCCCTAGGAAATATGGTGTCATCTGTTGTAAACATGTAGAAGAGTCAATGTATTTGTGCTGTGAACTGAACTTGATGCTCTTCTGTTTGGAATCTTTCATTCATTCAGAAATTTAATGTAGCTCATCTTCAAGAAACGTACTCAGAAGCGCTCCCAGCCACGGCAATAGAGATTAGACTTGAGCAGCTTGTAAAAAGCAGATGTGTTACCCCTGGGGAGTAGGCAAAGACCATTCCAAATGGAGGGCCCAGCAATAGAGAAAGCCCAGCGTTGCCTGATTGTGGAGCGAACCCGAGGGACTAAAAGTTCTCCCCCAGAAGAAGGCCGAAGAGCACGCCGACCAACTGAATCAGAGACCGGGCGGCAGAGCTCATACAGATAGGCCGGGACACAGCATAAGAGACAGCACATCACGCATGTATGCAGAAATAGGGGCATATTTAGGGATGCGTCCAATGAGCCGAGCAGCTGACCGAAGAACCCGGTCAAGGCGGCCAATCAATCCAAGCAGCAGACCAACCAAGATCGCACTGCAGTGATCCAGCCTGCTTGTTACAAAAGCATGTATAAGTATGACTGTAGCATCATGAGACACAGAACGAGAAATAACCCGTTACTGGCGCAGTTGATAATAACAGCTATGGGTAAGCTGGCTAACATGATGGGAGAAATTAAGAGTACGATCCAGGAGGACTCCTATATCCTGAACCACATCCAGGAAGGTGATCTGAGGAGAGGCTTCTGCCACCAGGTGCCAGTTAACACCATGTACTCACCTCTAACCCTGCTAGTCGCCTACCACCACCCAGCCAGATAAATTGAGTTTTAGATGCATTTAAATCTCAGGACTATGATTTCTTCATCCTGTCTTGAACTTATTTTTATTTTTGTTTCCAAGTGTTATTCGTTCTGTGTTTTTGATTCTCATCAGGTACTGTGGATTGTGCTTTGCAGTTAAGAGTTCAAGCCTTGCACATACATCAGAAATGAGCAACACCAAGGACTGTGGCAGAACCTGTCTCGAACTGGCACTTCAAGGAGAGTGCTACTGTAAAATGGGAGAGTGCCAGAAAGGTGTGGAGTATTTTGAGATGGCTCTCCAAGTTGGAACAGATGATCTGCTTCTGCTGAGTGCCATCTACAGTCAACTGGGCAATGCATATTTCTACATCCAGGAATATGAAAAAGCTCTGAGATTCCATAAATATGATCTGGCAATCAACAGGTTACTACAACTTCTTCTTATTAAATTGAATTAGCTAGAAGCCGTGCATTTACCCGTCTTTTTCACAACTGCGGTACTTGGGGGCCCTGCCATCTTGTCACAGTCTAATCTAATCTGATCTAATCTACAGACTTCTGTAGCACTGTTATCATAATGAATAAAGCATCAATAGATGGTTGTTTCAAGGGAAAGTCGTAATTTATTAGAAATATGGGTCAAACTCCTATAAGTCATAGTTCAGGAGCTAGAAGCAGACCCTTAGCCAGCCACCCATCCTTTATTATCCAATGTCTTCTCTAGAGCCACTGTGAACGTTCAGGTGACAGTTCTGTAAGAAGCAGGGTTTGATATTAGGCTCTGTAAACAGAATAGGGGGACTACAGTCAGACTCGTACGGTGGTGGGACTTCAGGCGGTTGAGACTTCCTGCGCTCATGGCATTGGGCGGTCATAACTTCGAATACTTTTGGATGGGCTACTCTGAATTTCTGGTTAAGGGCATGGTTCGAAGACAAGCAAAGAGAGCGAGCAAACAAGCTGAAACTGATGAGTTTAAAGTTCAGTTTTGAAGGATGAAAAGATGACTGACAGATAGCACAAATGGAGCAGTGAATTGCAAAGTTTCAGGCTAGCCACCAAGAACACCCAAGAGCCCAACACCGTTTTGGTACGAGGCAAGGCACAATCTGATGGGGTTGGATCATATAAACTGTCTGTATTGTTGTACTGTCATTTCCTGATTTTGATAGCTGTTACAATTCTTATTTTGGCATTATCAAGCAATAAAATGAAAATTTGTAGTCATAATCGTAAACTCAAAATGTATGAAGTGCTACTCTAAAGCTAAACACTGGGCGCCAGCTTTTTCATCATCGCTGTGTCATATCAGAGTGGTTGTCCAGAGAGCGATCAATGTCCAGCGAAGATCCTTATCTGGTTGCCAGAGAGAGGAGGCAGAGCAGCTGCTAAGGCGGATTTCGGAGCCTTGAGGAACACCACAAGATAATGGGAGGGGCTGTGAACAGTGGCTAGCAGCTTTGACAGAGAAGGAGCAAGAAGACAAGACTGGAATCGGAGTAGCGTATTGTCTGAGATGCCAAACCAAGAGGACAGACGAAGGAGAAGTAGGTCGTGACCGATGGTATCGAAAGTGGCAGAGATGTCGAGGAGACAGAGACAGGAGACTTGTTGATAACTAACAGCAGAGACTAGGTTATTGTACAAAGAGACAAGCAGAGTTTCTGCTGTGGAGTGGTGTTTAGTGAAACCGGATTGGTGAGTTGAGGACTGAGTTACAAAGTAGTCGTTCAGCCGGGCAAGACCAATGCGTAGTTTAGATAAAAAGGACTGATTGGAGGTGGGATGATAGTTTGAGAGGTTTCTTTGTCGAGATTAGCTTTTTTGAGGAGGGGAGTGCCAAGTACTTAAAGGTGGTGGGGAAGTGACCAGCAGACAGACAGACAGACAGACAGACAGACAGAGAGGTTGATTATTTTGCCAGTCTCCACAGACATGATCACCGCTAACTAATGTTAAGATGTTTCTCTGCTAACTAATGTTAGGATGTTAACTAATATTACATAACTAATATTACATTATTTAACTAATATTACATTATTTAACTAACATTACATTACTTCTCAGCTCTTGCTATCCATATTATTGTTTCGCTATGATTCCCGTGTTATTGTTCCTGAGGAGGTGATAATGAGTTCAAGAGTGTGGTTCTTGATGTGAGCATTTTCTGGACTAAAACTTGCATTTATGAATCACTTAGTCCTTTGATGGAGTGTTGCCAAAATGTTAGAATTTATGAGGTATGTTCCTTTATTCAAACGCGTACTGTTCTTTGATGTGCTGTTTGCACTGATTTATTTTTTGATCAGCATTTATGGAATCATACCCTTAGTATTTTTGAATAACGTGTTTATGGAATTCGTTTCACAGTGTTCTGGAATACAAGACTGGCGTGGCCAAAGCCTACGGGAACCTTGGCAATACCTTGAAGATCATGGGCAGGTTTGACGAGGCAGTTACCTGTGGCAAGCGTCATCTTAGCATATCAAAAGAAATTAAAGACAGGGTGAGGTTATGTTTAAGTTTTCCAACAATTAATGTTACTTTCATGTTGAATTATAAGATTTGTAAATTATTGAGTTAATGTCATTTTATAGTTTATATTTTCAGTGTGCTGTAAATCTTCCAATTTTGTTAATAACAGTGTTTTACAATTTGAGATTTTTGGAAAACCAGTCATTCTAGATTAATTAAAATCATCTACATGCAACTATGTTATGTAAGGGAGGCTCTTGTATCCTTCACCTCGACTAGAAAATGGTATCGTGGCATCTTTTATTTTTTGTGTGAAATGGATACACATAGTTTAAAATTTGAATGCCTGGAATGCTACTGTTTAAGCCTATCTTAGGAAGTCTCAGTTTTCTACTGCAAATTTTTGAGAAGGCATATACAAAGTTTGCAGCACACATATTTTTTTATTAAAGAAGTTTTCTGAGTAGGCAACGAATTGCCAGTGCCTTGATTCAGTGCTTAAGTCTAATTGTAATTCTATTACTTTACATTACTAGCCTTATTACTTTATTATGTAAAGAGTTTTTGAGATGTTTACATTGTGTATTTACCTTACAGTACCTCATGTATACTAGCATGTCTCTTTACAAGGAATATTTACTGCTTGTTTTCTCACGGGTTGAAAAATCTTTTCTTGAATATCAGGATACTGATGCTGCTGGTTACTGCTGTGCTGTAGGTTGGTGAAGCTCGTGCCTTGTATAATCTTGGTAACACTTATCTTAGTGAAGCACAAAAAGTGGGCCACCAAAATCAAGGTGACCCAGGACGGTATCCTGTGTTTGCTGAGATGACTTTAAATCAGGCAGTTGACTACTACAGGTAAGAATTTTGGTGGTTTAAGTAAATTAATCATGACCAAGGCGAGTTCAGTGTTGCACCATGATGTGTCATCATTGTTCTCGGTATTCACAAGTATTTGCTTTGGCAGGCCAACTGCCAAGGATTTCAATGGTGACATGCCTAGATACTTGAAATCTTTTCACCTACGTCCTGATGACAGATGCATATTTGTGTTCATATCTTTGCACTCCTGAAAAAGTAATTTGTTAGTTCAATTTGTCATTAACATTTCTACTTATCGCTCAAGTGACATTCATTTTTATTATGAATCATTTGTAAAAGTAATTTATGATTGTCTTACTGAGTTTTGTGAAATTCTCATTTTTACTTTTTCACAGAGTTATTGAGTTTGGTATGTAATTAATTTTTGACAGAGCTAACTTGACCATACTGTTGGAACTCGGAGATCGCGTTGCGGTTGGAAGAACCTGTGGTAATCTAGGCAATGCATACTATCTTCTCGGTGACTTTGAAAATGCCACTCGATATCACCAGCAGGTCGGTCTACAACAGTGCTTCTTGCTGACCAATTTAACCCTGTAGTGGTCACTACATAGTAAAATGTACTTTCCGTGGTCAGTCATGCTATAATAAAGCATAGGTGTTTTTCAAGTTTTACTCCAGATATTATCTGTGTGATGTAGAGCCTAAAAGAGAAGCACGTTTAGTATTTTGTAAGTATGGTAATGAATCATATTTAGGTTGATAGATGTTGTTATTCTTTTGCCAATTATGAACCAACAATGGTCAAAATATTAAAATGATCAGGATTTACATTATGAGAAGATGAGACAATTGAGGCATGCACAGACAGGTGGGGACATTTGGAAGGCAGTTGAAAAGTGGCTCAGGAACGAGGATAATCCAGACAAATATCTGTAGTGAGCAAATAGTTCAAACAATGAATTGTCTGCCAAGGATGGAGGGATAGGTGATGTATCTGTACATACCAACCTGTACTGTGCACTGTTGGTTGAACGGCGACATTGGAACTGGTTTATGATACTGGCCAGCAAGTCAGCAGAAGATGGCAGCATTGCAGACAGGTGTAAATGATCTGTGTAGATAGAACAGTTCCTAACTGTCAAAAGGACATCAATTACAATTAAAACTACAGCAGTTTCAACCATATTTTGTGAATTTTAATAACCCTTAGTACATGAAAGTTGTTTAAAAACTGTTCTAGCCTCAGAATTTGTAAAATTCACAACATCTTTAGGGTCAGCACGTACTATAAGTTTGGGAATTTGGGGAATGGGATCCTACTATTTGTATCAAAAATCAGATGGAAGGACAGAAACTAGGTACAAAACTCTACAAAAAACACGGGTTTCATTTATATATTGAAATTGGCTGGAGATATTGCAAGTACAAAATTTATCGTTTTTATCATTTTCGCACTAAATTGACAATTGTCAGGAGTATGTATATTGTATTATATCTTTATTTTTTATTGACCGTTCAAGAGCTGAGTATACTTGAGAGGAGGTTAATCGTGTTAGCAAAGATTATCTTAAAACTTCAGTCCCATTCAACTGACTAGAAGGTAAATGTATGGCAGTAAAACAAGCAACTTGCAGCCAGGCAGATATGGTTAGATATTAGCTTAGAGTGGAAGATATGATGAAGGAGAGAGTTGGTAAAATGAGCAAGTTGAAAACTGCAGGTGAAGCAGTTGGATTTTGTGAATGAAGCAAGGACAAGATGCATTGGGAAGGATGCTACCAACTTGTACTAATCAATAGGGTTTTGACATCTATATGGTGCAGTCATTGAAGAAACTTGGTAGGCACATGTATGGCTTGCAGCTTTTTATAAACAGCAGCAGGGCCTTGTAAAAAATTTACTTGCTCACCCAGTGCTAGTGCAGGGATGAAATAGCCTTTGCAATATTGACTCGAAACAAAGTGGCTGGCTGGCTGGTGCAGGATTAAGATATGCCATCTCCTGAAGCAAATTTTGTTTCTTCTATTTCTAGTAATCTCCCATTCTTATCTCCTGACATGTCTTTGTCTGTCTTTACTTGACTGTCAAACTATTACTTTATTTTGTTTTTTCCGATAATTGGCCGGTTGTTTTAGAAATCAGTGTTTAAACAACCATGTATTTTTGTGACATGAAACTTTGATTTGCAGCGACTTGAAATTGCCAAGGAGTTTGGTGATAAGGCAGCAGAGCGAAGAGCATGCAACAATCTTGGCAATGCATGTGTGTTTCGCAGCGAATATGAAATGGCTGCGGAATACTACAGGTAAGAAGACATCTAACTTTTTCAGTTGATTTTTGACATCCATCTTTCACATTCAGCTGTTGTCCAGCTGAGTTTTCATACACCTATATTTAATATCCGCAGTTCATATTTTGTGTTGTTTTATGATGCAGTTTTTGGCTTCTGAATTTTGAAAAGGTGAAAAACTCTTGTATGGCCATTTTGAGCATTCTTACAAAAAAGGCAGACTTTAACAGTTTGCTTGAAGTTGAAGTTATGCCATGTTACAATGTGAAAATTATTCTTCCGACATTACATTGTGGCCTTTTATGTTGGACAGGACAGCTTTTGGTCTGGCAAGAGAGCTTGGGGACAGGGCTGTAGAAGGCCAGGTCTGTTACAGCCTTGGCAACTTGTACACATTGTTAAAGGATCATGCAAAAGCTGCTGAGTATCACCTGCTCCATCTTCAGATCGCTAAAGAGTTGAATGATGCTGTTGGACTTGGCCGAGCCTACTGGAGCCTCGGTAATGTGTACACAGAAATTGGAAACACAAGAAAGGCCTTCAGTTTTATCAAACTTCACCTTGACTTGTCAATCAAGGTTACCTTGAATCATGTTTCTGTAATTAATTATGCTGTTCATTTATTTATGTGAAACAATTTGTTAAGCAGCTATTAATCTTTGTTATTCGGTTTTTATATATTTTTTAATATTCTTATAAATGTTTAAATATGTACCACTTTCCAATATTTATTTAGGTTATGGTTACTGTGCATTTTAAACTTATATTTGTATTAATATAAGATGTGATTTATTTGGTAAGTTTCATATTTTTATGGCAGGTTTGTTTTACTTCCAGTTGGCAATGAAATTTGGCATAAATTTGCTATTTGCAGATGGGAGATGCTTCAAGTCAGCAGACCGCACAGCAAAAGCTCAAAGATCTGAACACAGAGTTTGGCTTACAAGAGTCGGATTCTGTGTTCATTGGAGGAAGGTAAGAAATTTAGCACACATCATGAGAGAAATTGCACATTTGGAGATATACTTATATACTAGATTATTGCCCATCCTAAGATGGTTTAAAAACAATTTGAAAATGTATTTGCTAATGTGCATCTTTTGAAAATGTAAATTGGCCCGTTTAAACCCGTTAAGCTTGTTCATTTCAGCCTGTTCGTCAACTAAGTAAATTAGTTTAATGTGTGTCATTAAAACTAAAATTTCTGTTTGTTTTTATTAATTGCATATCCGAATAATATTGTTCCCGGATGCATGGTGCGAGGTGGCGAAATGTTGGGAAGATGTTTGGCCCACTTAAACCCGTTAAACTCGTTCATTTCAGCCTGTTCGCCACCTAAGTAAATTAGTTTAACCCCTTTTAAGAAGTGTGAAATGAACCTCCGATTGGAATTTTGCCATTTTGTAAGCAGTGACGTCATTGGTCATGACTATTCATTACTGGAAGCGGCCAATGAGAGGAACGTAACAAAAATGTTCACTTCTTTCGTGACTGCATGAGGTTTCTGTTTGTTTATATTATTAATAAAATATTGATTTTTGGTATTTTGGAAGATATTCCAAATGTTAGGAAGGTTTTGATATCTTATGAAATATCCAAGTCAGTACATGAAACAATACTTAGTAAGTTCTAGGTAACAGACCAGTGCTGCATGTGTATGAGTGATAGGGTCTTAAATGATCAAGTCTTGGAACTCTGTTTGGAATTCTGTTACTCACGGCAAGAAAAGGTTGTTCTGTGACTTCCTAATTGGAGGAGACCTTGCAATCTTTTTGTCACCACAAAGCAATGGTTGTAGTTCTCATTTGTGAGCCATCATCTTCTGGTCACCATTGTGGGTCAATGCCTGACCCATTAACCCACATTCGACAAGTCCACCTCATCGTTGTGCAACTGCAGGCCCCATTTCATAGAGTCGTCACTATGTGGTCATATCTACATGTCTTATTCTGCCCATCGCTTGTTTGAAAGTATTGTGTAAAATTTACTTTGTTTTATTATGTGTAACTGTTTAGTTGACTGAATATTTTGACATTTTCTAGGGTTCAGGTTTGTAATATGTGTAGCTGTTTAAATATATAATGTAGGTTAATTAATAATTTTGAGTAAATTTGTTCCTATTGTGTTATTGTTTGTAGGCATTAACTTAAACTGCCTTATAGGTTCCAATTGTTTAGCAATGGAATTTATTAAAACCACAATTATCAGTGGAGCACCACTTGTTCCATTCGAGTGGCTGGCCTGGTGGACCAAGCAGCTGCTGACCTTCTTTATAAATACATACAATTTGGTAAAATGTTTGATGAATCGTAGAGCTGTAGATTTTGTGTTGTTATCTTGTATCATCTTTTTGTTTTCCTGTAGTTCTGCTGATGAGGATGAGATACCAAATGCATCCAATGAGGATATGATAGATGTTGGATTAACTCGCAGATACAGGTCCCAGAGAAGGGATGAACTATCACCTGGTGTTGTTAGGTCAACTGTTAAACCATTGCTGGAACCAGTTAGTAGACCTACCTTCATTAATCTTTTATTTGATGCACATAATACTGGTAGCTCATATGTAAATATATTTAATTACTCGTTTATGGAACTGGTATAACTGTAAAAAAAGAAATTGTGTAGATTATTTTTTCAGTATGGCTGTTGTTTTGTATGCACAGTTACTTCCCCTTGACTGTTGAATAGGATGTTGAATCTTCGGAGAAACCATGACACAGAACTTTATGACAATCTTAGGACTTGCTTTCAGGACTGCATAATAAGCTTACTGCATTCAGTCTACAATTGAACTGTAGTGGTGCTCAAGGCACCAATCTATGGCTGCTATGAGACAAGTCTAAATAAAATCGTAATGTTATTTTGTAATTATAGTGTTCTTGTTTGACTGACGTGTTTTGATTATCCTGCCTAGTTTTATGAGTTACTTTTGACTATCGAATAAGTGAGGAGGTTATAGTTTCTCTATAGCTTTCAAGGTCATCAGGTAAGCCAAGAATTTAATCTGTGTATCTGTTTCAGTCACTTGTTGCTGAAGAAGATGATGAGAAATTCTTTGACATGTTGCATCAATTTCAAGGCAGACGACTTAACGACCAACGCTGTTCCTATCGTATTCTAGAAAACAGTCTAGCCAAACAACGAAGTGTCAGCACAACTCCTTGCCTTGTACAGAATGAATGCAGCTCAACCTCAGACTCAAATGCTGGTGTGCATTCACAAATACTAAGAATGTTGCTGACATTATAATTATGAAGCACATAATTATGTTATGTCCTTTCTCAGAATATTTGCTCATGGTTATGCACACTTTCTCTGTTAATAAATACATAATTATTATTGAAAAGTTGCACTTAAGATTGATGGTGAAGGTTCTAAGGTCAGGCATATCCATTGTTGATCCTGGCTTGTTGTATATATCTAACCATATCTGAGAAAACACTAAATTAGGTGAGAACCACATGTTATTACATGCTATTACAAATAGTAAACGAGTCAATTTGTTAATGATTTAGGTCTCTTTGCGGCTATTTTGGGAAATTGTATTAAATTTTACTACAGCTGCTGACTTAAGACTACAAAACAAACTATTCCAGCTATTTTATGGTGGTTCTAGTTCCACTTGTGCACCATCCCATGATCGCCATTGTCGATGATTTTTACACCATAGCACCATCCTGTCTCCTCGACTTGACCTCCCCAGATTATGACCTGGCACTGAGACTGACCAAACAACGTAACTCTTGTAGATTGGCATTACAGTACTGCCATATTACTTTACTAACAGAAATGTTCTTTTCTAAAATATACAAACAACAATTGCAATCTTCATCAACTTTCTATGCAATAACAGGCATTCGAAATTTTAGATGACAGGTTATCAGGTTTGGTAATGCATACGGTTTCTTTGTCATGCAGTAAGTTTATAGGATGCCTCTTTCTGTCATTTTGTTTAGAATTTTTAGATTATTTGTCTCTGATGTTGCTAATTATCTATTTTGACCAATTCACTCAATGATTTTAATTTTTTGCATTGTCTTTAGGAAGCCAGATTTCAAGTGCAAGGCATGATTCCTCATCGTTGTTTGGAGTAGCTGATGGTTATTTAGGTGGTGGTTCTAGCCTGCATGGTCTTAAAGGAGTCAACGGCTCTCATAGCAGCAGTTACCATGACAACTCCGGTGCCTCTGACAGACATGTTCCAGACGATGAATTCATAAATTTGTTAGTACGCACTCAGGTCAGAATATTCAAAATTTCAGTGAAAATCAGAAATTGCCTATTTTCTAACATTCAGCTATTGAACTGTTTATTCTGACTTGACTGATTCATGTCGAGAGTCATGAATGCCATTCAGTAAATTATACTCACTATTGGAACATATTAACAGCTAAACATATTAACATATTACAATTGTTATTACAATGTTATGAACATATTAACTCCTAAATTTCATCTTTTATTAGGGTAAATTTTTCCTGAGTTTTTGCGAGGTGAATCACTGCATTTGTTAGTCGCTATACAGTTCTTTATGCATAATTAAGTTGGAACTGTTATTAAGTCGCTGTCATTGAGTTGCTGCATAAGGTATTTACTTGGAGGAATGTAGCTTGTATTTATGGGCTTCAGTTGTTGAGTTGAAAATTGACTCTTTTATGCAAACTTTTGTTGCCATTTATATAGTCCTGGTTAGGTTGGTTCTGCTTCTGAGTAATGGCATATTAATCTGGTGTAAGAAAGAATTGGGGAGAGTGACTCTGTAGAAATGGCTGCTATAAGTACTGCCAGCATGTATGTAGAGGCAATTCCAATGAAATCATCTGTGTTTATATTCCCATGAAAATGATCTGAAGTTTGGCCAATTAAAAATATTCCTCCATATTGCTGCATGCCAAAATGCAAAAAATAGGCTGTAAGTTTTATAAAGATAACCATTTAAAGATGGCAGTGGATTTCTGCATTAAAATGTGACATATGGGTGTGCTCGAGAACTACTGGAATTCAACGTTCTATAGTGAGTTTATTTAGGCCTATAATTTTCCTGACTTTTTTACATTTTTGCAATTGTAATTTACACACTAAAGTAATGTAATATAACGTCAAGAGTTCTTTTCAGCTACTGCGCTGGTTCAAGTCTAATAATAACAGTAATAATCAAACTATCTTGGGTAAGAAAAACAGTATAATAGTACATGCTGCAAACCGATAAGGATTCTCAGTTGGATAGGTGTAACATTGAATTTAAAACCCTGAAGAACCTTGAAAAGGGTGAACTTGATGTCATCTGTTTGAGTTTTTGTGAGTTTATTAGCATTTATAAAACAATAATACTTATTGTTTTTTTAAGTATAGATGATAAGAACAGCTTGTTGCATATGTTTTGCTGTAATTCTTTAAGGTTACTAGCCAATAAGAAAATGTTTGAAAGCCTCGCGTGTCCTATGTCAGTATGTTTGAACTCGGCCTCCAGTTCAAGCCTGAGTAAGAGGGCACAACTCCCATAAAATACCTCTGGTTGATTTTATTTTCTGGTAAAAAGCTTTCTTATACTTCTGATTCAATATTAGTGTGCTGTGTTGCAGAGCTTGCGATATGAAGATCAGCGATCCTCTTTACCTACCACGCCTGTAATGGACATTCTTCCCCAGGAAGACTTTTTCAGTCTCATCGAGAGACTGCAGTCAAATCGTCTTGATGATCAGCGTTCCTCAATCCCTCGATCCAGTTCAGTTACCTTACAGACTGACACACCATTAGCCTCTGCCAGTGTCCAGTCAAGTGGCACCAAAAAGAAATCATCCAAAAAACAAAAGTAGACCGGTTGAACATTAAGATCTGTAATTTAAATGTAAAGAACATTTTGGCTGAAATCTAAAATCTAAGAAGTGCACCAAAGAACTGTCTATGTCTGCTAGTGGTACACTTTGTGCGTTTTTCTTTGGCATTATGTTTATATTCCATGACAGTGATACCACATTTCTGAAGTTTTATGATGTGATATCGTTTCCTTACAGTGGTGCTATATAAATGTTTGTTTACATTACATTTGTTTTTAGAATTTTCATAATACATGACTCGCTCATTCATGGTATGTATTTGTACTGGGTGGTTTCATGTAGGAAAATGTGAACACACACTGTTTAATATCCTCTCTCTTAATACACTTTATATGTGTATATGTATTTGGATATTTTGGGTGTCTTGTAATAACCTGTCAAAGGCATTGGAACTTCCATTTCTAGCAGATCTAACAGAGATCTAGATTTCCAAGAATAATTCTGCCATGAAGGAACAGCTTTTTATGACTGGAGATTGTGCAGCTTCCACTTTTCATGCCTATATTTCAAAACATGACTTATATACATGAAGCATATGTACATATATTGACATACTATTTATATTCTGTATATTTATATTTTACTTGCATGAATATAGTAAAAAGACATAGGCATATAAATTATTATGCAATGGATGTACAGAAACTTATCTAGTCTCTGTCTCTGTCTCTCTCTGTATATATATATATATATACTCTGTATATATATGTATATATATACTCTGTATATATATATATATTTGAAGTTAATTGTTCACATTTTTTGTAGCAATTCTTACCTTGAAAGCATCAATCAAAGACTAATTTTTCTTGATAATTGCTAACTTCTGGTTTTTAAACTGCCATACTATATTTAAGGTAAATTTGATGTTGATTGTCAGTAGCTTGAATTGATGGTAGGTTTATGTTATCAGATGATGGTGGTTTTTAGGAACAGTCAGATGTTATTCTATGCATATTGGGTGTTTACTGCCGTAATACTAAATAGCAGACTCATTGTATTATACTTTGATAATGTTGTAAGATTAAGTGAACGTTTATGAGGCTTCTTTACCCGTCTGTATCATGATCTTCAGAGCACTGTATAATTTGAGTTGAGTTTACGCAGTGCTTTTTTTCTAGAAAAAAAGGTAACGGAACAATAGGTTCCGGAACGGAACAATAGGTTCCGGAACGGAACAATTTTGGGCGGGCTAAAATCCCGAGAAAAACGGGGTTGGGGTTGGGAGGGGTCTCAATAAACACTGAAACAGTTCAAAACATTGAAATTAAATTAATATAACTAAATTAGTGTTTTATTATTAAAATAAATAAATAATTTTTTAGTGGCTGAAAACAGGTGCCGGAATGCCGTTCCGGCTCGTTCCGGCTGAAAAAAAGCACTGAGTTTACGGCGTAATTTTTGTCTTTTTCATTGGTTATCAGCCAGCAAGGCACATATCCCAGAAGTCTTGTCCCAGTAGTAAGTATGTCACTTCCCAGCTTTCAATTGCATTACTTTTGTGACTGCCAGCAGTCACTGCAGAAAATGGCAGTTGCAGCTCTCTGCTTTGCCTGTAAATTTCGTTCTTCGTCTTCTTTTTGCACTACATGATCTAACAGGTCATAGGTGAACGTTGTGTAGTTGAGCACTTGCTTTATAAAGCAAAGCTTGCAGGTGCGAGTCTTCCCTGATATGGTCATGCCAGGTAGCCTTTTTGTGTTCAGATGCTAGTGGTACCATCTGTATAGGGAAACTGAACGTTGTATAGGTACCTTGAGCAAGTCCCTAACGTAAGATTGTTTAGTTCCGTTGATTGATACCTTGTCATTGGATAGTAGCACAGATGTGAGGTATAATAATTTCATTGCATGTTATTTTGCATTTGGCTTCTGTGTAAAAACACTAAGAAAATCGATTAAGCTTTTCCATGTTTGTATTACAGCTGATGTCTTGTAAAACAGTCATTTTGCAGAGTTCAAAGACTTATAACTCGGGGCAACAGAGTACACCAGAAACTTGTTATACCTCACTTAATTATAACATTAATTCCAATATGATGTAGTCATGGACATGGTTCCTAAATTACTTTACGTGTGGAAAATAGTTACTATAATGTGACCTCATTATAATGCAGTTCTTGCTATGTCTCCCATTTTCTTCATTTTTGTATTTGTGGGCATTTCACATTCTTGCAGATTTTTAAATCTGCAATCATTAGAACATTAAATTTGTGCATGTTTTCATGAGAAGTTTGATTTGGTTTTATCTTTCAGTAGATATATTTATTAATATGTAAAAATTGGCTTCGTATTTGTTTCCTTATCATGTAATTGAATTTTCATTAATTCTGTATGATGTCTGAAATTTCACTGCTTAGGTGTAGACAATAGTGTCAAATCAAAGAATCGGTTATATCAATTTTAAACTGCTGTTTATCGATGTCTCTAACAATATGCTTACTACTTTAATTTTTATGTGTTATTTAATGTTTTCTAAACAGGTCTAAAGAAATAAAATCGAGAGACATTTTAACAATGACCTATGTTTGCAAGGCACCAAGTCTTTTGTCTGAGAAAAGTGCAGAGTAATTTTGTGACTTCTGTGAAATTGTCTAATGCATCAACAAAAATGGTAAACCAAAGCCATGGTAAATGCGAGTTCACTTTCCAGGTCAACAAAGTATGTCTGATGGCAAAGTAACCAATCAGTCAGAGCACTTAGCTTGCAATGCAAAGAATACGGGTTCGGACCTCTTCTGAGATGGTTACTGGGACCGGTGGGGAGGGACCTTGAACAAGTCCTTCACTCACAGTTGCCCTGGACTTGCGGAGTCCAGATGTAAATCCACTTGTAATAAATGCATTGTATAATAATAGATATCTGTCGGAGATGGATCTTAAGTGTAAAGATATTTAACTGACGCAAGGTCTTGACCGAAGGGAGAGAAAAATTACAGAAAAATGTTCCCCCCCCGAAAAATTCTTGCGGACGCCCATGGGCCAATGCTTTCTTGAACCAAGGAAAATAAGACAACTGTTGGAAATTGTCCCTGTGCTGGGGTGAATCCATTGTTCCTTTTTGCACGCAACGGCGTGATTTTTCGGTGATTGGGCCATCTACAATGTACATGGAACCATTGGCGTAAACTTGTCCAAAATATTTGGGGGGGGATTTGGCCATTTATTCTACACTTATTGCATTGGATGCACAGTCCATCTCAATTATTGGGGGGCACGTGCCCCGGCTCCCCCAGAGTCTATGCCTATAGATGCATGGAACAGCTAGCCTCCCTTTGGATCCGCGAGTTGTATTAGCTATGGATCTGCACGCACTTTCTATAATCACTTCATAACTGTTCTGTCCGGGCAAGGTTGCGCTGGGAACGCCTCTGGTAGTTATCGTTGAGAAACACTACGTAAATGCTCTGAATGCTTGAATTCAGAACATTCAGAATTAATAATAATTATAAATAATAATAATTATAATTCATACAAAAATAATGATAGCATAATAAACAGATAGCCGTTCCAGAACGACGTCCTCTGATTTTCTGTCTAGACCAGTGAACTCATAATTATAAGTCTATAGTTACATTGTGTTGTCGACTGACAACCGGTGACAACGCAAAAGGCTTACTTACAGAAACTTTACTTGCCTCTCTGTACAAGAAACTGGTCTCTGCCGTCAGCCATCAGCAAGTCTCTTGCCTCTGTCTTCTCGACATCTCTGCCACATTTGACACCATTGATCACAGTCTCCTTCTTCAACGACTATCTTCTTGGTTTGGCGTCTCTGGCACTGCTCTACTCTGGTTCCAGTCCTGCTTGTCTTCCCGATCCTTCTCTGTTAAAGCCTCCAGCCACTGCTCACAACCCCTCCCTCTTTCCTGTGTTGTCCCTCAAGGCTCCGTCCTGGGTCCTCTACTTTTCATCCTTTGTATACCACTCCTTTAAGTCATCTCATACAATCCTCCTCTGTCGACCACCATCTCTATGCAGATGACACCCAACTCTTCATATCCTTCTCTCCAGGCTCTTTTTCCACCGCCATCACACAACTACTCAACGTGGTTAACCTTATTTCACAGTGGATGTCATCCAATCTCCTCTGCCTTAACCCTTCCAAAACTGAATTCATCATCCTAGGCCTTCCTGATCAAATCAAGAAAATCCCTGATCCTTCTATAAACCTTTCGACTAACTCATCGTCTCTCACCTTCACCTCTGGCTCCTCTGTTCACAATCTTGGTGTTATTTTTTTATCCACACCTCTCCTTCTCTAACCACATGTCCAACCTCTCGCGCTCCTGCTTCATGCACATTCGTGACCTCCGACGCATACGACCCATGCTCGACCTTAAAACTGCTTCCACCATTGCTACCTCCATTGTTCATTCGAAGCTTGATTACTGCAATTCTCTTTTCCTCAACCTTGAATCCACTCAAATCAAGCGTCTACAGCTTATCCAAAACTCACTAACCAGAGCTGTCACTAGAACGCCCAAACATATAGTCATATCACTCCCATCCTCAAATCACTCCATTGGTTAAAAATCCCAGAGCGAATCCACTACAAAGTCCTATCACTAACCTACAACTCCCTACAATATTCCCAGCCCAAGCACCTTCGTGATCTCTTCACCATTCAGACAACCCGCTCCACCCGATCATCGTCCTATCTCAGTCTTTCTCGACCCCCGGTCACTACTCACCTGAAGTTCTCCAACCGAGCCATTTCCATCACAGCACCACGCCTCTGGAATGATCTCCCCCCTGAATTTCGCAGTTTCTCGGTGCCTCCATCATCATTGCAACCCGTCCTTCATCCTCATCATCATGTTCCTCTATCTATCACCCCCGGGCTTTCCACTTAAAACTGAAGTCTCACCTTTTCAAGTACTCCTACCCTGACTCATCTGATACTCCGCCTTCCAATTATTCTCGCCGTAAACGGCACCCGCCTTGACAGCTGCTCTGCCTCTCCTGATCTGGTACCCTGGAAATCGGACTTGGACCACACTGTGCTTGGACCTCTTTTGGACTACTCTCTGGAAACCCCCTTTGATTTGGTTTGGGCTCCTGGAAATCGGACTTGGACCTCTTTTGGACCACTCTCTGGAACCATTTGATCTGGTACCCTGGAAATCGGACTTGGACCTATTAATTTTGGACTACTCTCTGGAAACCCCCTTTGATTCGATTTGACCTCCAGGAAATCGGACTTGGACCTCTTTTGGACTACTCTCTGGAAACCCCCTTTGATTCGGTTTGACCTCCTGGAAATCGGACTTGGACCTCTTTTGGACTACTCTCTGGAAACCCCCTTTGATTTGATATGACCTCCTGGAAATCGGACTTGGACCTCTTTTGGACTACTCTCTGGAAACCCCCTTTGATTTGGTTTGGCCTTCTGGAAATCGGACTTGAACCTCTTTTGGACTACTCTCTGGAAACCCCCTCTGATCTGACGTATCGCTCGTGAATAGGCTGGTGTCCTGCGCTTGGCCTTCAAGTGGCGCTTTAGAAGTTTGGAGGTTACGATTACGATTACGTGGATGAGAAGGTATTTTGAACAGTAATCGTTTACATACTTACACACGTTTTGATTAAAAGATGTGAGATGTCGTTAGCGTCGCTTTAGTATTTGCTTAGTCATATATATATCTTTGCATTGACATGATGCACATCAGTTAATTTGGCCATTAGGTGTCGCGAGTGTCTTGTCCTGTTTGCAGTTGACGGACCGCAAGACGCGCAAGAAGATGGCAGGCAACGGCTCTCATGAAAGACAGTCTCTCATGCTCACAAGGGACCAGCTTGAAGATCTGTCTGAGGTCTTTAAGACGGTAAGGATGACAAGTCTTTCATCTTTACAAAGCAAAGCTTTGGTATTGGTTTTTGGTAGGCAACGGCTAAATTATCTGGCGGAAGTTAAGCGCTTTCCGATAGGCCAAATGGATCAGTATTGACCTAATTGCGAAGACCACTTGATGGGGCTTCGTGCACGTTAGAAGCGGTTGACGCCTTTTAGTCGGCGTACTGTTAGCTTTAGTAAGAGTTTATAGTTCAAGTACGTTTGGAAACTCTACTACGATACTTGGAAACAATATTTGCTTCAGATGTGAATTGTGGCGAACAACTGCCTTATTATCGCATGACTAACACATGTTACTAGGCGTCATGTAAAACCTCAAAATAGCATCAATATAACGCAGTAATTTTCACATTCTCGGTCCACCCTAACCGGTTGTAATCTGCTATTTATTTGAGCCAGAGAACAATTTGCTGTTTTCTTAAACTCAGAAATGTAATGTAAACTTGCTAGGCCTACCTATTTAGTATTAAAGGCCTACTGAATACGGTGTAGGCACCGCAACTCCACACATAGCCTACTGTAGAACATACAGGGGTGAATCTAAGGTCCAGTTCACAGATGAGAGACAGTGGTGGGAAAGACTTGGACAGAAATTTTATAAATTGAGAAGATAAGTCCTCGTGTATGGATTGCCATTATACTAACAGGAGTAACCACATGACCCAATTGGATAATACTTGGGATTGGGAAGAGTGAACACTTGTACTGGTCATTTGACTGGTCATTTATTTAAGACCAGGGTACCAACTGTCCCACATAGTTTCTTATCAGAATTTTACAATCTTTACAGGGCTTCACTGAAAATTTTGTTATTATGCATTTAGTTATACAGCAAATATGTTGGTGAGGCCAAGTACGTTGTATCAACTAGTCTAGAAATCTTGATCTTTACATATATGGCCCCTTAAAATCTCTGTCCTTGAAGTAGTAGAGTAACATTGTAGCAAAATTGTAAGCAGTGTTGTATGTAAGACTTGAAGCTTCAAGACCAAGACAAGACCAAGGCAGTGCCGCAGTGGTGTTCCAAGACTAAGACCAATATAAAGACTGTTGGGTACCAAGACTGAGACGAAGACCATGGCACAAGGCCCAAGACAGTACAAGACCGAGGCTTTTTGAAATTTATTTCACAGCGTACCAGACTAAATGATTAAAACAAATAACGTAGGCCTATCAGTTTTCCAGATATTCCTAAATATCATTACTTTTATGAATGCGAGATCCTAAGGATAGTATCGTCTAGAGTCATAGACGAGTTCATATTGGCACAGGCCAATTTTATAGCTCAACAACTAAGGAGAATTTGCAAGAGACTTATTGAGAATGCTTGTTCAAGGCAGAACAAGAATTTCACTTCAAGACAGTGTCTAAAAATTCAAGAAATTACCTAGAGACCAAGACTGAGACCAAGGTGATAATAGGTTACCAAGACCAAGAACGAGACTTAGACATCAAAACCTGTCTCAAGACCAAGACCGAGTTTTGAGACCATAAGCAACCCTGGTTTGCATGGTTTGATTGTAAGATGAAACAGATCACTGACTTTCAGGTTTAATATCACCACAACCGTGTGTACATAAACTGCCATTGAAAGGAAATTTTGTAGCTCATGATGCACCTGTGTACCTAGGAAACGTCAAAACTGATTTAGTTAGCATGCTTATAATGTATCAATTCTGTGCCTCTGGTGTTCGTGGAAAGTTTGATATTGTCACAATATTTACCTGCAAAAGGTTAAGAAGTTATCCCATAAACTTCAATGGGAATCACCTTCTTTGTGGTACTCCATCACAGCACTGGCCTTCCTCCCTCTGAATGGCAATTTTTAAAATACGTAGGCCTACATCTCTCACTTTTCGTTTGCATACCTACTGACTTCCATCTGTGTCACATATACTACCTTCAGCATGTATGGTATGGTATGGTATGGCATCTGGGAATTTATAAAGCGCCTCTCACAGTTCGAACTATTCAGAGGCGCTCTCAGCGTGTGAGCCTCTCGGAAACAGAAAAGACTTTAAGCCATGAACAACAGAGAGAGAACCTAGTAACTAGGGTCCCACGCAGTACCAATGGAAGGGAGTTCCATAGGGATGGGCCCACGACAGTGAAAGAGGGAGTCTGAGCCATAGCAGACCTCACCCGAGGAACAAACAGATCAAGCCGATTGGGAGTACGTAGGGTTCGATGAGAAGAAGCAGTGAGAGGTTTGGTCCTTCCCTTATCTCGGTTTGCAAATCCATGCACTTGAGTCATATTTTTTAATTGCTGTTATTAACAACGATGATCCTGATTTGAGGTTGACAGTTTACTGATAGGCAATCTTTGAAACAAAAGGGCTTGCAAACCGTATCTCCACTTTTTCTAGTGGGTATGCACTCAAGTATATCACTTTCGAAAGCTGTTAAGATGTGCTGTGTGAAGGTGGGGTTACATTTCATTACATTACAGAACAGTACAGAGTAGTAGTAGTAGTAGTGGTATTAGTAGTGCTAGTAGTGGTAGTAGTAGTAGTAGTAGTAGCAATAGTAGTAATAATAATAATATTAATATCAATAATATAATAACTGCTTAAAGAAAAATTTATATTGATTTGGATCTATTAGATTTTGATGATTGCCACTGAAATTCTGTTGCATCCAGCTCAGTTGTGTGTCGATTAGAAATACAGCCAGTTGTAGCAAGTCAGGTTATTTAATTTCTTTATATTCAGCATAATTATATGGATGATTTCATGATTAAGTAAGTTCTTAGTCGATTTGTGTTTTTACAGACGCACCTGCACACTAACAGCACTGTTAAATCAGACAGCATGTCAAGTTAGTCCCCAATAGCGGAACGTGTGCTCTGTCTAAAGTAGAGCTTCGCTGATCATTAAGTGTTGACCGTAGTCTTATTGCCTAAAGAACATAATTACTGGATTAATTACAGTTAAATTTAAGGTTAAAAGCCCATAATAAAGGTAATAATGTGTAGACACCCTCTGCCATTTTGCGTTTAAATTTTTTGTATTTGTCTCTGTTTTGAAAATCAGACTGAAAGTTATTTCAAACAAGGCATTCAGACTGTACAGGAACAGAAAATATAGCACTCCCCAAAATTGATTAGAAATTTAACTTCCAATTAAGAAGATGAGCATGTCTGTGTGATGTTAAAACAACAGCTTTGTTGTAGATGTTTAAAATCGTAGCCATGTGATTGGATGTCTAGTACAGCGGTTCCCAAACTTCTCTGGGTCGCAACCCACTTGTGAATATCTTGGCAGTTTCAGAACCCACTGTGTAAAATACTACCATTGTGTACTAAAATTTGCTTCGTAAATTGGTATCGAAATATTATGCGGATTTACGTACAGCGCTTAGAAATTTAAAGCATTAAAAGGAAACTTGGGTAAAAACAGTTCACAATTTATTGCAATCCAGCTAATTATAGCCAATCATAGTCAAATGTTGTTGCTACAAAAGAAATAAATGTTTATAAAAAAAATTTGGCGACCCACTTGCCAGAACTTACCGACCCACTTTTGGGTCGCAACCCACAGTTTGGGAAACGCTGGTCTAGTACAATATGTCAGGGATGCTCATTGCAGTCTGCCATGGTTTCACCTTATGATTTGACCTGATGGACCCTCATATAAGTCAACCTCTGAAGTTTTAAGACTCCACAACATTTTTACTTATAGTGGAGTTACAGTATTCAGCAGATGATGTGCTGTTTAAATGTGAATTGATTTCAGAATAAGGCAGTGTCTTTGATGTGGAACAATAACAGGTGTGGCCCCAAAAGAGATCTGAGAATTTTGTGTTTCTGTTTCAGGCAGCAGGGTTGACGGTGACAGTCACTGGATTCTGTAGTCTATGGGGATCTGTCGGACTTGTTCTTGTAATATTATACAACTAAGTGCTTTCTTCTGAATGGGTCATCCTTCATACTTATGGACCTTGCCTTTTGGGGCTAGCTTAAGGACTGCTATTCTGTAAGATGTGTTTTAAGATTACAGGGACTTTGTCACGTGTAGTTTGAGACTTTCAATTTCTTGACTGTGGGATTTTCCAGTTATTATTTGGCAGTTTTTTTATGATGGATTTTGGAAGGAAAGGCTAAATAGTTTTGATTTGAAATGACTTTCTGTCAGAACATCTTAGTATGTTGGTCTTCCGGCTGCATTCGTTATGTAAAACGCATAGTAATTGTCAAATCTGGCATGGATATTCAGTGGCTAAGTATGTAATTTATCATGTCGTGTTAAGTATGCTATTTATCGTGAAATCAGGCATATCATAATTGTCAACTGGACTTGGATCTGTGCTAGAGAGCAACATTTTCTTGGTATGTAGCACAGGTTGAAGTACTTATACAGAGGCATGTCTAGACTGGATAGACATGCCCATGCAACTTGTGCACATAACTGCTCAGGCAATCTAGCCAACTCTTTCTGTACACCAACACACATGTGGACACTATGCGGTTGCTTGAACTGAATCAGCTTTCCTGTGACATTCTCAAGAATTTCACATTGCAACACCTGCTGTTGACTTGTGAGAGTGCTTTACGAAGCACTTCTGTTCCCTGTATACATAATGTATATTTCTGCAGTCTGTAGGTATGCGGTGTAACTTTATTGTACAAGCATTTCTTTATGTAGTTATTTAGCTTGTAGTCCTTCCTGTATATAGCTGTACATGTACATTGATGCCTTCCTTCTATTTTCTTTGACAGTTGTTTTATTGCTTCCAAATAACAGGTTATTTCTTATGCAAGTCCTGTGTTTTTATAATGTACATGTACCGATTTCCAGTCTTGTTGTCAAGACCTTAAACCTCGAGACCAAGACCAAGACCTTGAGACCAAGACCTTGAACCTCGAGACCCAGACCAAGACTTTGAACCTCGAGACCAAGACCAAGACTTTGAACCTCAAGACCAAGACCAAGACCCAAAAAATCACATTCAGCTTTTTTTCCTTACAACAAAATTTTTTCAGTCGGACTACTCGATCGCTATTTTAATGAAAACATGAGTCTTTTATTTTATTCAGGCAAACTAACTTTAAATGCAGATTGCAGAGAATTCCGATTTCGTATTTACAAAAGTCCTTCATGCAAAATGTTATTCCAAATGCCTTTTGTATTTTATAAAAACCAATTCGCTCAGAATTTTCTGACCAAGAACGTGCCTTGTGGGGCCTCATAAAAATTCCGCCATGTGAAAAAATACTTTCCATAGGTGCTGAAGTCGCTGGCACACACAGTAGCTTTTCAAGCACTGGATGTAAATGTACAAATCGTGAGCCTTTTTCAAATCCTCCCATGGTTTATCAGACCGTGTGGCTTCAGAAAAAGTCTCGGCAGGACATCCACGTACAGCATTAATAACTGTTGCTGCTGCTGATGGGTTTCCTGACCAACAAGACTTGCATCTGTCCATAGGTATTTGTCGTAGGCTATGATGCAAAAAGGCTTGATGAATTTTTAAATTCTTGAGTTTTGTTTAATAACTGTTCATATTGACAGCCGGTCTTGGTCTTGGTCTTGCGAGACCAAGACCAAGACTTTGAACCTCAAGACCAAGACCAAGACCGAGACTTTGAACCTCAAGACCAAGACCAAGACTTTTGGTCTCAAGACCAAGACCAAGACTTTTAAAAACGAACTCGAGTGCACTCGAGACCAAGACCTTGGTCTCGAGGACAACAAGTCTGCCGATTTGTCGCTTGTTTGACTCTTCTTTCTTTCTCCATGTAGTGGACTGTTTTTATTGTTTGCTACCGTCATTTGCTAAGTTTCCTAAGTGTTTCGAGATTAAAAAAATCTCAAAGCATTGCAAAGCCAACATGTTAGCCTGAATGTAGACTTCCAGAAAGGGAAGTTTAAGGAGGATGATGCTAAATGTGGAAAAGGGAGAGGTAGGGGTCCAAAGTATGTCATTTTTGCAGATGTCCCTTATGGAAATGACCCCTATGACCATTGATGTTGACCTTCCGTACTACACATGTTTTGAAATTAGTTTCTTTTCAATTTAAGAGTCCGGTGTTGGCACCTTATTGAAGACTCATAACATTGTCCTACAATATGAGGAGAGATTTGACATGAACGTCCATGTAAATAGAGCTTGCATCTAACTGTTTTAAATGTAGTTGTAGACTTGTAATAATTGTGCAAGTATTTCTTGTTTCTGTAGATTGATACCGATGGCAGTGGTTACATCAATGTATCTGAACTGGGAGAAGCCCTGTCTATTGTTGGGATCAAGTTACCTGCTTATGAGATTCGTGACATCATTGCCAGAAATGATACGAAGATCAGGGATGAGCAACTTGATTTTGAGGAGTTCAAATCGGTAGACTATTCCTTACACTCACAAAGTTATCACCTATCATACTTAGTACAGTCATGCTTGGATCAGTGATCTGTAGAGTTAAAGAAATGCTGAAATAGGCAATTAGGCATAATATTAAATGCCCAATCTCACGTGGTAAGGTATCAGATATCTAACCGCTAAGCCAAAAAACTGCACTAGGAGTTCTGTGCTTTTTTCTGCACATGCATGGGTATTCAGAAACACTGCCATCGTGCCTTTTTGAGGGCTTCATGGCAGCTTATTGTTAACACACCAATCAGCCATCTGCATTGAAATCCTGTTCTATTAGATGAAATTGACAACTCATTGTAATCAAGTCACGTAGTCTGTCCTGGTATCTAATTGCTGCTGTTGTGTTCACATAAATCTGAGCCAGAAAACCAATAACTTTTCAATAGGCAGGATCATGCTTTGGATGGCTGTCAAACAGACCATTTACTATGGGTATTAGAGAAGTACTACTTAAACTGTGGTCTGCGGCCTTGTACCGGTCAGTGACTGATTGGTTACCCGGCCAGGGAATGATAACGGAATCACAATTTTGATTGTACTTAAATAAACAAGTGTATTAAATTATTAATACATAATAAACAGTTTTAAAAATGCAAAGTACAAATGTAATAAACAATATTTATGAAATATAAATGTTAATAATACATAGCTTGTCATATATGCAAGCTGATGTTAAAAAGCATTGGTCCTCTGTAAGGCTGATAAAGCGGTTACCAGACCACAGGGTCAGAGAATTTGAGAAGCACCGTGTTAGAGCATTTTCTAAGACGTATGTGGTCAATTACCGATTGGCCTACCCTTCTGTACTTTGTCTGACATTAAATTATCTGTGAAGTTGCTATATTCCAAAGAAGAAATTAGAATTTACGAAACATTAGAAATTAAAATAGGAACTCACTAAGTTTATTTTGGATGTCTGAGCTGGATGAATTTGTTGAGTCAAATTTTAATCACATAAGTGTTCTTTGTCTGTAAAAATTTTCACGTACCCACTTGATCAGTCCTTGTGACATATGTACCGGTAAGGCTTTTAGCTTCCTTTTAATATTTAAATGTTAGCATATTGAGATACATTTAACACTTTAACGATGAGCTGCATTGGTTTCTCAGTCACTTTTAGTACACTCTCGTTGTTAAAGTGCTAAGTAACTGCATACAGTGCATAGGTGTAATTTGCAGGGAGTATGAGGGGTACCCGTATCCCAACTTTCAGAACTGAAGGGTACCATACCCCCACTTTTCATACCCATTGTTTTTCTCCATTATTATTTTCTCAGAGAAAGCCCTCCATTTGAGCCCTAATGATTCAAAACAGTTACCAAGCATCATCATCATTGTGATAACCATCATCACCGTAATCTTCCTTATTATAATTATTATTATTTTGTAGTCCAGTGGCAGTTATGTGTTGTTTAATTTTAGCTGTATGCTGTGATCAAAGACCAGTATGATTTGGGCAACAAATTCAAGAAGTTAGTTGTGGCTCGTGGTGGTCTTGACAACTATGGTGGCATGTCCTCAACATCTGCCGAAGGCACAACACACACTGTCCGCAAAGAAGAACAAGTTGCTTTCTCTAACTGGATAAACAGGTGCCAGATAATCTTAGACGCTGTAGTAAACACTTTTGCTGGTGTTAACCAGTGTTATTACCTGCATCTAAATCAATTTTCAGCCATGGGCGACGATCCCAGGGGTCGAGGGGGACAAGACCCCACCTTTGATAGTGGGGGACATGCCATACAGCTGTCCCCCCCCAAATTTGGAAGAACACCCAAAAAAGTCAGATTTTGCGCCAAAATTTTTTTTTAACCTTTTTTTACCAGATCAGTTCAAAACTCTTTTCTGACCAGATCAGTTCTAAAGTCCCCCCCCCCCACCTGTCAAACAAGATCACCGCCATTGTTTTCAGCTATCTTAAATGGAGGTCATTTAGAAAATCTGCCATATAGAAGACTTCATATCTTAATGTATACCAGTAATTGATTTTTTCTTCTACTTCTCCCATTATAAAGTGGTGACATGTTATCATAATATGTGTTTGGTACTGACCATTTATTTATGAGTAATTGTGTACCTTCTGATGCTTTTTTAAGGTGAACTGTCTCAAACGATTTTTGTTGGTACATGTACAAATATCGGATTATAAAATGTTGAATAAATTATGTGGTGTTTCTGCTTTTCAAAAAGGAATTTATCTGATGACCCAGACTGTGCTAGGTACCTGCCTTTGAATCCAGAAACCAGGGATCTCTACATTAAGTGCTATGATGGAATTCTCTTCTGGTAGGCATAATTAGTATTTTATATGTAATTAACATGACATAGGTTTTAAGTGGTTCAAAGGCATGCAGTGATATTTGTCTAGCAGTAAATTACCTGTTAGACTTAAGCTTTATTGGGTTAAAGAGAAGCTGAGTCATGTAACAGTTATTGCAGTTAATTTTAACCACATTGGTCAGGATGTCTTTCTGACCTTGTCTGACAAATTTCACCCAAAACTTCAGCCTGAACTCATTTTCATAATCCGCACATCAGATTCGCATTTCTGTGTGACTTTGCGCATGTTAAAAATTTTCGTAATAAATAAATAATAAATAATCTTGAAATGAGTGAATTATGGTTACCTGGTACTTAAAAAGAATTTAAGTGACCATAGTTGCACAGGAAAGCTACTAATGCAGCAATGCAAAAACTATATTTTAAAAGTACTAACAAAATACTGCAGAAACTATATTTAAAAACTAGATTACCACAAAAAGTACATTGGTACATGCTATTGCTACAGACAAAGTGCTTATTTTCTTATGTTTGTACTGTGCTACAATCTATTTAATGACTGACTACATATAAAATGGTAGGGGTGAATGTGCACTAAGACGCTCAGGTTCCACATTTAGTGACTGGTCAGGTTTAATATACATGCTTCTAGTTACGAGTCAACACATGACACATCTGTCACTGTAATTTGTAGGTGTAATCACAAATTTAAATGTGCCTCTTCAAGAGACACTCATGAGATTTTGTCCTGCTTGGGGCTGTAGATATGAGCATTAGGAGGTTGGCATCCAAAGATGTATTCAGCCTTAGTCTGATAGATCAGAAGTAAGTTGCAGAGAGGCAAGCGAAATTGGGAAGTTTCAAATAGTCCTGATGTCAGATTGCTCTGATTGCATATGAGAATTATCAATAGAGCTGTGTGAGAAAGACTTACTTTGGCCTTTTTGACCTTTACGGAAATCAGTGTGCCCTAGGTAATTCTGGACAATGCGTATCTTTCCTGATAGCTTGAAATGAATTTTTTCTGGCAACAGCAAGATGATTAACATCTCACAGCCAGGAACAATTGATGAGCGAACAATCAACAAAGGAAAACTGAATATTTACCAAATCCACGAGAACCTAACACTGGCTGTGAACTCTGCCCGGTCGATTGGATGCAACATTGTCAACATTGGCCCCGAGGACCTTCAGGCTGGAAAACCTCATTTGGTTCTTGGTCTTCTTTGGCAGACCATCAGGGTTAGTAGCATGCCTGTTTCTTTATAGTTTTTGATGAGTTCCACTGTCACCATAAAGAAAGAATTTGCACTAAATGTAGGACCCAATTTGATCATGTTGCTTTAATGTCTGCATATGTTCAGCAGGACATGCTCTTTTATTTCTTTTCTCTCAGGCTTTCTGTTTCAATATTGGCAAGAATAAAAGGCTGGGATTTTTGTTTTAAAAATTAGCTTCTTTGTGGAGGTTGATGTGATTCTAACTAAAATTTTTGTTTAGCTTGGTCTTCTGTGAACATTTTTTAGACTGGTGTTCTATCTTCTGTCTAAAATGTTTTTAGATTGGTCTTCTGTCTGACATCAATCTTCATGACCATCCAGGACTGGCTGTCCTTCTAGAGCAGACCGAGTCCCTGGATGAATTCATGAGGTTGTCACCAGAGGACATCCTGATACGCTGGGTCAACTATCACCTTTCTCGTTCATCCTGCGGAAGGCGAATCACCAACTTCTCATCTGACATAAAGGACTCTGTTGCCTACATCCATCTCATCCACCAGATTGCAAAAAAGGAGGCTGGAGTCAGCCTTGCTGCAGAAAATGTAAGGGTTCCTGTGGAATTCTTTGATAGAATGCCAGGCAGGGTTGTTTGGACTCAAAAAAATCCAAACAGTCCAACCTGGTCTTAATTTTTTAAATAGTAAAATATGCTAGGTTTCTCTGAAATTAGGCCTGCTTAATATAGGAGTATGGTAAGAAGATGTTTGTAGCTGTTAGCAGTTTCTGCATAAAGAACACAGAAGATTTTTCCATTTTGTGCATAACCTACCTTGGAATTGCAGCAGTATCCAAAGCCTATCTATCTGTCTTCTAATTCTCTGCCCAGTTTATACAGCTGATGGAAATCTTTCTGCTAGAGTAGAGGTTAAATGGAGCTTATTTGTGTCTAGGAGTTTGACCTGCACCTTCGTGCTGAGCGTATGTTACAAGAGGCTGAAAAGATCAACTGCCGTAGTTTTGTGTCTCCTGATGACGTGGTTCGTGGCAATTACAAGCTCAACCTAGCATTTGTAGCCAATCTGTTTAACAACCACCCTGGATTGGACAATATTGAGATCAATGATATCGACCTGGCTGGTATCCACTCAGAAACACGAGAAGAGAAGAGTAAAATTTTCTTTTCCTATATTTTAAACATAATTTATATAATCGTGATCATAAACTCCAGATGTTCAAATTGTGACTTAAAAGTGAAGCACACAGCATGAGCTTATTCATAAACACTGCATCATGTCAGAGATAGCAAGTGAAGAACACGTCCGGTTGTGAGAAGACCAGGGAAAAGAAGAGGATCTGCTAAGGTGGGTTTCATTTAGGACAAGAGAGATTGGAAGGAAGACAAGTGGAAGGATCAGGGTAGGAATTCTTGAGAGAGGTTCAATGGGACTAATCTGAGGTGGAAACTCCAGCATAATTATGCTGTATAAACTCCAGCATAACATTAGTATAACATTTTCCTGCTCATGCACTAATGTACACAGAAGAATTATATTGCTGAGATGAGCCACAGTTGTTATCTATTTTACACGTACCTCTGACCTGCACTGCCACTTCACCTGGAACAAATCAAACGCTTATCGGATTGAATTTGCACGCACTAACTTATGTAAATTTTCAATTACCTCTTTAGGTCCTAAATTATGGAATAGCCTTCCCTCTGAACTACGACACATCTCCAGTTATTATATTTTTAAGAAAAACCTACGTTTATACCTACATACCGGTCAGGGCACTCTGTGACAGTATGCCACGACCTCCTATCCATTTCTTTATTTTCTTTTGTTATTCTCTTTTTCGTGACATTTGTTATTTTGATAGCTAGTTAACTAGCAATGATTAATAAAAATGTCAACTAGGCTGATTCAATGGCCTACTTGTAATAAGCTTGTTTGATCTATGATTTAGTATGGTCATTGCATCATCTACTTGGTATATAGGGGGCCTTTCCTAGCGGGACCCTGGTCTTTTTAGGGCCTCCTATTGACCCACCTTCTGTTTGGTATAGCCTTATCGTCTGCATCTACACCTTATTACCTCAAACCTTTCACATTATAGTGGCTATATAATTATACTGTCATGTGTTTCTTTGTGGATCAATAAAAGCATCAGTATCAGTAGTTAAGAGAAGTTGCGTGACAGAGCAAGGATATGACAGAGGCATGACCAGTCGACTCTGTCATATATGAATGCAAGACTCAAAAGATTTAAATACAAGTCTTAATGTTTAATGATCAAAGCTAGCAGATACTTAAGGTCCTTTATTATACCAAAGGTGTAATTTATTTGCCAATACCAGTTAACTTAAATGCCACATAGTCATAGGTGTGTTGCAGCAACTTTTACTGCACATCACTACTGAAGCTAAACTTTATCTAGATTTTTGTCAAGTCCCAACTTGGCCTCAGTAATAAAACATGTGTCTCTGCATATCTTAAAATGTTAAATGAAGTTGGTAAATAGTTATAGGTAGAGCTTTCCTCCAGTTTTCCATACAACTTTCCTCCAAATTTCCTTATATTCTTACCTTGGAATCCCACTTGAAGTTAGATATTATATCAGATTTGTAGTAAGTGCTGGATTAGTTGCCCAAGTGTAAGCGTCTTGTACCATCTGTGATAGACTGCTTTGTGTTTGGGGTTCATATGGTGCTAACTTGATTGCCTGTGATCGCTGCTCCTCTTCTTCAAAACTACATAGTCCAGGAACGCTGAACATAGTGTCTACTATCAGCTCTGTATGGGAATCCATCTGTTGGGCTATGCATGTCTGCAGGAGCTTACCAGTGGGATCTTTTCTAGTTATCTGAGCAATGTTTGCTTATTAACTGTTGTTCTTAATGATTTTAGCATAATTTATTCTGGTGCAGGTAGTGCTTTTGCGAAGTACCTAAAAGGCACTATCATGTGTAGATACATGTATAGATATCAGAGAGCTATGGAACTCCAAATAACATATGCACCAGAGGCTCATTATACATGCTTCATTATAACACAATTTCTGATAAAACGTGGTTGAGACATGGATCCAAAATTTTGTTCAGCTGCAAAATTACCTAATTATAACATGGTTTCGTTAATTTAAGGCAAATTTTGATATGGCTTCCAAATACAGCACTTTAACGAATTTCTGGTGCACTGGAGCACACATTTCACCGTGACCTTTCTCCTTCAGTCTCTAGTTTGGAAGTTAGGAAACCTGCATTTTGTAATGTTGTGTAGGATTTGCTGAGCTCAGCTAATCTTGAATAGGTTGTCTATAAACCTGTGACAAGATTCATATAACTCTTTGTATAATTATAATTATCACAGTTCTGAGCCTTGTTATCAGTGGCAGATTTATTATGGGAACAGACAATGCCATGGCCTAGGAGCAGCACATTCCAGAGGACAGCAAAACTTAACAATTTTAATTTTAAAATTGAACGTTAAATTCACTTTAAAATTGAGCAAGATGACAGTAAGGACATTCCAGCTTTATCTCCAGGTCTTGATCAATCAATAAATTTGAGTGTAGTGCATCACATTTATAGAATTTTATGTGAGAACCATCCTTGGCTAATGTGTTGAAATGTTGCAGTGAAGTCTATAGGCTCTGATGAGACTCTTAACTTTAGGCATCTCTGTTACTTTATGTTCTACTGAAAGTAAGCTCGTGAAATATATTGTACTCACAATATTTGGGTTTTAGTAGTTTGTTTGCAAGCTTCTTACTTAAATTCTTTTAATTTGATCAGCATATCGTAACTGGATGAACAGCATGGGTGTGGCACCAAGTGTGTATCATCTGTACAGCGACTTGGGAGATGGCCTTATCATATTCCAGTTGTACGACATTATCAGACCGGGATCCGTTGACTGGCATCGAGTTATTCGAGAATTCCACCGCATGAGAATGATGATGGAGAAGATTGGTAGGCTTTAAAGTTACACTTTGTTCAAGATTTGATATTTACATGCTTAACACTTTAATGACGAGTATGTACTAAAAGCTACTGGGAAAACAATTCAGCTCATCATTCAAGTGTTATAGCCACAAAACTGTTACTGTAACTTTAATCAAGAAATTTATATAGCACTACTTCAAGAGAAACACTGAGATGTTTTGCTTTAATTTTCAGCAGAAAACCATGATTGAACAGAATGGTTTTAAGACTTTTACAGAAAAGAGAAGAGAGGCTAAGGAACCAGTAATATTGCAAGTTGCTAGTCAACTAATTCCAGAAAGATGAACCAACCACATAGAAACTTCTGTGGTAGACAGTGGAATTTCAGGCTAACAATAGTAAATATTGATATTTCTGTAGGGTAACTTAGCATGAATATGAACCACATTACATGTATGCATGATACAGCAGTATTGCATGGTTTTCAAACTTGCTCTAAATATTTTTAAATTTTGGTTGTAAGTGTAGATGTGTTGCTACTGTTGTTCTAAACATGTCGCATAAACACACTGTGTGCCCTTGTTTCTCATCTTTAGAGAACTGCAACTATGCTGTTGAACTGGGGAGAAAATCAAGATTTTCTCTTGTTGGCATCGATGGAAAAGACATCTTTGATGGCAATCCAACGCTGACCCTAGGCAAGTTGATGGAAACAGTTTTGTATGACACTGTGTAGCCCTCTAAAGTTTTTTATAACTTCATTTGGAACTGCATAGGGAACAAATGAACTAGTTTCTTTGATTTAATTGTAATTTTGAATTTAATCTTACTTAGTTAACATTGCTCCCTATACCATAACTTTTTCAAATGTGCATATAAAAGTTCTCATGTGCAACTGTGCAACTATTTTAACTGTGTAAAAAAATTTGAGCTTTTTGTCTTTTGGTGTTTTAGCTCTGGTTTGGCAGTTGATGAGGGCCTATACTTTGAGTATGTTAACCAGGTTGGCTGGCCAGGATGGTCACCCTATTCTTGAGAAAGAAATTGTTGAGTGGGCAAATGCAAAGGTAAATATAATTTATCTGAGATGCCAAGTGTAGCTGCAACAGCAGTAATACATAATATCCACTATACTTATAATACCAGTGTTGTTATGGTAAATCTAGAAGTTGAGAAAGGTATGCCAAATTTTACCATGGTTGAGGTGTGTGGAAAGTTTTAGTATGATTGCTTGGCAAGTGAAGATACATAAAAATTACCTGAAATCACACAAAAACTGGTTGACTCAACGGTTAGTTCTGAAACACAAGCCAAGTGACTGAAAGCATAAAATATTTTAAATAACAAAATAACGATATTGAATGTCAAAATCAAAATATAGCAAAAATGGCAACCTAGCAAATAACTTTTCATCATCATCATCTTTAGTTTCTGATGCCAGCCATTTGGCTTTTATGGGTGGAAATGATTTTCATTCTTTTCAGTTTTATGTCATGTTTAATGCTTCTGCATAGTCAACTGTTTTATTTTAGCATGTTTACTACTTGGTTCCTGTTGTTGTATACTATGTCTAATGCTTCTGCATAGTCAACTGTTTTATTTAAGCATGTTTTATAGCCTACTTGGTACCTGTTGTTGATATACTAACATAATTCCTTTTAAAAGCTTGTTAATGTTCTAGATAAATGGGCCTTTCCTGCTGTTACCAAAAAAGGTTTTCTGTTGTATCTTGCTACAGAGATCGCAGTTTTAGGGAAACTGCTGCAGTGTCACTGAAGTGCTTGGGAAGGTGAGCACAAGTAGTGAAATACAGTAAGGCAAGCGATAACTGTTCAGTTGGCTTGACAAATTAACACTGTCTTTTGTCCTGAATAGTCATACTCTGTTAAACCATATAATTTATTGTGTAACTTGTGAAATCAGTTGAAGTCAGCTGGTAAAAAGACTCACATCACTGGATTTAATGATCAGTCGATCGCAGATTCCAAAGCCATCATTGATTTGGTTGATGCATGCAAGCCAGGATCAGTCAAATATGACCTTGTCAAATCTGGTATAACACAGCAGGTCAGTACAGATGAACTTCTGTCAAGCACAAGTTTTAAAATATCCTTCCTTTTAAAACTTCATGCTTTGAAAATGTCATACATACATATATATATATATACATATATATATACACATATATACATGTATATATATATATATACAGTTATACACACTGTTTATATATCATTCTCAATTCTTCCAGTAAATTATAGTTCATCCATAAACCGAGCTTACTGCTCAGTACTCTTCATTTTATAGTCAGACAAGTAATTTGTGCATGAATAGGTAGAAGTGAAGAACAGGTCTAATGTCTCTTAGTGAAACTTATGGGAGATGCTCATTTCCTTTTCTTAGGTCTCTGAGCCAGTCACAGACAAATCCCAAGGTCTTAATGCAATGATCAGTTAAATCTGAACATTGCCTGAACTTAGTTTTCAACTTGTGCCAACACCAAATTATACTGCCTGACAACAGGGGTACGTGTGTGCAAACAACTTCCCCAGCGTTGTCACATGGAGTCCCTCAATAAGCTCAAACCTACATCTGCTAGATCACAGACCTAGTATGTTAACTGAATAAACCACCTACATGATAAATTGCAATACATTGTTATGCAAAGTAATGTAATGTGAAAAGACAGTTAACAACTCTAATATTAAAGTTACATGCTTTTTTAAGATTGCTTTATATGGCAGGACATGCGGAAAAAGTGACTGATGCAACAAATGAAATGTTAACTGTGCTTAAATGCATATATTCATATTTAGTTACCCGGTATGTTTAGCTCATGCACATAGGCCTACGCTTACATTTATTCTGAGATACGTTTTATTATTGCATCAAGTCCGAGTAGTTTGAATCCCAATGCACAATTCCAACTCACAATGCAATGCCGAGTCCCTAACAATGGAACTGAAGTTGAACAGATCTGCTAGTAAAGATATAATTTATAATCCATTTGTCAGGAAAAGCTGGACAATGCCAAGTATGCAATTTCAATGGCACGCAAGATTGGAGCTCGTGTCTATGCTCTGCCTGAAGACATCTTGGAGGTGAAGCCAAAACTGGTGATGACCGTATTTGCCTGTCTTATGATTAAAGACTTTCAGCCAAAAGCCATCCAAAAGGACTCCGTCCGAAAGAACTAACAGCTATGGATGTTTCTTCGTGGGAAACGTCAAGGATAATCATACACATAATTTATATATAGCAATAAATACATCACAGAATTCTTAAAATTTGACCAATCAGTCAAAAAAGTAATTGTTTGACAATATGTATGTATTATTTCAAACATATTCAAGAATGACCTTGTCTTGTCAACCTGTAACATCACCCTCGGTGCTTAGTTTAACCAAGGCAGCAAGCCTTCTTGAATTGGCACCCTATAGATCTCCAGCTGTATCACATTCAAGAATATTCTGCAGTCCTAGACTTACCTTTTGCTGAAGGCATCTTGAAATGATGCCAGTCAATGCTTTATTATGCACTTTGTTTTAATGTAAGAAACTGCAAAACATTAGGTGCAAAATGTCAGTTACTATTCATTACAATTAATTGACAATTCAGAAAATGTGTCAGAGACACAGCTGCGTTTCGTTAAGCTTTTTGGACTTTGATGCCGTTTATCCATGTTACAGTCTTATCAATGTTGTATTTAGATTGGAAACTGTACTTGGGTTGTATCTAGACAAGATGGCTGACTTTTTGACTTCTAAGAATATGTATTGTCATAGAAAGTTTAAACTGAATGAGCACTAGCAATCAGTTTTGTAGAAGTAGAAAATGAATGTGAATCACAATTACTCCTATGTTTAAGAAAGTAATTAAAATGTTTACAAGTGTTTTGGTAGTAATCTGTATTTATAAATTATATTTGTGTGATAAATCAAGCATTATATGTAGCATGGTATAACATGATATGAACTACTTTTAACCATTTTATGCAACCACTTAAAAATGAGTCCGTGTACCAGGTTTCATCATTGAAGTGGTTATTGAACTATTATTTCAAGTGATGTTGACTTTTATGAGGACTGCTATTCCAAGTATTCCAACTCATAAAATAATAGCCGTATTTGATTTGCTTCCTTTGTTGCAAACTGAAAAATCCATCAACACGTATTGTAGGTCTCTTTAAGAAACTTCAAAGTTATGTACACCATGACATTATTCAGGCTTGTCCAAACTGGCTTTCACTTCAAGAGCCTTTGCAAATAAATATGCATAAATTACCTTCAAGTTGATAGTAAGCAGCTCTGGAGTCAAGTTTGTCTTGAACAGTCTTGTTGTCAAGACCTTAAACCTCAAGACCAAGACTTTGAACCTCGAGACCAAGACCAAGACCCAAAAAATCACATTCAGCCCAAGACTTCTTTTCCTCACAAAAAAGTGTCAAGTCGGACAACTCGCTATTTTAATGAAAACACGAGTCTTTTATTTTATTCAAACAAATTAACTTTAAATGCAGACTGCAGAGAATTCCGAATTCGTATTTAGAAAAGTCCTTCATGCAAAATGTTATTCCAAATGCCTTTATAAAAACCAATTCGCTCAGAATTTTCCGACCAAGACATGCCTTGTGGGGCCTCATAAAAATTCCGCCATGTGAAAAAATACGTTCTACAGGTGCTGAAGTCGCTGGCACACACAGTAGCTTTTAATGCAAGCACTGAATGTAAACGTAATTGTAAATGTTGAGTCTTTTTGAAATCCTCCCATGGTTTATCAGACCGTCTGGCTTCAGAAAGTCTCGGCAGGGCGTCCAGACACAGCAACACAGCATAACTTAGTTGCTGCTGTCGATGGGTTTTCCTGACCAACAAGACTTGTATCCGTCCGTAGGTATTTGTCGTAGGCTATGATGCAAACACGCTTGATTAATGTTTAAATTCTTGAGTTTTCTTAAATGGCTGTTCATATTGACAGCCGGTCTTGGTCTTGGTCTTGGGAGACCAAGACTTTGAACCTCAAGACCAAGACCTTGAACCTCAAGACCAAGACTTTTGGTCTCAAGACCAAGACTTTTAAAACGAACTCGAGTGCACTCGAGACCAAGACCTTGGTCTCGAAGACAACAGTCTCGTCTTGAATCAGCCAATTATTGGCTTCACTTTTAATGTAATCACATGTACTTAAGTTGCAAGTTGGTTGATTGCCTGGAACTTACCAAGTGCTCTATATGGTATGGTGTTTGACCTTAACACTTTAATGACGAGCTGCACTGGTTTCCCAGTTGTTTTTAGTTCACTTTCATCGTTAAAGTGTTAATTATATTCTCTATAAAATGCAAAATACATTCTGTTCAATTTATTAGATTGTTGCACTACCTGATCCGACATTGGTTGTAGCAATCTGTTAACCCTATCGTACCAACATATTTACTAATATTGTTTACCAACTAATGACCCCCACGTCCAAAAGGAGCAATAGGTCTTGGTGACATTAGAGTTGCACTAATACAAGAAATATATACTAATATAAGAAATATATACTATCTATAAAATATTGCAATGATTGTGCAATAAGCATGGTGCCTTTGCATTTATTTGACATTTCAAGATAGCTACAGTTAGCTACATTGGTAAGACCGTAGGCTGCGCGTCTTATGCGACTCTGTGTTAGAGCGCATGCGGACCACGGTTCGCTTCCCGAAGGTGGCTTATTTCATAGATTTAAAAATCTCGGGCTAGCACGGTCCCAACATGGGGACCTTAAATGGCGTGGCACCCATTCAAACGGGCAGCGGTGGTGAAGGATCTCACCCGATCAATTCATTGAAAAATGAGCAGGGTTGAGGCCATATACGGTCGCTATAGAAAATCGCTTACATTCAATCAATCAATCAAGGATTTATTGCAACCAAAACAACAAAAATCAGTGTACAAAAAAAGGCAGGGAAGTTTTGGCGACAAGTGGTAACCCAAAAGGGCTATATGCCCACTAAGTAGGGTTACCCATGTAACATAAATGCATTAGTAACAAATAGCGAATGGCTTTCTCATAATATAAACGTTTATATTATAGCCTCTTTTCACTGTAGATAAAAAAAATAAGACATGCACAGCTGGTGAAATCCAAAATAACCTTAACTAGATGCAAGCTTAACTAAAATTGACAAGACAGTAACTCGGGCAGCATGACATATTTAACTAGTATTCAGTATATGTGCTTTCAAGGTTTTCTTAAACGAAGACAGATTCGTCAAGTGTCGAATCTCTGAGGGGATATTGTTCCAGGCCGATGGACCAGAGGCTCTTATGGCAAACTTCCTGGTACATTACATTACATTACCTAAAGCTGAAATGCAGAAGTTATAATACCAATATAACATCTATCACTTTTATGTTTTGTTCCTATAGCAGTAAGACAACTATGACATTAACAAGGTAGCTCATTAAACAGTATGTAGAGTTCGTGTTCAGTACCGCTATATACACACATACTTGAAGCTAATATCAGACACAATTGCAGTTGTTGCAAGCGAATTGCTTCTCAGAGTGAGAACAGATAGGTCTGAAACACGTGAAGCAAGCACGAGGAACTATCTTCATTCTGTGAATACAGACAGCACCGGTGTCGCTGGAGCTACGACAGTCATTGGTGACACAGCGACTTATCCCAAACATGCTCATTGCATTTCTTAGATACCTGCAGCATTGGGAGGCTTGTCATCTACATATGCAGCTTGACCAGTGCAGAGGCACGTTTACAGAAAACAGGGCCTAGGCGCAAACATTTTTGGGGCCCTTCTGAACTTGTAGACTGAGTCTGGTGGTGTTTAGCCTACCATGTGCAAAAACCCATGTAGTTGAACTTGAAGCTGTTTTTGTGAGTGTTATTTCAGCGTGGAAGTGTTAATATCAGAATGGTCAGCCCTGGGGTTCAGCGCATTCAAAATTGACCTCAAACACAGTTTTTGTGTGTTTGTATTTCAACACACGCATGTTGGAAATCTTCAGAGCAAAAAATTGAAGCCAATTGGGTTAGTTTCCACACAGCATATGGGTGTAAACCTTCCCTGATTCAGTTAATGTGTAAGGATCATAAACAGTTGTCTAATAATTATGGTGCTATATAATTATAAGAGATAATAAATAAAGAATTGATGAAGAGAAATACAGCCAAAGGAACGCTTACTAAATTTTCTTTTCATATTTTAAATTTCTCTAAATCTCATTCAATGACCTAAATATACATTAAGCAATAAATAATAAGTGACTCCAGTTGCCATTTAAAACAACACAAGATAGTCATAATTGCTATAGCATAATGAAATTGTTTCCTAGTGCTAAAGTGCCTCTGGAGTCTTGTCACCTATTGAGGTGTCATCCATACAGGACGTCCGCAATAAGGGGGAGGGTGGGGTCATCCAAATGCGGACAAGGAGTGGGGTTATGACCAGTGTGGACATCCACATAAAAAAAATTTAATTTGTAAGTTTCTTAAACACCACCATGTTTCAACCTTCCCCAAAAGACGAAAAGGTCAGTGAGGCGATTGCCTAAAACGTTAAGCACAGTATAAACTTTACTACGACTTTAAACAGGCTTTTATTACTGCACATACTGATATGAAACCCGAAACTGCCACTTACACATGCACAGAAACAGTGGAATAATTGTAAAAAGAATGAGGATGACATTAAAACTTGGCTTTGGCATGCAGACATCCGCAAAGGGGAGTCAGAGGGTAAGCTCAGATGTGGACAAAGGCAGACAAGGGGAGGGAGAGGTCCAAAGTAGGTCATATTTTATGGACGTCCTTTATGGATGACCCCTAAGGACACCAGGAAGTATCAAAGTACCCTGTTGCTTATAGCCCTGGAGTGTGGATGTCTGCAGAGGGGATGGAAGCAAATTGCCAAATGTGGATGACGGAGAAGGAGGAGTCCAAAAGTAGGTTTTTTGTGTAAGATGCTTAGTAAAAGTTATCTAATTCAAATACAGGACAAAAATTAAATTCAGCATCTGATGAATTTCAGACAGTCAGTTGAAAGACTAAGTTAGCTTTCTGAAACAATTAAGATGAAAGCCTCCATTCCAAAGTATTGTTATATTCTTTCTCAATAGTAGTGCCAGTTCCTGAAGGAAGTTCCTTAGATAATGCTGATACAGGAACAACAGCCTTCTGTTGCCTGACTGATTTATCCAAGTCACACAGCTGCTGCAGAAACCCCTGATTTGGAAATATTGCTCGCACCTTACGAATTGCCCTCACAGCTTCCTGCACAGTCATGTTCCGCTTGAAAATAAGAAACGCCAGGACAATTGTGGCTGATCGACTGACACCTTCACGACAATGTACCAGCACTTTCCCTGAAAAGGAATGAGAAAGGAAATCATGAGGATATTATTGTGCCTCTGACCTCTGTATATTATTAGTCTACGTATTGTCTTTGGCAAAAATTATCTGTCAGTCTCTCAACTCAAGTGCAAATATAATAGCAAGGAACAGAATTTCATAAACTTCCACTATTTGGTTTTGCAGTCCAACAAGGGGAGGGTAGATAGATGAATGGTAACTCTCATGGCCACATTGGCCAGGAGAGCTCTAGATCACAGTTCGATACCTGTAACCCACCTCTAGAGCAGTGCCTTGTATGGCTGCCAAACTGTTTAATTAAGGTCTTGATTGTACTGTCACGTTTCAATGTAATCTTACTGCGTACTTGTCAGTTTGAATTAATAAAGAAGATTATTATTATTATAAAACTAAGTAGACTTCATATTATGGACAAACTTTATGATACTTCTGCAAGGGACTTGAAAGGTGCTATGTCAAATGTACACATATTGAAATTAAACTTACCACCCAATTGTTTACCACATTACTTAGTAACAATTAAGTTACATGCAAACAAGAAAACACAAACAAATTAAATAATACTCTATTTTACCAGTAAATGTACACAATATATAACCTATTTTGTACCATTGTCACAAAGTGCATCTTCAATGAAGTCTGATGTTGGCTGGAAATGTTGGCACAGTTTGAATCTCATGGTGTCTGTAGCTTCCACAGCCAAGTACTTTATTTCATGTTCACTGTATAAAGATGGATCTATGTTTACATGCTGAAATCGGCGTTTTCCATGTGCTGCATTAATTACATGTGTAATGCCACACTGTTGCAGCAAGCCAACATCCTTGGCTGCACTCCTATAAGAAAAAACTCAATGCACTTGTTCATAAAATGAAAACAAGCAACAATGAAATAAAACTCTAATCAAATCACCTTATAATTAAGTACTTTGATTCCAAATACTGGTGATCTACACAGTATATTCTCCCTGAAAGCAGGTAGTTGTACAAAAGTAGCACAGGTAAAAGCATTACCTGCAATTTCTGCAATGACTCGGCAATCAGCATAGAAATGCCTAGAAGATGCCAATTAACTTGTGTGAACATGGTCTTTGGCAGCCATACCACAAACTGCCTCATAATGAGGTTGTGTTGTAACGAGTCAGTTTTCACAGCTAAACTACATTTGGAATCCATATTCTGGCCACATTATATCAGCATTTGTGTTATAAAGATGTGTGTTATAACCAATTTCCAGTGTAATAGCCTAAATCTGTTAGGAAGGTTGTGAATTGCTACAATGTTTTCCCTGCTGCTGAAAACCTTTAATTCATGTCTCCAAGTAGTATGTATAACCAAGAAAGCCATTAAATAAATGAACTAAATTGTCATTTTTGATTTAAAAAATAATCCAATCACACGTTAAACAACTATAGACATTGATCAAGGTCTTTGCACATTGATAGGCCTATTTGCCACGATATTGGCTCAACTTTCTGTGTGTGGTTTAAAGCTTAGGGAGAATTCAAGCTAAAATTTCCTTGTTTATAGGTGGCCATATTTAAGCAGGACCACGGTTTCTTATGTCTTCCATTTGTCCCAAAATAACGTTTCAATTTTTTTGGAACAATAAACGAACGTGAAAGATTGCGCACGACTCAGTGCAAAATCCCTCAGTATTATCAATGCTTATAATATTATGTACACATTATAAAGAAACTCACGAGTTCCACTACATAATGAACACTAACCTAAGTAAAATTTCCATATTTATATTATTTTACTAACTCGTCTCCAATATACAGATTTGGATATACTTCATCCAGTGGTTTCATGCTAACATGCAGCGCGTGCTTCTGTTTTTCGGACAATATTGTAAGCAGACATTCAACAGTGCACTCGGGAATCTGGCTTTCCATTCTGCCCAGCAAATGATAGTCACAATTATATTCAAAACAAGTCTATAATTATGTAAGTTAATGATCCAGTAGCCTCCACACAATGTACGATGGGCAATTACACAAGTCACAGACTTATTTTTTGTTTTCCTTCGATTCTAGGACCAATAAAACAGTACTCGAGAGTCTTGTGACTGCAACGAGCTCGAGCACTTATGCAGTGCAGCGCCTCTGGCGGTTAGAAAGTATTAGGTATTAATTTCATTACAAATTTAATGCATTGCAGATACAAAATTATAACTAGGCCTATGAAGAAAAAATCTACAAGTAATTATGGTTCAGTCCAAGTTCAGTCTTATTGTGTTGTGTTAAGGCTGATGAAAAACCGATGAGATAACAATCATAACATATACAACGGCACGTTTATCATCAATATTGACACCCACTTATTTTTCGGTTTATCCAGATCGCCATGCGAAAGCGACTTGTAGTAGAACGTCCCCGGCGCCGCCACCATCCGACGCCGCAGCTTAGCCCTCAATTTGAAACGGCGAAACCGGTCACTAGCTATCGACTGCTAGCGACTTCGTTCACTTAATATTTTGTTTGTTGGTTTACTCGCGATTTCCGCGTTTCGATTTGAGGAAGACGTCAGCAGGATGACAGAAGCAACACTTAGGCCTATTTTCTATAAGGTTCGATCGAGTCACAGTCAAAAGAAGCTAACAGTCAAACAAACAGTCGATATCAGATCAGCAGTTCTTTACTTACTACCTACCTACTTACTACTTTACTAGCTATAGGCTACTTTCTACCACCATTCAGATGTCTGTCACGTTACCTAACGTCACGCACTTGTTTTCATCGACATGGCGTCTCTTCATACATGTAAGTCGGTAAGTCAGTCGATAAGTCTAAGCGACTTAGTCAGTTGATAAGCATATGTGACTTTGTCGACTGAGTAATTAAGTCAGCCGCTAACACAGTGAGTCAATCGGTAGCTCCTTAACGACTGACTCCGGGTACTAATTGTAGAGGATTGTATTCTGTTAAAAATCCAAATGTCTAAAGTGCAATTATTCGCATGATTTGGGTTTAGGGGCCGACTGCACTAGAAATGCGACATACTACAAACCCTGGGGTCAAAGGCGTAGCTACATGGAGGCAAGAGGAGGCATTTGCCTCCTCTTGGTCAGTGTGATTCTCCTTACAGATTTTATTTTAGTTACAGTTACAGTTATAGTTAATGGTTTTTCATTTTAGTTATAGTTACAGTTATAGTTAATATTATTTTTTAGTTACAGTTATAGTTATCGTTAACGAAATCATTTTGCTTTCGTTAACGAAAACATTTTCGTTACCGTTATCGTTAATGAAAATCACACTGAATTATGAAGACGCGTTACACACTAATTTGCTTAGAGCTTTGACGAATGGGTCCATTCAGCTTCATGAATACACAGCGCTCCATATTCACCGACATCCAAGGCGAACATAGGAATCATTTTGCTTTCGTTAACGGCTGTATTTTCACGTTCTCACGTTAGTTGATATTGTACTTTTTTTTATCGTATTAACGAAAATAGCAATGAATTTTCGTTAGTGTAATTTTCGTTATAGTTATAGTTATAGTTAATGATATTTTTTAGTTATAGTTATAGTTATCGTTAACGAAATCATTTTTTGTTCGTTAACGAACATTTTCGTTATCGTTAACGTTAACGAGAATCACACTGCTCTTGGTTTTGTGGATTTTTGAATTTTCAATGGGTACACCCCAGCAGAGGTGGATTTTGCCTCCTCTTGATTTGAAGAAGAAAGTAAGTCTTGGAATGTGTTAACGACTAAAAAAAAGGTCATAAACTTTTTTCGTAACATAAATTGACATTTTTTGAAATTTTCAGAGCGAAATTCTGAAATTCTCAGAAGTTTTTGCGGCCGCCCTTCGGACGCTAAAAAATTTCCCCTCACCTCTGAAACAAGATCGCCGCCACTGCATACAAGTTTTGACAAGCAGTTGCCTCCTCTTGAATTGAAGTCTGGCTACGCCCCTACCTGGGGTCATGTGTCACATGATATGTGACCACTCGAATATGTGCTGGTTTGATCATGGATATGTGTAAGCCTGTCAGATGCAGCACTGGCGATGTTGGGAGGGGATCTGTAATGTTTGAATGATTGTTGCTCATTTACTTATTAGGCCTACTTGAGCACCAATCTGAGCAACAATCTTGTTGTTATACCGGTGTGGTTTTCTTGCGTCTTTTCGGGGTACTACATTATATGCTTTTCAGTCATTCAAACCAGCAACGTACACGTTTCTTTTGTAGGCCTATATTAGTTCAACGTTTAATTTATTGAATATTCACAGAAATTGATCTTATTTGACTATTGCAACTTCTGATTATATCTACACCCTCAGGCTCAGACTGTCGACCTAACTCCTAGAGGCTGGACCTCTGTTGGCCGTCTTGGTCAGTCGTCGTCGTTCCAATCCCTTCCTCCAGTCGTCGATGACGTTCATTGTCTCGAACCTGACACCTTCCGAGAGTGAATCGATCCCGACTCCAGATTTCGCCCTCTTCTTATTCCCTTCCTGTTCCTGCCCTTTCGCCTATTTTGTCATTATTTGGTCACCTCATTCTTTCTCGCCAGTCTTCATCTCTTCCTTCCCTTTTTTGGATCATTCCATATCCGGTCCCTGTGCTTGGCTCTGCTCCACAGTTGTTGTCACCTTAGACCCTGCTGGCCGATTCCACCCAGCTATGCTGGCCATTCATATACTAGCTACGAGCCTATGTCTTCACGCAGTCCATATATATATATATATATATATATATATATCTATATTCAGTCAACAGGGGCGAAACTTTGGTAAGAAAGTGGGGTACCAAATTCTTCTCCACTTTCGCTTTTCGCATGGAACCATTCTGGACTTATTAACCTGCCAGTAACTGATTATGAAACACTGATCAGCTTGCTTCCATAACGGCAAATTTTATCGTCTGCAATGTTTTCAACTCGTTTCCGTTTGAGAACAAATTTATCCATTTTCCCTATTAGCAAAAACGGAACACGACGTGTATAAGTCAAACTCAACGACATCTTAAATGCTTGTATTATTTAACGGATGGAGCTTTCTTCAGCTGGCCGGCTTGGATATATTTAACCAAGGACAGTTATTGATTCTGAGATTGTGAGGGGACAGAGGTGAGGAGTCATATCAAACCGACATTATGAGTGTGAGTCCATATACGGATTTGTAACTGATGAGGGATATACACCGTGTCTCAAAATAAACTGTGAAAAATTGTTTCTGTCAGAACTTCGTCAAATTTCCACCAATTTTAATAGTTTTTGGTAGGTAGATGGCAAAATGGCTGAAATTTTATGCTATACATAAATTTTCCACCTCACCTAACTCATGTCACCGCACTACCTAGTTAAACACAGATGAACCAATTTCTTATATAACGCTTAAATTTTATTACATGCAACACACTATCTGACGACTTAATTAAGATCCGGATGTCAAAGTGAATAGGGCCTACTATCGCGACAACCTTCTTGCCCAGAAGCTACTGCCAGACATACGCCGGATATCCCATGGCGAGTTGTTTGTCTTTCAACAGGATGGCGCCCCGGCGCATCGAGCCAGTGGCGTAGCTAGGGGGGGCAGGGGGGGACATGTGTCCCCGGGCGCCATGGGAAGGGGGCGCCAAAATGAGGGTTAAGAAAAATAATTTTACTCTTAATTTTGATGCAGTTTTAACTAATTTATCACAAATGAATGCATAAGATTTAATTTTAGCGCCCCAAATAATATTATATCCAATTATATCCTCATTACTTACAAATCAGTTCTTAGGTATGATTTTGGCGCCCCATTGAGCACTAAGGGGACACATGCGTGTACTGTCTGTATTTTCATATTTTATTTCATTAACAAAAATTAAAATTGCCATTCGATTATGTGGAAAATGTGAAATAGTAAAACGGGGGGGGGGGAGGGGGCGCCAAATTCATAGTTCGTCCCCGGGCGCAAAATATCCTAGCTACGCCACTGCATCGAGCACGCGCAACTGTCTCTTTCCTGGAGCAAGAAACGCCCGACTTCATACCTCCAACACTGTGGCCGCCGAATTCACCGGATCTTAACCCAGTCGAATATAGCATATGGAGTGTGCTGCAGGAAAAGGTTTACCGCTCCAGAATAGCCAACGTCGACGAACTGAAAACGCGTCTCATCGACGAGTGGGCGCGCTTTGACCACTCGATCGTTGATGCTGCATGCTATCGGCCAGTGGCGTCGCGGTCTAAGCGCTTGTGTCCATGTAAGCGGGGCACATTTCGAGCACCAATTCTAACACTTTTAAGCAGATCTGTCATAACAATTTAAAACTCTGCTAAGTAAACCATATTTTACTTTACTGCGTGCTAATTAAGTCGTCAGATAGTTTGTTGCATGTAATAAAATTTAAGCGTTATATAAGAAATTGGTACATCTGTGTTTAACTAGGTAGTGCGGTGACATGAGTCAGGTGAGGTGGAAAATTTATATATAGCATAAAATTTCAGCCATTTTGCCATCTACCTACCAAGAATTATTAAGATTGGTGGAAATTTGACGAAATTCTGACAGAAACAAATTTGCACATTTTATTTTGAGACACGGTGTAGAAGCTTGCGTTTTGACCCTACACTTCCACATCCCGATATGACTAAGATGACAACCATTCAGTGGCGGATCCAGAGGGGGGCGATTGGGGCGATCGCCCCCCCTAAGAGTCCAAAAAAAAATTTTTTTATATTTAAATTAAAAAAATTGATATAGGCCTACTATACTGTACTACAGGATAGATGTCATATGTGATTATTATTACGCATGTACAGCGCCGGGCTGCAGTTTGAATATTACTTCTACACGCCCTTGCTTTAATCATGCTCTAAACTTGATAAGTAATTTTAATTTTAATTCCTTTGACCTTGGACGTCCATGAAATCGCCCCCCGTAAAGTAAAAGTCTAGATCCGCCCCTGCAACCATTAGGCGGAAAGTGAGGGTGATGTCAGATCTTTCCAAGAAAAGTATATATAGCCGTGGCCCAGATCTGTGGCGCCTGCGGGCCGGTTACGGCGGTCAGTCTGTCGAGTGACCTGTGTGACTGCCTGTGACTCAGTTCGTCTGGCTCTCGGTTTACCTGTCTATCTAAGTACTTTCGTACTTTTGTGGTACTTACTCCTCACTCTGTCTACATACACGAAGCAAGGCAGAGACTGCGATCTCTGGGAAGGCACAATAATAAAATACTGATTGGTATTGTTTAAAAATTGAGGTTACGGTACCCCCACTCTAAATAGTGGGGGTACGGGTACCCCTTGTACCTCCCACAAATTTCGCCTATGTCAGTCAGTCTTCACATTTATATTCATTTAGTTTATAAAATTCTATACCTATTTATCGTTTATATAAATGTTCATTATTATTAACTATTTCAATGCCTATAGTGTTCATACACTGTTCCATTATCCATATATTTTCAAATCCTAGTCGCTCTCTTCCTTTACATTACCATTCTATGGAGAGTAGAATGGAAGGTGTTCCTCAAGGTGTTCCTCAAGGTTCTGTCCTCATTCCTCTGCTGTTTATCCTTTACACCTCCCCACTCAGCAAACTCATTTCATCATCCTCTGTCGATCATCACCTCTACGCTGACGACACACAACTGTTCATATCTTTCTCTCCTCGCTCCCTTCCAGTCCCAGATGCACTAAATCATGTACGCAACATTATCACCCAAGTATCAGCCTGGATGACTGCCAACCTCTTATGTGACGTCTAAACCCTTCAAAAACAGAATTTCTCATTATTGGCCTCCGCGAGCAACTACGCAAAGTAACCGATATCCTTCCGACCTTTCGCCAACAGATCTCTCTTCTCCCGTACCTTACTCTTCTCTATAGTCCGCAATCTTGGAATAATCTTTGATAAAAACCGTACCTTTGCCGACCACATCACTCAGCTATCTCGCAACTGGTATACATGCACATCCGTGACCTTCGTTGACTGCGCCCAGTAGGCCTACTCGATTACAAAACTGCCTGCACAATAGCCACCTCCATTGTACATTCCAAAATTGACTACTGCAATTCCCTTTTCTACAACATCGACTCTTCCCAAATAAAACGCCTGCAAACAATTCAGAATACCCTCGCCCGCGCAGTCACCAAAACTCCCAAACACCATCACATAACTCCTGTTTTGAAATCACTTCATTGGCTGAAAGTCCCTCAACGCATCCATTACAAAATCATATCTCTTACGTACAACGCCCTTCAAACCTCTCAACCTTCTTACATTCGCCAGCTATTTACCATCCAACCGCCCGGGTCTACTCGCTCATCATCATATCTTTCTCTATCTCGGCCTTCAGTCTCCTCATCTTTGAAATTCTGCAACCGCTCCTTATAAGTCTACGCTGCACCGGCTCTTTGGTACAATCTCCCAATAGATCTCCGCCAGTTTGCTCATCCTCCCATATCGCCTGTTGAAATCACCTCTCCTCCGCTTGCACTGTCCTCCGCTGCTTGAAAACCGAACTCTTCAAGCTATCCTATCCTGATTCCATTCCTGCGCCACCACACAACCGCCATCATCACCTATTACCACCGTAGCACCCTGCTGTCTCCTCGGCTTGACCTCCCCGGACTCTGACCTGGCACCGGAACGGATAAGGCTGACATGGCTATTGCGGACTTGATTTGATATAGCGCCGGTGAATAAGCTGGTCTCCCTGACGTGGCTTTTGTGTGGCGCAGAGAAATTTCGGAGATTTACATTACATTATATAGTCCCCTATATGCCACAATTCAGACTCGATTGAAAATCTCGATTCTTTTGAACACCATCGGTGTCTGATATATTTATATATTATATTTAATATAGACCCTGTGAATATCGAATTGTATAGTTGCATATATATTTTATTAGTGCTTGTGATTGCTTAATTTGCTCTTACTTGTCTTATTTGACCCACATATTTTGCCGAATTTACGAAGCGTGTATATATATATATAATTATATATATATATATATTATATATATATATATATATATATATATATATATATATATATATAGGCCTACATAGCCATACATGCGGTCTGCGGAGCTTCAGACACATTTCTATAAGTATTATTTCGACGAGGGGAGGTTTGAGGGAGACAAGTAAATTATGGATGATATAGCAGTTTGCGCTAACACACACACACACACACACACACACACACACACACACACACACACACACACACACACACACACACACACACACACACACACACACACACACACACACACACACACACACACACACACACACACACACACACACACACACACACACACACACACACACACACACACACACACACACACACACACACACATCACACTGAAATTGTTTGATTATAATTACACTTTTGTGGCTGTGGGTATATTTGTGTTCAATGCTGCATCGATTTTCATTCATTTTGATTTTTGCTTTCATTCTTGTTCTTTGCTGCTGTTAAGCTATTTTAATATTGTAATTAGTAACTTCTATTGCGTCGGTGACAAGGCACTGACCGATGGCACACCAAAACCAAGCCGTAATCACTATAGCCAGGTCAATATCCAGAAGATCAGCTCGAAAGACAGGGAGAGGCAGCTATGGTGGATAAGCAATTTTAAAGAGGTCAGTTTTAAGTTGAGGACGAAACGACACAAGTGACTGAGCAGAGCGCACAGACACAGGGAGAGTTCCAGAAAACAGGCCTACAAATACAATGTAGGTCCAGCAACCGAAAAGCTCGTTCACCAAGAACAGTTCTTGATTGAGGTATGACGGTTATGACCATGGCAGGCAAAGCTAATAATTAGGTGACCTCGTTGAATAATGACAAGTCTGGGGAATAAGAACTGAATTTAAGTAGGCCTATTGTGGTTGGCCAGAGTTCAAAGTTTATCAATTATGAGCCCCAACAGCATATAGACTACGAGAAAACAAACCAAATGAGACGAGGGATCAAAGTATACGTGTCCTCTAGGCGGACCCATACCGAAAATTTGTTGTCAAATGTTAACTAAACAAGACAGCATTGTTCTAAAAATAATTCGTTCTTGTTCAGGATTTCAGTCTTTTCAATACGCTTTTACTAGCTGTAGTCCCCGCGGAAGCCATCCAAAAGAGGGAGATGTAAAACGAGGTACACGTGGTGAACATCACAGAGTGTAGACGCTTCGATGCAGCGCTTGTGCTCCGGCCTATATAATAATATCAACATGTTACTGCACCAGGTCCATATAAGAGGCGGCCTGTATATATTTAGGCCTCTACGTACGTATACGCCTGGTTGACCTGCGTGTGACTGTTTTCTTTGAGCAAAGAATTAAAGTTCGTATCAGTGTTTAAATCTGACCTATTTACAATTTCTACGTCGGATATTAGCCTACATATAGGCCTATACAGCATCCGTGTCTGTCCTACTATCAGGCCTATAGTACTAGCCTATCGAGACAGACATTCGAAGCGACGTTAACGCTTGTCGTAGATGTTGCATGGCCTATATATATTGTTCTAAAGAGTGGTCGCTTCGCAGTATACAAGGTTTATATATAGTCAAGGGACTCTGCTGATCATCCTCTGTATAGGGTAGCAGTCGCCTTCAGATCTTCGAAGTTTTTATAACTGCGCAGCTTTTTAGGCTGAAGCAAGTAAATTCATTGCTTTTGCCATTTGGATCAGGTTAAGAAGGCATAAATGGCGAACGACAACCTAGTCGTTATGATTACGATGGATGACAGTCAACATTCAGCCGATGCCTGTCAATGTAAGTGCATACTTACTCGATGGTTCATGAAACATATATCGTATACAAATGCACGTGTACAGTTTGGACACACAGTAGGCCCACATACTTCATAAACCTTTGGATCTTGACCTGAAACCGATTTCGACCCTACCTGCCCATCGATTTTGGTTTGACTAAGCGCCTCTGAATAAGCTGGTTTCATCGACTTCGCTTTCTGGGTGCTGTAGAAGTCTCGATCGAGGTTACTATTACGATCTAGAGCAGTGCTTCCCAACCTGTGTGCCGCGGCACACAAGTGTGCCGCGAGCGAGGTAGAAGTGTGCCGCGGCCGAATGTCGGAAAGCAGAAGTTTTAAATGACAATAATATCACTCAATCATAATATGCGTTGTCCCATACTGATACATTGGTACAATCAAGTATAATTTTTTACCAGGCTGATTTAGCTGTATGTGAATCTGCATAGACCACTGTGTGTTGCATCTGCTAGCAATCCGATTAACTAACTAACTTATTACTCTATATGTCTATGACATCATCGTTAGTAAGCTTCATGATTTCTCGTCTTTGCGTCACCGTATTTTCAAATTCAATTTCTCTTTCCTCGCGCAGAGTCCGCAGACACGGCGCATTTGAGGTTGATCTAGGTAAAGTTGTGTTACATGACATTGTTATGGATCATTTATCAGATTTGGAAGACAACTTACAATATTATTTTCCAAGTTTAAATGTCTCTGACAAAGACTGGGTAAGAAACTCATTTCATCACCAACTGGATTTGTTTGGCCTACAGATTGTAGTAAAGGAACAGCTGATTGACATTGCAGCTGACAGAACACTGCAACTTAAGTTTGCAGAAATGAATTTAACAGACTTCTGGATTATGATAGAGAAGGAATACGTCTTGTTAAGTGCCAAAGCTGTCGGCATACTGCTGCCTTTCTGCACTACTTAGGCTACCTGTGTGAAAAGGCATTTTCAGGAATGAAACAAATCAAAACGAAACACTGAGAGTGTTTACAGTCTGTTGAAAACGACTTAAGAGTGTGCTAGTCAACCGCCGTTCAAGCTCGTACTGGCACAATTTTATATTCTTTGCAAATTCAACGGTCCCATTAGCCATGTTTTTTTATTCTTTTAATTAATTCGTCCAGGCTATCTGGTTTTTAAAACAACGGCTAACAATTCCTGATTATCAGTAGGCTACTGACGTCAACATAAGGCCCAAAAAAAATAATGGTGTGTTTCCGGTAACGCGACCGAGTCACTTTTTTGGCGAGACTCGGATAATTTTGGGAAAAAATTTTTTTTAGTAACTCATTTCGTGTCAGAGTTGCAGCTTTCCGACAACTGAAACTTCACTTTCTGTGCCAGAGGTCCAGAATTGCGACATTATAGACCGTGGGAAACCAGCGGTCTTTCAAAATAAACAAGAGCACCGTTAATTAGAGCAACGAGATGCGTCGCCCGATGTGAGGACCTGCACGGGAAGGACTACGTCTAGGGGTAATTAGAGCAAAAAATGGGCTGTAAGTTTCCCATGGTCAGCTTTTACAAATGTGGGAGGGTTGCGGAGATAATAGACCCGAAAATCGGCGATTTTCCCACGGTTATGCGCCAGGGTTATTAACCAAATCCAATCGTCGTCGTATTCAATGTATTATCAACATCTACGATTAATTATCGTACGTATCATAGTATGAGTAGTTTCCTTTATAGCAACCAGCCTCAGCCTCCTAAGCAACCAGCCCTGCCTGTGGGGGAACAGTTGGTCGCAATGGCGACTGCTCGGTGCTGGCCCTTTATTCGGGGGGTCCGCTATTCTGGGAGCCCACGGGAGTATACATACATACAATATACATACATACAACATACATACATACATGTATGCATACATACATACATTCATACATACAACATAGATACATGCATACATAAATGCATACATACATAAATGCATACATGCACATATACATTAATACATATATAAATGCACACATACATACATACATATATGCATACATACAACATACATACATGAATGCATACATACACATATACATTAATACACAAATGCTCGTATACATACATAAGTTCATACATACATACATGCATACATACAACATACATACATGCATACATGAATGCATACATACACATATACATTAATACACAAATGCTCGCATACATACATACGTTCATACATACATACATACGTACATACACACATACATACAACATACACACATACATACAACATACATACAATATGCATACAACATACATACAATATACATACAACATACATACATAAATAAATACATACACATATACATTAATAATTTAATACACATATAAATGCACATATGCAAACATACATGCATACATACATACATACATACATACATACATACATACTTATATACATACATACATACAACATACATCCATGCATACATCCATGCATACATACATAAATGCATACATACACATATACATTAATACACATATACAATGCACACATACATACATACATACATACATACATACATACATACATACATACATACATACATCATATATACATACATACAACATACACAGGCAACATACGTTAGACTATCATTGATGGCTGCCAGAAAACGATATCAATGAACTACACTTGTGAAAATATTAGCCTTCTAGCATATATAAAGAAAACATTTTTAAAATTTAATTTACTGACAAATAAGTTTAAGGAACATGGAACTGTTTTTAGCAAGGTGTTTATTTAGTGACATCTTATTGTTCTCAAAACGTAAGAAAAACAAAACGGTGATACGGTCGCTATGAAATGGCATTGTATAAAAATATTTTACAAAAAAAAATATTTTCCTACCTACCTACCCACTTTTTTAAAACTCCGTTACCGGAAACACACCATTATTATTTTTTGGCCTAACGACATTGTTTTATCATTAATACACAGTTTTAGACACAATAATTATTGTAGCTAAGTGGATAAATAAACATTACTTTATCTAAATTAAAATGAATAAGTGTATATACCAAATTCATATATATATATATATATATATATATATATATATATAATTAGTACCATAAAATAATGCAGTGTGCCGTCTGACGAATGGTTCTTAGGAAGTGTGCCGTGGTTCAAAAAAGGTTGGGAAGCACTGATCTAGAGTACTGTTATATGGTCTCTATCTAGGGCTCTAGGGCTCTAGGCCTTTGTATTCCGTGGTAGGAATGTAAATTGTATGCACGTATTATAATTATATATATATATATATATATATATATATATATATATATATATATATATATATATATATATATATATATATATATATATATATATATATATATGCCATACGAGTGCGATGGTACCAAAAGTCACAGGGTCAATTCCACTTTTAACTCTTAAAGTTAATTTGATGCCTGATATTCCGGAAAATGCCGGAAAGCCTGCTAGTCTGTAAAGTCGTGAGAGCGTGAGAGTACCTTGGCACAGGCGTAATTTACGGAGGGTACGAGGGGTACCACTGGTACCCCTCGTACCCTCCGTAAATTACGCCTGTTTTGGACTGGAGGGTACCGTACACCACTTTTCATACCCACTGTTTTTGCCCATTATTATTTTATCTGAGGAAGCCCTCAATATTCAAAACAGTTACCAAACATCATCGGTGTGATCACCATCATCATCACTGTCATTGTTATTATTTTTTTACTAAAAGAGGTGGCAGTATAGTATCTATGAAATCACACTGCAATTATTACAAGATGTTAAAAGATGTTGCTATAGAAATATACCCTGTATGAAATCTCTTGCGATAATTACAAGAAATTGCTATGACAATATATCCTGTGTGAAATCACAATGCAATTATTACAAGAGGCTGCTGCTGCAATACATCCTCTGTGTAATCACAATGCAATTATTCACAGAAGTTAAAAGAGATTGCCACAGCAACGTGCCCTCTATGAAATCACAATGCAATTATTACCAGACGTTGCTACAGAAATATAGCAAATACAATGCAATTATTATAAGAGGTTCCTAAGGCAATATATTCTCTATGAAATCACAATGCAATTATTCCCAGGGGTTACAGTCGTTGCTACGGCAACATGTTCTCTGTGAAATCACAATGCAATTATTACAAGAGGTTGCTACGGAAACAATACTGTGTGAAATCACAATGCAACACGTCCTCTATGAAATCACAATGCAATTATTCCGAGAGGTTATAAGAGGCAGAAGAGATTACTAGCAATTTCCTCTGTGAAACCACAATATAATACTTGCCGGTAGCAATTGTATTGTATTGTATTTTTAATTCGGTAACCAAACATTGCAAGGATACACAAAACATATAATGCTTGTAATCAATTAACATAATCTGGCAACACAGGAGACACAAAAGAGGTCGTAGACCCCGCTACCATGCAGGGCCATCTGGGTAGTAATATATGGCCTACAATTTGATAGAAAGCAGTCGATCTAACATCATTAGATATGTAATGGTAACAGTATACTTAGCTAAAGACTCTATAGCACATCTTGAGGCTATAGGCTTATTGTGTACGCAGCAACGCTCATTGTATTTCAGTTGATTAAACTGTGGGGTGTTAATTAGTGTGCCTCGAACATAGAAGACCGTAGCTTTTGCTTAAACGATCGTAGGTTGGGTAGTTGCGGAATTAATGGCGAATTAAGTATTTTCGCTATTATTATTATTTTTATTTTTTCCCCGAGGTACTTATAATCCCTCAGGATTCAGATACTAAGTATGTGAAAATTAATCTCTGGAGTGACCATCTTTGTCGAGATCCGGAAGTGCAAAAGTATGGCGGAAAGCGGCTGCGTTGAAACGCGTTGGACTGTCATGGTTAACCGTTGAAAGAGAAACTAGTTTCCTTTTGGTCTCCAGAGGCCTGGCTCAGACTTTTGGATCTTTACCTGGAACCGATTCTTACCTTACGTGCCTATCGATTTTGTTTTGACTGAGCTCTGTGTGCAGCTGGTTCCTGGGACTTCGTTTTTTGGCGCTGTAGACTTTTCGAGATTGCGATACATCAGCGATATTTCAGGCCCGAATATCATTTTTTAATCGAATATTTATTTTGTATCTTTATGTATGGATTTGTATGCAGGATTATACATAAATATGTTCATCTTTGAATATGTCTAATATAATTATCCCGCTTGCATGTTTCTGTAGATTACATTCACAACCAGTACAGACCAAGTCACAAAGTCTTGTTGATTCACGTTCTCGAAGTTCCTTTCCTTTGGTCAGAAGGTCAGTTTAATCGTCTGCTGTGTAGGAAACGTTAAAGATCTTACTTATATTAAAGCGGTAGTCGGACATCTAATTTAAAAATGACCAGGTCGAGGCCATATGGTCGCTATGGAAACACGTCGTGTTATCCTGTATACATGCATGTATACGCCCTACATTTATGTTAGTTTTCCGGGACTTTCCGGACATTCCCGCTGATCGTTTCCCTCGTTTAAATAATTGTGACTGTCAGTGGCGGCGCCAGACATTTTGTGTAACCAGGGCATAGCCAGGGCAGTCGTACAAGTAACCATGCAGTGCAGAGGGCGATTTATTTTCGAACAAATTCTGAAAAGGGCAAAAATTCTGGCAGGGCAACGACCAGGGCAAAGGCATTTTTACCAGGGCATTTTCCCTGGCTCGCCCTGGCGTAGCGCCGCCCCTGCTGGTGACTATGTTACTATTGAGATCGAGTCTAGGTCATAGTGACGTGACGTTCTATTGATGGACTTTATAGGTCAGTTTATAGGTTAGATTGGGGTGCTCGATAGCGTAGTGGTTATAACGTGCTGGACTGTCAGTCGAAACGTCGGGATTCAAATCCCCACCAGGGCAGAAATTTGGTTCGAGATTTCTGCTACACGTCTTTCGTCCTAATTTTGCCTTGCACTCAATTAACTCTTTTTCTTGACCATAGACAGTGCATGTCTTGTTTCACACTCGTAACCAGTGGCGTCTAACCCCCCCCAATGGTAAATGGAGAATCAACCCCCCCCAAATTTGCCCCCTGAAATACACATTTTGGTGTTTTCTGAGAATCTGTAGTGGGAGAGACGCCGATCATCTTTGATATGACGGTCTCATAAAATAAACGAATTAGTCACAATAGTCAGTCATTCTGAGATAGCTATAGGTCAACAGATTAGTGAATTAATGGGTGACTTAGCTGAATGTTTTCTACTGGAATAGGTGCTGAGTTTACGTCTAGACTGAGAGTGCCCAAAGAGAGGGAAAGAAAATTTTTGGGACCTTTTTGGGATTTTATTATTTTTGCTTTGTTGGATTTGGCTATATTATCACACGGGACAAAAGAGCTATCATGAAAAAATGCAATCCCCCACTTTCAGTCAAAATATGTCAAACCCCCTCCCCCACTTTTGAAGTTCGATGGAGATCGTTCTCCACACTCCACCATTGGTAGACGCCACTGCTCGTAACTTGCAACTTGGTCTACTTAGTCCAGGGTTTAAAGTGGGTGGGAACGCGTGGGAACGGCGTTCCCACTGCTCTCGAAATTCGTTGCTTGCGTTCCCACTGCTCACAATGCAAGAACCCTGGTAACGCATGCGTTCCAATAAAACTCGTCTTTGGAGTTCCCACTGCTCACCCAAACCATTTTAACCACTGACTCAGTCCTTCGATCCACGAACGCATAGAAGGGGGTCTACTTTTAATTCTTACTGCTTCCTTTATAACCAACTTGGGGCATTAACCCATAAAATATCCGTTTAAGTAAACAGTTCTTTGCACTTTGACTGTTCTGAACTGAATGACCTGGCTGTTGCCTTTTCTTACAGGCACCTACTGCATGTAGGCCTACATAAACATATGATTACCGATATATATATATATATATATATATATATATATATATATATATTAAGGCTGTTCAACGATTAAAAATTTTAATCGCGATTAATCTTGCGATTAAAAAAAATAATCGCGATTAATCTTGCGATTAATCGCATCATGAGCAAAACTTTGTCGTTGTTTACAGATAGTAAACAGCGGTGAACTTAAAGAAAAAACTTGTCAATGTTTGTCCATTTGTTATTAACATGTATGTAGAATTTGAAAGTTCATCCATTTTCTGTTTTTCATAACTCCTGTTTCAGCCAGTTGTTGAGACAAACTAACTTGTTCACATTGTCAGGCGAGAGTGCTGAACGTTTCTTATCAATTAAGAATGTTTCCAACAGCAGAAAACAGTCTTTCGCATGGAACGGTAGTTGTTGGCGACCCTACATATTTCTGTGCTAACTTTGCAAGAGTCTTAGGTGTACCTTCGTACCTGCCGTTTTAAAAATAAACTGGCCGTTCATTATAGATCGTTCCACTTCCTTCTCGCTCTTTTCTCCGACATTTTATAGATGATTAATAACCCGCTAGAATATATAATACGAACGAAGATTAAACTACATGCAGAGAAACTTTCAGAGAAAGGACGAATTTGGATAAATACTGCACACCGCCATTAACAGGGAATTGTTTAGGTTGCTTACGAGTTCGCCCAACACAACGGAGTGAATTAAGCCCAATCTCGGCCAAAGACTTTTGGCTTCGGCAGTAGGCCTACCTCACGTATTGCAGTGTTCGGTAAATTCCTATCCAAAACTGTCTGTTTGCGATTAAAATTTAATCGCGATTAAATTTTTTAATCGCGTTAATCGTCCAGAAAATTTAACGCGTTAATCGCGCGCGTTAACTGCGATTAATCAACAGCCTTAATATATATATATATATAACCGTTCGTATACGCTGTTACTTCTTTTATTGTTACTTGTAAATTATACTTTAAATCCATCCGGCGTAAACGACCAGAGGGAAATTTCCCTACGGACGAAATGAGCAGAGGGAGCTGTCCCGCGAGAATAGATCCCCACACAAACATACTGTAGTAGTAGTACACATCACTGGAAATAGTGATGTGTAGTACACATCACTGAGCGACTCATTTGCCGTTAGGATAACGGCAAATGAGTCGCTCAGTAGCCTAACGTGACGAAGTCCATCCTGTGCAGATGTAAAGATCTTAGAACATTTATAGGCCTACTCGGTTTTCTCTCTGTCGTAGGCCTACAGGGTGGGCCAAAAAAAGTAACCCCCTAGACGTTTTTGCTAATATTTCGGCCAATTGTAGGAATTTTTAAATCAAATTTTACAGACTGAAAGGTAATTCATATCTACGTATAACAGCCAAATTTCAACAACATACCTCAAACAGAACCAAAGTTATATTACTTTTACTGAGTCCACCCACTGTTTTTTGATGATCCAAAACATGTTACGCAACAATAGTAACAAAAACGATTTTATTGTCATATCTGAAATAATTGGTAATATTGCGGCCAAAAGTAAGAATTTTTAAATCATTAAATGTAATTATTATTATTATTATTATTTAGAAAAGATACGGGGCACCAGCGTAGCTGCACTTCACAGTGGCGTCATTTAGCAAGAAGACAATCAATTTGGTAAATAAAATTTTTTTCAGATTAATAATTTTAAAAGAATCAAAAAGTGCAAGTTTTAGTGACAGACAGAATGCATTTTGTTGATGAAAAGGCGAAGGTGAATGCTGCATGTTACTTTTCTCGCCTGCTTCCGGAATTAATTTCAGATTGCAAGCATCTGCTACCAGCTGGATTCATCTTTCAGCAAGACGGCGCACCATCGCATACTGCTCGTCTCACGGAAGAATGTCCCAATGTCAATTGCCTGGTATCATTGAGAAGGACCAATGGCCCCCAAACTCTTTGGATTTGAACCCACTGGGTTACGTGTGGGGAGCTATGCTGGAGAAATACCACAATCTGCGACCAAAGCCAAAAACGATAAGAGACTTGAAGGTCGCATTGGAGTTGATATGGGAAGATTTAATTACTTCTGGAACCTATCAACAAGGCCATCAAAAACTTTACAAAGAGACTCGGAACATGTGTGGGTACTGGTGATGGACACATTTTAAACAATTTGTGAAGCAATAACAACTCTGTTTTATACCCATTATTTCAGATATGACAATAAAATCGTTTTTGTTACTTTTTGTTGCGTAACATGTTTTTGGATCATCGAAAAACAGTGGGTGGACTCAGTAAAAGTGGTTTAACTTTGGTTCTATTCGAGATACTTTGTTGAAATTTGGCTACGATATGTAAATATGAATTGCCTTTCAGCCAGTAAAACTTGATTTATAAAATTCCTACAATTGGCCGAAATATTAGCAAAAACGTCTAGGGGGTTACTTTTTTTGGCCCACCCTGTATATATGAGAGAATGTCGCGGTTATGCTTATCGAACGGTCAGGCCTACGTTAGTGTTGGCTACTGGCTACAGAGACAAACACAATTGCTATTGGTGTGCCGTAATGGAATTCCTTACAATTATTTACACTGAAGTAATGAATTAAGAGAAAAATAGGAAGAGGATGATGAGGGGAAGAGGAGGAGGAATAATAATGAGAAACACCTGAGAGCTACACGAGTATGCGTTGCGTACATTGATGCATAGTCTATGCGTTGTGTACATTCAGTGAGGGAGGAGGTCATGGAGGACATGCTGAAGAAGAGAAGAGAAGAAGCAGCGAAGATGGAGGATCGATTCAAGGCTTACCTTGAAGCGGAAGGGGTATACGATCATGTTTTATTTTATTGTATTTTGTAACTATATGGATGCGATCAGTATCTACTAAAGTGTAAGCCTAAACTGCTTTAATGATCTGCTAATTAAGCACAAATGTAGCTCGCGTTCTCTTTGTGTCTTTCTTTTGTCTCCGTCTCTCTGTTTGTCTCTGTCTCTCTGTCTCTTTCTGCCTCTGCCTCTGTCTGTCTGTCTGTCTGTCTGTCTGTCTGTCTGTCTCTCTCTCACACACACACACACACACACACACACACAAACTTGCGACGCCTTGACTTCCTCTTTCTCCATGAGATCACGTATACGGGCGTACATCGACTGTCTTGTTTTGACCCGAGCTATAAATATGGACATTGATCTGGTATTCAAAATGGGACAAAAAACGGCATTGTGTGCGTGAGCTTTCTGTTTGCGAATAACTTGCAGGACTACATGTGACGCCGAGACATTGCATTAGGACTTCATTACGCCTACGTAGGCTTACATTATTAAATAATCATATGAAACAGATAAACGCGTATACGCATCTGTTGATATTCGTAGGTTCCGTTTGAGATGGTGTCTGATTTCGGTCGCCCTGATGAATTTCTCGTTCACATGGCCAAGGACCGAGGAGCGGGACTCATAGTCATGGGAACCAGAGGCAACGGAACGATCCGTCGCACGATCATGGGCAGCGTCAGCGACTACGTGCTCCATCACTCGCCCTGCCCTGTCATGATCTACCGCCATCAGGAGTGATCCACACGAAACATTATTTTATTATGACTACATATAAACGTACATCAGCGTAAATGCCGCTATATATATATAAGATATATATACATACATAGACCTATGGAAATGACCAGTGGCGGATTTAGCTATAGGCCCGGGGGGGCGGTTCGCCCCCCCGCGCCCCTCTTGGCTGTCTGACGGCGCCCCTCCAGACCAGACGACCAGACCCGGCTGTTATGGTGGGCTGCCAGAACGGGCCTGGCATGACCGAGGTTTAGTTAAAGCCATGTCCATAGTGATAGGCGTAATTTTTGCTATGGACTTGGTAATCGTACCCCACTTTCTTAACCCCAATAAACAACGCCCATCGCTATTGAGTCGGATAGGTCTAATTTCAACTGTGCTTCCCCCAGTATTGTTGTTCTGTCTATCTTTACGTACGTAGTAGGGAGGGTAGAGAGACAGACAACATAGGCAGGACATGGAAGATTGGCATGACCCTGAATTGACCCTCACTCTCCATGTAAAGTGTCTCAGGATGTAGGCTAAGTTCCAAAGTGCAAGTGCAACAGAGTCCTACACAGCCCACAGGCAAGCAAAGTCATCCTCAATATGAGTCATACGATATCGTATACCCCAAATCACCGGTGCCAAGCTTAAACATATCCACATCAAACTAGCACACATTCCGGCAGTTAAAGAGTGTAGTATATCAAATTTCTAGCGGCGTTTTGGATATTTATCATGGCAATTCTCTACAAGTCGCTGTCGGATTGGCAATCCGCGTATTGGATTAAACTGCCATGAAACGAAGAATATATGTGGTATTTATAATATCAATTCACGTTCCTTAAATAAATAACATTAGCTTTAAATTGTGATAAATTGGATATAATTATAAATTGTATCCTCATGGTTGACGTTAAACTACTAAACGCAAACCGGCAGAAAACTTAACGAAGCGATGCTTATAGTCGCTTCAAGCGACTATAAGCATAAAATTATGAAGCGAGCTATTCTTCAAGCAAATGCCAAACAATGTTTGAAACTTAGAGAGGAGGAAGTAGAAAGTGAGAGTTCAGCACATTGTAGGAGCTTAGAGGAACGGTCAAACCAGATGAGCTCGGATTTGGCAGGGTTAAGTTTGAGGCGCATAGACAGACTCCACAGCACGATGTTATCGATTAGGGCCTACATGTAGGTACTAAGTCTCTTTGTAGCATCTGCAACCTCATTTAGTCGCAGATTTACATTTTACATTTGCTTGCAAAATTTCGGATTTCAAATGATCAAACTGTAAAATGCCTAATTTAATAAGGCAGGAACGATGCCAAGTGCAAAAGAACAGAAGAAGAAGAAGAGTAGTCCCTTAAGCTAGCCCTGAGGCAGCCATGGGTATGAAGAGCTAGCGACTTCATTTTCTTAGCCTCGATATATGAGGGTGGGTCCTCTCCCTCGCCGTCTCATCTTCCCACTGACGGTGTACATAGAATACATTTCTTCACTTTGAAACAGTTTAATATAGGATAGTATATACTAGTGGTCTACTACAAATGGCATTACTTCAAATATACCTGTACTATAATTTAAAGTTGATTACAAATTTACCCTAGAACGTGGCGCCCCTCAGAAGAAACCCTTGCCCCCCCGCGCAAGAAATCCTGGATCCGCCACTGGAAATGACACTATATACACGCGTATATATAATATTATAGTACAGGCACAAGACAAACATACGTAGGCCTACATATGTTCTCTTCATTCAGATTTACAATTCCGTTTTTTGTTTGTATTACAAATTATCGTAATGATGATGATGATGATGATGATGATGACGACGACGACGACGACGATGATGATGATGATGATGATGATGATGATGATGATGATGATGATGATGATGATGATGATGATGATGATGACGGTGATAATGACGATGATGATAACTCTGCCGGGATTAGCTTCATCCGTGAGATTGGCAAGCGTCTCTCGTCCGTTTCTGAGAGCCGCGGGAGGTCACTTTTCTCGTTCAGTGCTTTTCCATCTGCATGCATCCAGCGCTACAACGCCATCGCATTTCGTGGCACGTTTACTAATGTTGCGGATTACGAGGCCAGATTTTTTCAGACATTCAACAGGAGCTCCTTTTTAGACTCCTGAGTGATTATATTTAGCTCAGAATAAAAAAAATAATCATAATGATAATGAAAAATAATAGGCTAAACAATAAGCTACTAGTTTTAGTATGTAATAGAGTACTTAAGTCTACTTATCCGCCTACTCACTGGCTCATTCACTTTCTCACACGTTCGCTTATTCAGTCGCTTAGCCCTGCTTATTTACTTACCCATATTCATTCATTCATTCATTCATTCATTTTGCAAATTTAATATAGCGCCCCCTCAAGTTACCTACTCAGAAGCACTCCCAGCCCAACCACGGCAATATAAACTGGACTTAAGTAACTTATAAAACATAAGCGAACTATTCTTAGGCAACAGGCGTATCTGCAATGGGAGTTGATTCCAGATAGAGGGGCCGCCCACAGAGAAAGCACGACGCTGCCTAGTTGCGGTGGTAGAACGAGGAACCAAGAGCTCACCCGCAGAAGAAGAGCGAAGGGCTCGGCGGCCAGTCACATGAGAGACAGGACAGCAGAGCTCACGTAAGTAAACCGGGGCACAGCCAAGAAGGCATCGCCAGATCAACGCAGCTATTCCATAGTTGATGCGTTGCGAGATGGGAAGCCAGTGTAGTGTGTCACGCATATAGGCTGAGACAGAGGCGCGTTTAGGAAGGTGACCAATGAGACGCGCAGCAGATCGAAGAACCCGATCAAGACGAGCAGTCAGAGAGCAGGCCAACTATAGAATCGAGCAGCAATGGTCAAGTCGACTGGTGACAAAGGCATGGATAAGGGTAGCTGCAGCATCATGAGATAAGGAGCGAGAGATAACCCGCAGCTGGCGCAGCTGATAGTAGCAGCTACGAGTAAGCTGATTTATATGAGGGAGAAACCAAGTTCGTTATCAAGAATAATTCCCAAGTCTCGGACAGATTCTAAGAAGGTAACATGTGGAAATGTATCAGCCACCAAGGGCATATATAACGCCAGCCAGACGCCTACGACCGCCAAGCCAGATAAACTGGGTCTTAGACGAATCGATAACAAGACGATTAGAGGCTAACCATGCAGTTAGAAAGGGCGTCCATTGCATGACACATCTGTCGGACAGCCACCACTGCGCAGTCATATAGACAGTGTACGTCATCAGCAAATAGCTGGTGAAAGACCACACAGGAAGTCAATAAGGCCCCAATACCTGCCGTCTAAATAATGTACCTATTATCCAAGAAATCTATATAGGCTATGTATTACTGGTCCTTGCCTATTACCGACTATAGGCACCTACCTATTCTTATTTCTGCACTCGTGGCTTATTGCTTAGTATGTCGGGTACATGGATGTGCAGAACCGCCGCTATCCTCATTATGCACATGTACAGTTTTAGCCAACAGGAAGCTATAAAAGTAAGTAGTCCAGTATAAACTGACATTCTTATAAGAAACCCTATCGTTGTGGCCCCTTTGTCGGCTGTTATAAGCCTCAGCTTGCACGTTGTGTTCGATAAATTCAGTGAGCAAACAAACATGACTATCGAAGAATTAGGCCTAAGGTTGTAACCTCTGTATAGTAACTCCCAGTCGTTTATAGCAGCGGTTTTTAAACGGTGGTACGCCAGGTGTTGCTAAGTGGCACACGAAAAAATTCAAAAAGAGAATAAGATTACATTCTTAAAATTATATAATTTTTAAATTTGTCTACCTGAGGTCCTACGCTAATTGCAAGGGGACTTCACGCTCGCCTTTTGTTTTTGTCTTTTTGATCTGGTGGTACGCCAACATTCGATTTTTTACCTGGTGATACAATAAAATTAAGTTTGAAAACCGCTGGTTTACAGCATTTACGGGTAAAATTATTACTAAAAATTGTAAGAGATGTGAAAAGATTTGACCAATTTGCAACAGACATCTGTATAGGCCTACATCTCTTACTGTAACAATCAAGTGTCATTGTCGACGCCAAGGCCGCAGCTGCTTTAAAGAGGAAGACAATTGCATGTATGTCACGTATATAATTATATGACATTGTGTTACTAAAGTCCTGTTCTAACTTCAATTGTAATGTATTCTGCGATTTCAAGTAGGCTCCTAGCTTCTGCTAAAGATAAACTCCCAGGCCAGAGGCCCTTCTGACATGACAACAAAACCTTGATCGAAAAGAATGGGTTTCAAAACGCTTACGGAAAAGCAGTCTTGTTGTCAAGACCTTAAACCTCAAGACCAAGACCAAGACCAAGACCTTGAACCTCAAGACCAAGACCTTGAACCTCAAGACCAAGACCAAGACCTTGAACCTCGAGACCAAGACCAAGACCAAGACTTTGAACCTCGAGACCAAGACCAAGACCAAGACCTTGAACCTCAAGACCAAGACCAAGACCGAGACCCAAGAAATCGAAATCAGGTCAAGACTTCTAAAAATTGTCAAGTCGGAATATTCGCTATTTTAATGAAAACATGAGTCTTTTATTTTATTCAAGCAAATTAACTTTAAATGCAAGCTGCAGAGAAATCCGAATTTGTATTCAAAAGTCCTTCATGCAAACTCTTATACCAAATGCCTTTTGTATTTTATAAAAACCAATTCGCTCAGAATTTTCTGACCAAGACGTGCCTGGTGGGCCTCATAAAAATTCCGCCATGTGAAAAAATACGTTCTACAGGTGCTGAAGTCTCTGACACACACAGAGTAGCTTTTCAAGCACTGGATGTAAATGTACAGATAGTGAGTCCTTTTGAAATCTTTCCATGGTTTATCATACGGTCTGATACAGAATAACTGTTGCTGCTGCCAATGGGTTTTCCTGACCAACATGACTTGTATCCATTCATAGATATTGGTCGTATGATGCAAGCAGGCTTGATACAGAATTATTGAGTTCTGTTAAATGACTGTTCATATTAACAGCCGGTCTTGGTCTTGGTCTTGCGAGACCAAGACCAAGACTTTGAACCTCAAGACCAAGACCAAGACCAAGACCTTGAACCTCAAGACCAAGACCAAGACCAAGGCCTTGAACCTCAAGGCCAAGACCAAGACCAAGACTTTTAAAGATTATTTTGAATGGAAGAAATACTTCTGCTACATTGACTGTAATTTATTAATTAGGCCTACTATATATATATATTATATATTTTTTTTCCTGATTGGCTGACATAGTAGATTATTTTGTTCCTTTGGTTGTTCTGAACAATTCAGCAAACTTTTACTGTAATCTATCAATGTTTACTGGTTGCTCAACGACCTTATATTCGAGATATGGTCCCCCATGGAGGAAGCAAAGTATTTGCCATTAATGAGACCCTCGAATGCAATGATCTAATTAAATTGGGGTAAAATCTTGGGATGCATCGTTTCAAACAGCCAGATGCATATCATATGGTCAGATGGATGGCTAAGGTTAGTTATTGCTTCAAGAATAATCTTTTAAGAGATCAATTTCAAATGACAGCCTCTTGGAGAAGAAATTTCGTTGAATTCTGTTTATTTGCAAGTCATATATACATGTGAGAGCATGAATAGCTTGTTCGGTGGCATCTGATGCACCAATTAATGACTTCCAATTGTACAAGCAGATCAGGCAGTATACATCAATTAACAAAGTTGTGTCTGAGGATGCCAAAAAATACAATCATCTGTGGTAAATATATGACCTGAACTGGTTCCTTTAGCTTTCTTTCTGACAAAGCATCATTGGACTTGAATGCAACATTATTGCCTGCATGCGTCAACATGGCAAAGACTGAAGAGTCAGAGGCATTAAAATAGATCCTTGTATGGGTCTACGCAACGAAGAGCTGAATGAGCTTGTTAATCCATCTGTAGGCCCTACCATGCGTTCTCTTGGCTTTGATACAGACTTCATCATGTCTAATAATCCAGAAACTTGGAGCTCATCTGTGATATTTCAACAGATCGAATCTGCCATGGTTAGTATGTGGTCAATGATGCTGCTGAGTGTTCCATTGCTGTAATATCACACTTCAATGAGTCTGTAACCAAGAATTAAAATGAGATGCAAAAATTGATGCAGGTGGTTGAAGATCACTGACGCCGTGTGCCAGATTCTGGCAAATCTACTTGGAAAGGCTACAGTTCGCGCTATCAGCTGGAACACTGATTTACGATTGACTAATAAACACTTCCTGGTTGATTGTTAGATTTTTTAGTTAACAGATATTGTGAATTTCTATTTTCTAATGGATACTTTGAGTTATTAATGAATCTACTATTCATGCTATTCAACTTTATTCTGTGTGCGACATAGCCATCATCTTAATATGTAACTTGAGAGTACGATTGTATGGGAACTTTTGTGCTCACTGAGCAACCTCTAAAATGTATTTGATACTGAATTTTTTTATACAGACTTTAATCTGAACCCAAAAGGAACAAAATAAACAACTATGCACATTAACTTTCCCCCAAAAATTTTTTGAATCACCCTTATATATATATATATATATATATATATATATATATATGTATATATATATATATATACATATATATATATATAACATGTCTTATAAAAAATGATCTTACAAATTATACTGGTGTCTTCTTACACAGATTTAGCCATCGATCGAGGATTAACCCAAAATGACGCACTTTTCTACTTGAACATTATTATTAAACTCATTGAATTGATTTAAACACACATTTTATGAAACATAGAAGAAGAGAAAACTTCCTATGCAGCGATAATGAACAGTTGTGATTTTACAAAAGATTACTTGGAATTCAGACAAGTGCTTTTCACGTGGAATGAACCTGTTAGGCATCTACTTTGTGGAAGTCTCTTTGAGATGCCTATTTTGTACATTCTTTCAAACCCAACTGACATGGACGTCATGTTCTGTGACATGACTCTCTGCGCCATTTATAATCATATCACTGTGCCTGCAAGACATACAAGAAATGTCCTGACAATTGACACGAAAGATTGTCAAGTTGGATTCGTAAGACTGAGAAATGGCGTAGAATATTTTCGCAAACCATACGAATTCGACAAAGGACCCGCTTGCATCAAGGAACTACCCATGCCGAACGCTTTGTTAAGAGCTCTTCTGGGAGATATCAATCCAAGGTGGCGCGACATTTATATGCTTAGTAAAGATAGTTGCTACGCCTTATCTTGTCCTCTGTGGCCGCCAGACGCGCATGAGTGGATTACACGTAGACGTCCGAATAGCTGGCCAACAGAGAACATTCTTGAAGCAATTGTTAAAAATGGATGTCATCTGGTTGCTAAGCCTCACGCGAAGAATCCGGACGATGACACTCAATGGAGATGGTCATTCTCTCAAGCTGAAACTATTTTAATACGCAACACCTGGACAGATGTACAGAAGTACATCTATCATTTGTTGAGAATCATAAAAAGAGACGTAGTTAGGCAGTGCGGGGGTGAAAATGAAACCTTCATTTCCAATTATTATATCAAAACGTTGATGCTATGGGCATGCGAGGAAAAGCCTTCGGAATTTTGGGAAGACAGAAACATAGTAACATCTGTGAGAGAACTGCTTCTTGATTTCATTGAAAGACTGATAGAAAGAAACGTCCCACATTATTTCATGCCTGCAAATAATTTGATGAATGACATGCCGTACAACGTCGACAATGAAATCAGTTTACTACTTAACTGTAAAGAGGAGGACATTTTAGAGATAATAAAGAAAGAACCAAAGGCATATCAGATGGATCCAGACGTTTTTATTATGTCTAATGAGAGCCTATACGCACTGTTGACCACACTTTCAAATAGGCGTACTTTTGGGGATATTATCACGTGTAGACACGTACAGAACTTTAATCATTCTAATAACCTTTATCCAGAGCTTGAATATTTGCACAAAGGTATAATGATGCATCTTCAACTGTTGAAGTTAAACAAAAACGTTGGAAAATGTAGACAAGATGTAACTGCATCGGCAGAAGAATTGTTTGATCTGTCACTTAAAAAACTGGATTATGGTTTTACTCGTATTCGATTTAAACTTGGCTGGTCGATATTTGAACTTTTTCAACAGATTTGGTTATTTTGCAGAGATAAAGACTTCCAAGATGAAAATCTAATGATGCGCTCTGGGTCATGGGCGCCAAGGATCACATCCACATCTTGCTATGTCAGAGACAGAGATGATTATTTAAGAAATCTTTGTTCATTTGCACCAAGCAGAACGGAAACACGTGTCTTGCATATTTTACAAAAGATGATGTTAATGGAGATAGCACTACCAATTAACGCAACATATTTTGTCTGTTCCGCCTACAGGGCTAACTTTATCTACAATGCCCTTGGTAACTACAGAGATGCTCTCAATCTATGTATGGAAGCTAACAAAATACTGGATTGCTCATCAGTGATACATGTCAATTTATTTTTTGCCGAATTTCTTCCTTTTCCCTTGAAAAACGATTGGTGCGGGTTATATGATATGCACATCCAGATTATTTTGGGTTTTCTCACTCTATACAGAACATTAACAGCAGCATCGCCAAAAGCCAGGAAACGGATGATTCCTGTTCACATCTGTTCTGTTCAGTATCTGAGATATATCTACACGAAGTGCTGTAGAATTCTCAATGAGCCAGTTACAGACTTCGGTTTCGAATACGAACGACTTTACCAATATAAAGTTTTCATTTTAAGGTATCGGTTGAGCTTTTCCAAAGCAATTCTGCGAACTGCTCTAAATATTAGTATTTTTTGTTAATGTATAAATTAGTTATACAACACATTAACAACGTCATAATGATACATATTCTTTAAGCTGTTTTGCCTTAAAAGATCCTAAAATTGATGGACATGAAAATAACAGATGGACATTATTATGTAGAGCCTATCCATTCTTACAGTTTCAGGATATCGTGACTATTTCCTTTTTTGAAATGAGTTATATAGCCTATAGCTTATGGGTGGGCAAACTACGGCCCGCGGGCCAGATTCGGCCCGCCAACACTTTATCCGGCTCACACAATTCTTCAGAAAATAAAAAAATCACAAACTTCATACCGCGAGAAGTTTTCCTCGTTTTACTCACATGGGACTGCTTTCCTACTTCCTTTTCCGGTCTCGTCTTTCATCATGACTCTTAGTATATTAATCCTGCCGATCTACCCAACTTCCCGCCCAGTGGCGTCCTACAATCAGGGAGCAGGTTGGAGAGCGATCTCCAACGTTTGTCAGAAATGAAGGGTTTACCATGCATGATGGCCAAAAGTGGGGGGTTCCCATGCATGGTGCTGATGTAGGCTATGTAATAAATTAATTTACTGTTCTCAGTGACTTCTGAGCCTCTTATATATAAATGGTCCTGAGTGTGGGGGTTTTCTTTCCCATTCCCGGCGGTGAGGGGTGGGGTGGGGTTATACGCCACTGTCCGCGCCGTTGCCATTTTAAATAATACAATGCAATCAATACAACTGTAATTTGATAATGCCCTCTAAATTCCCTAATGCAATACCATGTTAATGCGTTTATTTGGCGCCCTAGGCGAACCTTTCGCACTGCGTCTCTGGCAAGTGCGATAACTTCGCCTAATTAATATTAAATTAATCAAGTCAATATAACCTTCACACAGGAATGCAGTCGAATGCTGCATCTTTAATTTAGTATTGTCGTTCATTGTAATCACCTAAGAATCATTATTGCTTATAAATTAAACAAAAATATGGCACTTAATAAATTTTAAATTTTAAAGTTTGCCATAATTAAAGTAATAGTCTGGAACTGCATTAGCTATGCAGCCCAGGGACGTCCATCCCCCTTACGCCTATGACGCATTCCCCGCCCATGTAATCAGACCCCCCCCCCTCCACGACGACGTCTCCAGACGATTGGCCGACTGTCGACAAAAGAGAAAATATCGATTACCGTACTCTGAAGCACAATTTTACTCTTGAATTCTGTAACTTTCAGTTCGCTAATCAAGCAATTAACATTATACATTATACAATATGAAGGCTTGACGATGATGACGAGCAAAAGACACATCTGGCGAAAGGACAGTGGATTGAAAGTAGTTATGTTAAGACAAAGGCGTACCGCCATAGCCGCCAAACAGTGCCAACCGAGCTATGTATAAATTGTGTGCAATTTATATATACCTTTACCTTGTAGTCTTCCACTTGTGATGTGTACTACAATATGTATTCGCCATTTGTCACTACGGATAAGCATGCCGCATAACGGCTCGCAACATTTATTCTTCATTAAAACATTGTCTCTGGGCATGATTACTAGTAAAATGAAATTGCAAAGTATTAGCACATCAAAAATTAAGAAACACTTGTAAATCAAAGTATCTCATCTTGCGGGACACTACGTCAACCGAAGAGTACCCCTCCATTCACCCCTTTGCCGCATTCACCACAGAGGCGAGAAATCTGATACCGGCCGACTTGTGTGCAAACCGGCCGCGGGCTGCTAGGCCTATCTGCCTTCCTCTCTGCCTGCCTGCCTGTGTTCCATCCTACCGGCCTGGAGTCAGCTCTGCAAGGTTGATGGGGCTACAAGGGATCGTGGAGGAGAAAAGGGCCATACAGAGGTGTATAATGTTGGCTGTTACATTAAAACACTGAAACCTCCTATGGTCCGAGATTGAATGTGCCGCGTACGATACGCCAACATTGACTAATCGATTAATCACTGAAATGGAAAGAATGAGCAGACGTTTAACTTTACTGTACTAAAAATTTCTTCTTCCCCCCCTGAAAAGGCTATGAAGATTTCTGCTTCATTCCCCCCCCCCCCATAGGATGGACGCCCCTGATGCAGCCTATATATGCTGTATATGGTTTAACACGTTTAATGGGAATTTAAAATGTAAATATTAATTAATGATACAGTGCACAGTTTCATTTGAACACTTATTAGGCCTAACTCCTGTGGCTACGTTTAGGCCTACTAAGTCCTAGTCCTACCTACGTGCGAAGTCTATACAAATATAATGTAATTTCAAAATTTGATTTTTGGCGCTTTCTCTTTAGCAAATGTAGAAACGAGAAGCAGATTAAGTATGTACTAGGCCCTACTTAAAAATTAAAGCAACAAAACTACTACTCTAAATTTAGAAGTTCCTTACCATCAGTTGAGTCTTAGTTTCTTTTTTTTCAAGAGAGCTTTGAATACTGCATACGTTCGTACAATGTAGAGTGTACAGGCCAAGAGTCTTGTAGAGAGACATTGAGAGAGACAGACTGCGACAGAGACAGCGAGAGAAAACGAGAGACAGAGACAGAGACATAGACAGACAGAGACAGAGAGTGAGAGAGAGAGAGAGAGACAGAGAGACAGAGAGAGAGACGAACAAGGCATTATATTCAGGCATATTTTAGCCTTAACGCTGGAGCTGCGAGATTATACGGTTAAAGTGTGTCGTGGTTGTACATCTAAGAGGGAGAATCTGGCTCATGTGCAGCTGGGGGTCGAACAAGGTCAATTACTCTGACATATCAGAGTAACCTAGTACATGTATAGACAAGTACCATCCGTCATCATACAGACTGCAGAGAGGCTGATACATACACGCAGTACACGGACTTTTTGAACACCGTAGGCAGCGGCTATATGTCATCAGATGGAACAATTAACCAAATTTAAAATTTGCGCGCTTGGAGGAAAATAGGGCCCTATAGCAGAATGTGACAGAGGGTGCGTACGCACCTAAGGAGCGCCTTGTATGGCTAGGCCTACGCCTCTGGACTGGCAAAACGGCGGCAATGGTTTAAAAAATATTTCTCTGTGTAGCTTTTCTGCCAACCCCAGAAATGTGCCGCCCTAGGCGGCCGCCTAGTTCGCCTAATGGTTAAACCGGCCCTGGTTCGACGCGCTGTTCAGGATTTTGAGGATCAAGCTAATTCTTCACAGATTTAGCATTACAACGAAAACCAAAACGGCTTTCCAGTATGCCCTAACTGCGAAAAACGATTGGAAGTTTAATTTCCAATGTAAATTGGTTAAGAATATTGTGACGAGACGGGGGTAAGGACGCTGACGACGCACTTGGGCGCTGCTGCCGTGTCCGTTCAACTGTGACGAGACGGGCGTAAACAATCTGTGTGTGCGTACGCTTCTTCGTATATGTCCTTAACGCGTCGTACTCACAATACTTCTCGGGTTCCTTCACTAAGTCTAGCGAAGTAAGAAGACTTGATGGTGTAACAAATATTCTTTATTCAATCCAATCAACAACGTCCAACAAGATATGAACTCGCAACACAGCGTATCGAATACTGCCTTCCGTGGGCAAACAGATCGACCTATACTTATCTATTGAGATGTATTAACTTTAACGTGACGAACTGATAAACTTAATGCTAGCTATAGATGCTAATTACTGATCACTTTATTATCCACGGCTGTCCTACTCCAAGCCGAACTATACCCTACCACCGACTGACTATCTCCTACCGTCGGACTATACTCGAACTCTCTTCTATGCCTGCATCATAAGCTTCTCCCTAGACTACTGGCTAGCTCCCTCCACTATCTAATCTAGCCTTATATAGTGCTCTTTGCAAGTGCTCTATCACGTGCTCTAAGTGCTCTATCTAAGTGCTCTACTTAAGTGCTCTAACTAAGTGCTCTAAGTGCTCTACTCAAGTGCTCTACTTAAGTGCTCTACTTAAGTTCTCTAAGTGCTCTACTCAAGTGCTCTACTTAAGTGCTCTAAGTGCTCTACTTAAGTGCTCTACTTAAGTGCTCTAAGTGCTCTACTTAAGTGATCTAAGTGCTCTACTCAAGTGCTCTACAATGTCAGCACAAGCTTAACCTACTAAGTCCAATAAAACAACAACATATAATTACTCTAATTATATAGCGCTCCATTAACATAGCACTCGAAACATCAAAAGTAATAAATTGACAGGACTGTCACAATTCCCGCCCACACAATTTCAAAAGTCCCATTTTTGTGCTCACCACCTTCCCACGGCTCCAGATTAGTCCACTACCACAACAACATTGTCCGGAAGGAAAGCAACGTCCGTTTTCTTCGTGGGACGAATTCTCGACACATTCAAGTTGTGGGGAAGAGGAACGAAACTGTCGTAGAGCCCTACGAAGTATTCTTCCCGAAATTCAGGGAACTCCTTTTTCATATTCTGGATGAACAGGTGACGCTCTTTTCCAATTATCCATTTCTGAGCTCGACGGTGAACGAGATATCGTCAACCGTTAATATCGCATCGTCTTCTTGACCATGCGAGAAGGTTGTTCTCTTCTGAAGATCTCTGTTCCTGCTCCCGACCGCTGGTGTGGAGCATTAACGCGCGAGCGTTGCGCGGTAGCATTACTGTCACTCGTCCATGCCGCTGGAGGCACTTCCACCGCTCCGGAATCTTCCAGTCGATCAGCCAATTCACTGACAGATTGTCCATACGATTTTGGAAGATGCACTTTCTCCCAATACTGACAACTTTCACTGCTCCCTGAACAAGTACTCATCATCAATGTGATAACAATAATCATTGACATCATTAGTGACATTCTTTTCGCAGTCATTTTCTTCCTTTTTGGCTGATTTTCTCGTGTAACTGGATGTGTTCTTCTGACTTCTGCGTTATATCTGCACATTTCTCCCATATTCAAGTCTGAAGCAGGGAATATATCTTTAATGACGCTAGAAGTGTTCTCTAAAGTTTTTCGCGTGTCTTCCAGAGATAAATCTGGAGAATCAACCATTACGCGCTTTGACCTTAGTGCATCCAATTTTCTCTTCTCCTTTAGTATCACTTTCCTTTTCACAGTTCTCTGCACTGGATACGCTTCTCCGCTTAGAATTTCTTTTTCTAACACCACTGGTGTCTCTCCCAGATTCACCATGCTTACTTGATTTACCGCCGTGTTCTCATCCACAACGGCCCGTTCTTCATGTACCCCAGGTACAACTTCAGACGTTTCTGTCACCCAGACGGGCGCAGTCGTCGTCAAACTACGATGCATCGTTTTAAATGGAATATCACATCGTGATCGTGGTGGCACTGTTACCTCTTCAGCCACGATTACCCTTTTACACCAAGATGCGCCATCACCCTTTACTAATGGAATGCGTCTCCTTCCTACGAATAAAGCTCCCGTTCCAAACCCTATACGACAGCGGTGCATCCTAAGCCAACTCATGCCCAGCAATGGCTCAAAGATCTGGTCTGATACTAAACATGGAGTACTGATTTCGAAACCTCTCCAAATCTTCAACGGAACAGTCACCTCGCCTTTCACATGTATGGGCGTACCGTTTGCAGCCAGCAAAACACGTTTACTCGGTTGTAAATCTATTCCTTCTACATCAGATGAAGGTACCACGCTTACCTCAGATCCGGTATCGATCAAGCAGAGGCGTGAACGATGATTTATGGTGGCACGGATGTAGATCGCGTTGTTCGTTGAAGTGTGGGGCTGTTCGCGAGTCGTATGGTTTACGACTACCGGTTCTTCTTCCTCCAGAGATGGATCTCCCATCTGATGCGTGTCGTTAGGTCTCCTTCCAGGACGACGAGGCTGTCGGCACTGACGAGCTATGTGCCCGGGTCTTCCACAGTTGTAACACGTGATGTTTGGTCGCGTGTTTCTGGAAGTTTCCACAGCACGTCTATCTTCATGATTCGTCTCTGGAGCAGTTCTCGATTCTCGCAATTGCTGCAGAATTCTCTTCTCCATTTCCTGCTGCCATTTCAACTGAGACGCACAGAAACTATCCAATTGTTTCTGCAGATGCAACGTAGGGTCCACCTCTTGCGTACCACGGACTCGATTCGGTGGTCTTCGATGATCGTCTCCCCCGTTTGACATCATCTGATATGCAGACAACCGAAGCGCTATTCTGTATGCCTCGTCAATATTCTTCGGTTCTCTCTCCCGAACTTTCAAAGACAGATCCCGATCTTGGATCGCTTCAAGAAACGCGTCTCTAGCCACAATTTCGGTGGTTTCATTCGAAGGCACCGGATAGGCTAGGACGACCAAGCGTCTTACGTCATGAAGTAAGTCGCTCAAAGATTCACCGGCTCTTTGTCGCCGATAATACAGTTGAGTCCGAAAGGTTTCAGCTTGTCCTTCGACTCCATATCGTTGCTTCAGCCGTTCCACCAGCTGTTCATACGTTACGTCTTCTCTCGACCCAAAATCCCAAAGGAGCTGTGTAGCTGCTTTGTCGAGTGCACACCTCAAGAAGTCCACTTTATCTTCTCCATTCCACCGATTGTGTCGGGCACAAACTTCAAACTGTGCTAGGAAAGATTCGAGTGATCCACTGCCGTCGAATTTTCCCAACTTCATCGGTGTCGATCGCTGACCGTAAAAAGCGCGACTGTATGACCTTGGTTCTGAATCCATTTCGTCTGTCGTAGACCTCCTTCTAGTTCCATCACGATTCGTTTCTGACATTCTGGGAAGATCAAACTGTACAGTTCCTGACCTTCGATCGTGTCTTTCTCGCCTCGGCTCTCTCGAAGCAGGCGTCGAGTGATCAGGTCGTTCGTCCGACATCTCCTCTGCAGTATCCAATACTTGATACGCGATCGTAGAGTCGTTATCTGTGTTAGCCATCAGCAGATTCGGATCGTTGTCGAAATTCATCTTTCTCTTCTATCAAGTCTTCTTTCAACCCCACTTGTTCTGGTACCAATTGTGACGAGACGGGGTAAGGACGCTGATAACGCCCTTGGACGCTGCTGCCGTGTCCGTTCAACTGTGACGAGACGGGCGTAAACAATCTGTGTGTGCGTACGCTTCTTCGTATATGTCCTTAACGCGTCGTACTCACAATACTTCTCGGGTTCCTTCACTAAGTCTAGCGAAGTAAGAAGACTTGATGGTGTAACAAATATTCTTTATTCAATCCAATCAACAACGTCCAACAAGATATGAACTCGCAACACAGCGTATCGAATACTGCCTTCCGTGGGCAAACAGATCGACCTATACTTATCTATTGAGATGTATTAACTTTAACGTGACGAACTGATAAACTTAATGCTAGCTATAGATGCTAATTACTGATCACTTTATTATCCACGGCTGTCCTACTCCAAGCCGAACTATACCCTACCACCGACTGACTATCTCCTACCGTCGGACTATACTCGAACTCTCTTCTATGCCTGCATCATAAGCTTCTCCCTAGACTACTGGCTAGCTCCCTCCACTATCTAATCTAGCCTTATATAGTGCTCTTTGCAAGTGCTCTATCACGTGCTCTAAGTGCTCTATCTAAGTGCTCTACTTAAGTGCTCTAACTAAGTGCTCTAAGTGCTCTACTCAAGTGCTCTACTTAAGTGCTCTAAGTGCTCTACTTAAGTGCTCTACTTAAGTGCTCTAAGTGCTCTACTTAAGTGATCTAAGTGCTCTACTCAAGTGCTCTACAATGTCAGCACAAGCTTAACCTACTAAGTCCAATAAAACAACAACATATAATTACTCTAATTATATAGCGCTCCATTAACATAGCACTCGAAACATCAAAAGTAATAAATTGACAGGACTGTCACAATATCTCTCAGAGAACCACGCATTTCTTCCCTGTCAGCATGCCCACATAGACCCACATTCCCGCATAGCACCAGTGTATAGAACCTTAATGCCCATGTGTATACGCTGGCAGGGTTAGTACGTATATTATATATATATATATATATATATATATATATATATATATATATATATATATATATATATATATATATATATATATATGGCCTAGTCAATCAATGACAGCATCTGATATGGAATGATGGAACGTTTCCGTCCTGATCGAACTTTAGGCCTAAATCCATCATCAACGGAGCACTTAATCCTCCTGCATAGGAGTTATAAAGCCGCGCGCACTTTCATAACTCGACAGAGCCGCATTTTCAGGAATTGTGATACTTCTGGTATTAACTCGTCAGATTATCACAAACTGCACTCTAACCTGCTTGCTGACTGATGAAACAGCCGCTCCTCTGGAATCACTGCAGGCTTGGTCATCTGAAACTGCAGAAGAATTTTATAAGTTGGGAGAGAGTGCTACAAGACGCACAGGGCGAATAAGATGCTCACCCCTTTAAAACGTTTAGAAAGATGTGTCTTTGCATGATAATATAATTCGTTTATTAGAATCAGGATGACACACCGCATTCTGGTGCAATACGATACCCTATCGCTCGTTCGGTCTAGGATAATAGGCCTAACACGATTTTAGGCAGTGCCGGATTTAGACTTGGTGAGGAGGCCCTAAGCCAGTGGTTTTCAACCTTTTTGTAGTGACGGAACCTTTCAGAAACTACTCGTTTGCTCACGTAACCCAGCGCCTTTCACCATCCAATATTGCTAGAAATAAATATTATTGTACCTTGTAATGTTAACTTGTAAAATTTGAAAATTGCTGTGTAGCTATATAGCTATTCCGCCTCTCTGGAATAAACTCCAGCCAGAATTATGACAATTAGGTCTATGTGAACCACCCTACGAGATCACCAAAACCTCACTTCTTCCATCTCTCCACAGGTCTTTAACTGAAAACTAAAATACCGCTCTTTCAGAAATCGTATCCCGATTCCTCTTCCCCGTACCTTCCTCGTCGCTCCAAATCTAAACACCATCCACCTTTGCAGTCTACCTGCCTGATCCCTCTGGAGATTGACCTGGAACCGATTGTCATCCTGCCTTCCTATCTTATTTTTGACCGAGCGTATGTGAATAAGCTGCTTCTCGCGACTCACCCTTTGTTTGGACGCTGGTCAATAGGGTAGTCTAATTGTCTGGGCCTTAGTAGGGCCTACTTCACTGGAGTGCGGGACGTCCGTACAATACAACTGTATATGATAAAATACGACTGTATATGGTACAATACAATTGTATGGATATAATACAACTGTATTTGATATTGTCCTCATTCTGAAACGTCCTTCCAGCTGAGCAGAGGCTCAAACCCGTCCTGCCTGCCTTACAGGCTAAGCGTTCCATTTATTCGGCTACCACGTTCATAAAGAAGCTAAATGCCAAATGCGGACAAGAGGAGTTTCTCCAAAGTAAGGGTTATTTTGCAGACATCCTGCAAGGACGACACCTCAGTTGTCTGCAAGTCAGCAATGGTCACCTTGCTACCTATTGCTATAGCTACCTGTCTAACGGTAGGTAGCAACAAAGGTTAGGCTTCCCAGATAAAATGTTTACTAAGTTCAGCTTTAGCTTTAATGTCGTTTGTTAGTGTACCTCGACTTTAAAAATGCACTATAGCACAGGATGTACCAACTCTTCTGCTCCCTCTGCACTTACCAAGAAACAAGACTTCGAACAGGGCTTCATCAAAATTATATTTCTCAGCAATTTATAAATTGTATATTCTGATAAAAAATTTCTTTTCTGTCGCAAGAAATGTCTATAAATGTAATAGAAATAAAGACAGTTCTAGGTCTATAGACTGGCCACGTACTATATCAAGTTCGCTAATCCACGTACGTTTACCATGGTTCTCTGTTTTCATGATCAATTGGATTAAGTTATGCATTATGAAGAAACGATGCTGTGCATTATGAAGAAATGACGCCATGCATTATGAAGAAACCATACGCTGTGCATTCGTAATTGTAATCTCCAAACTTCTAAAGCGCCACTCGAAGGCCAAGCGCAGGGCACCAGCCTATTAACGAGCGCTGGATTCTGAAGAAACGATATGCATTATGAAGAAACGACGCTATGTATCATGAAGAAACGGCGCTGTGCATTACGAAGAAACGACGATATATATAGAATTCATTAGGCCTAGATCAAATATATACACTGTATAATAATAGCCTATAGTGGAGTGTTGTGTGTCCTTTATATTATTATATAATAATTAATAATATAATTCTGACCTGGCACCGAAACGGACCAAGCATAGGCGTAATTTGTGGGAGTGCAAGGAGTACTCGCTCCAAATCTAAACACCATCCACCTTTGCAGTCTACCTGCCTGACCCCTCTGGTTCTTCACCTGGAACCGATTGACCTCCCAATCAATTTTTTTACTGAGCGTATGTGAATATGCTGCTTCTCGCGGCTTACCCTTTGTTTGGACGCTGATCAGTACAAATACAATTTTAAAAAGCCCCCAACAAATTCAGAATCTGTATAGGCCCCCATGCAGCGGATTGTGAGGTTAGAAACGAAAAAAAGTTGAAACAAAAATCATGTCACTGCGCAGGCGGGTATCGAACCCGGTCCGTACACATCTGGTGAGTGACACGGTGGCAACCAGCCACGCGGCTCATCGCCAATAGGTATGGTTTTAAGCGGTATTTATGCTACAGAAGTTGATAACGTCTTTGTGACGTTATAATGCTGTCGAGCTGGAGGATTCGGAAGGCGGGACTGTATAGTTTGAAAGATTTCAAAGAAGAAATTCAATCGTCTGCATATTACAACTATTTAATTGCTTCTTAAATTTTGATTTTGAAGAACGTATCGAGCTATATTGCGCTCTGTGCCAAGCGTGAAAAAATCAACCCCCAAAAGTCCTAAATATGGCGCCCCTAAAAATCAACGTAATCAATATATCAACCAAATTTGTGGTCTCGAATATAATTTTTTTACAAATATGTTCAAATGATAATTTCACAAAAGCCCCCAAACCCCCTATCTATTAATATTATATATACACACTTATTAAAACTTTCGATAAAACTTTCATGTACACCAAAGTACGGTTAGCAGTTGGTTTGCTTACTTACTTCATTATAAACTAATCTAATGACTTCTATAGCGCCGTTCTCATTACGCAAAAACACCAATCGATGGTCACTAATTATATAAGGAACTCTCTACCATGGATGTTCGCAACTCTCCCACCGAGAGATCGTAATAGTAATCGTAATCTCCAAACTTCTAAAGCGCGATTCGAAGGCCAAGCGCAGGGCACTGGATGCGGCGGGTGGCCTTGGGATGATACGGAAAGCAGCAGTGTGATTCTCCTTACAGATTTTATTTTAGTTATAGTTACAGTTATAGTTAATGGTTTTTCATTTTAGTTATAGTTACAGTTATAGTTAAAACGAAGGATTGCTATAGGGAAAGCTGCAATGACCGGACTGGAAAAGATATGGAAAGACAAACATGTGAGCATAGAAACCAAAAAAAGGCTCGTGAGAGCACTAATCTTTCCTACGGTACTGTACGGTTGCGAGACGTGGACAATGACAAAGAACATGGAAAATAAGGTTAACGCTTGTGAAATGTGGATATGGAGGAAGATGCTGAGAATATCTTGGACTGAGAAAAGAACGAACGAATCAATACGAGAGGAGATTGGAGTTGAGAATGAAGAGTCGTTAAAACAAACTGCGACAAGAATGAAGCTAAGGTTCTTTGGACATGTTATGCGATCTGATGGTCTGGAGAAGGAAATGATGCTGGCGTGCGGTGAGGGGAGGAGAAGACTGGGTCGCCCAAGGAGGAGATGGATGGATGAGATACAAGATGTAACTGGCATGAATTTGGCGGAATTGAGAGACTTGTCATCGAATAGGAGACGGTGGAGTGTGTTCACCAGGACGATCGCTAGAGCTCCACGAGCTGACAGCACAAGGTGACAAGGTACAGTTATAGTTAGTATTATTTTTTCGTTATAGTTATAGTTATAGTTACTGGACTTTTATTTTAGTTAATTTTTTTTAGTACATAGTTACAAGAGTGGCCTCAATGGCGCTCATTCTGGTCCATATATGGGGTCATCGATTAATTATGTCAGTATATTTTAGGCAGTTTTTTTTTATCTCCTCCCCCTTGTCAACAACTGTCAAACATTCAAGGACCCCTAACAAAATTATGTCAAAGAAAATTACCCCCACCCCAGAAAATTTCTATGACTCAAACAAATGCAGAAAACTGAAATTGCCAAAAAACAAAATGTTGTTATTCAGATTTGAATTTGATACTTAATGGCTACAGTAGCTACCTGTGGAATCACTGTCTATCACAGATATTTAATGGATTTTTCCATTAAAAAATACAACCTCGTTTTTTTTACAGGGACGTATCTAGCGTTGGGCTTGGGGGGCTTAAGCCCCCCCCCAAACGAAGTTGAAGCCCCCCAAACAAGTCAAGCCGTTGTATGCTTACGGCTAAAATTCGTATGAACACTGTATAAATGTTGCCATGTTCAAGGCTTAAGCCCCCCCCAAACGAAAAAGGCTAGTTACGTGCCTGTTTTTTTAATGTGTAGGCTATTCGATTTTATTTTATTACGAACATTCTAATTTGAACATGATAACTTTTTTTTATAATAGTCCTTTTAACATAGAAAATTAGAATCAAAACAAGTTTCTCACTCTAATAGGCCTATTAACAATCGAAAAAAAATTATCTTTCCATCAAAAAGAAACTTCACGTTCTCATGTTTATCGATAGGCTATTGCACTTTTTATTTCATTAATGAAAATAGCGAAGAATTTTCGTTAGTGTTATTTTCGTTATAGTTATAGTTATAGTTAATGATATTTTTTAGTTACAGTTAGGCCTATAGGCCTATATTATCGTTAACGAAATCATTTTTGGTTCGTTAACGAACATTTTCGTTACCGGCATCGTTAACGTTAACGAGAATCACACTGGAAAGCAGAGATGGAAACAGTTTCTTAGCGTGTCTTATGGTGCACGGTCATGGTCTCAAAACTGCTGTACTACGACTGAATTTTAACCTAATCGTAAGCCAAATGATTTGCTTTACTCTCAGTATCTGGACTTCAGTGAGTAAACAATACATGATCACAAACTCATTATTAGGATAATGTCTTCTCTCGACAGTTTTATTTGGCATGTTTTATGAATAATTCTTACTTCATTGTTTATCGGTTCCAGGTCAATCTCCAGAGGGATCAGGCAGGTAGACTGCAAAGGTGGATGGTGTTTAGATTTGGAGCGACGAGGAAGGTACGGGGAAGAGGAATCGGGATACGATTTCTGAAAGAGCGGTATTTTAGTTTTCAGTTAAAGACCTGTGGAGAGATGGAAGAAGTGAGGTTTTGGTGATCTCGTAGGGTGGTTCACATAGACCTAATTGTCATAATTCTGGCTGGAGTTTATTCCAGAGAGGCGGAATAGCTATAGCTACACAGCGATTTTCAAATTTTACAAGTTAACATTACAAGGTACAATAATATTTATTTCTAGCAATATTGGATGGTGAAAGGCGCTGGGTTACGTGAGCAAACGAGTAGTTTCTGAAAGGTTCCGTCACTACAAAAAGGTTGAAAACCACTGGCTTAGGGCCTCCTCACCAAGTCTAAATCCGGCACTGCCTAAAATCGTGTTATAGTTTAAGTTAGGCTACCCAAAGGATTTCGATCGGGCTTCTCCAACGACCATCGATTAAATGACGGCGCTAGAGAAATAATTAGATTAGATGTTATCCACTGTTCATTACGCTATTTCAGATCCCGTATTTCCTTCTACATAATTTCAATAATAAGTTATTCCTTCAAATTGATTAGGCCTACGCTAGTGCCCTGCGCTTGGCCTTCGAATCGCGCTTTAGAAGTTTGGAGATTACGATTACTATTACGATCTCTCGGTGGGAGAGTTGCGAACATCCATGGTAGAGAGTTCCTTATATAATTAGTGACCATCGATTGGTGTTTTTGCGTAATGAGAACGGCGCTATAGAAGTCATTAGATTAGTAGCCTATATAATGAAGTAAGTAAGCAAACCAACTGCTAACCGTACTTTGGTGTACATGAAAGTTTTATCGAAAGTTTTAATAAGTGTGTATATATAATATTAATAGATAGGGGGTTTGGGGGCTTTTGTGAAATTATCATTTGAACATATTTGTAAAAAAATTATATTCGAGACCACAAATTTGGTTGATATATTGATTACGTTGATTTTTAGGGGCGCCATATTTAGGACTTTTGGGGGGTTGATTTTTTCACGCTTGGCACAGAGCGCAATATAGCCATCGATATCTATATTTAGACCTAAATATAGATATCGATGAATATAGCTCGATACGTTCTTCAAAATCAAAATTTAAGAAGCAATTAAATAGTTGTAATATGCAGACGATTGAATTTCTTCTTTGAAATCTTTCAAACTATACAGTCCCGCCTTCCGAATCCTCCAGCTCGACAGCATTATAACGTCACAAAGACGTTATCAACTTCTGTAGCATAAATACCGCTTAAAACCATACCTATTGGCGATGAGCCGCGTGGCTGGTTGCCACCGTGTCACTCACCAGATGTGTACGGACCGGGTTCGATACCCGCCTGCGCAGTGACATGATTTTTGTTTCAACTTTTTTTCGTTTCTAACCTCACAATCCGCTGCATGGGGGCCTATACAGATTCTGAATTTGTTGGGGGCTTTTTAAAATTGTATTTGTACTGATCAGCGTCCAAACAAAGGGTAAGCCGCGAGAAGCAGCATATTCACATACGCTCAGTAAAAAAATTGATTGGGAGGTCAATCGGTTCCAGGTGAAGAACCAGAGGGGTCAGGCAGGTAGACTGCAAAGGTGGATGGTGTTTAGATTTGGAGCGAGTACTCCTTGCACTCCCACAAATTACGCCTATGCTTGGTCCGTTTCGGTGCCAGGTCAGAATTATATTATTAATTATTATATAATAATATAAAGGACACACAACACTCCACTATAGGCTATTATTATACAGTGTATATATTTGATCTAGGCCTAATGAATTCTATATATATCGTCGTTTCTTCGTAATGCACAGCGCCGTTTCTTCATGATACATAGCGTCGTTTCTTCATAATGCATATCGTTTCTTCAGAATCCAGCGCTCGTTAATAGGCTGGTGCCCTGCGCTTGGCCTTCGAGTGGCGCTTTAGAAGTTTGGAGATTACAATTACGAATGCACAGCGTATGGTTTCTTCATAATGCATGGCGTCATTTCTTCATAATGCACAGCATCGTTTCTTCATAATGCATAACTTAATCCAATTGATCATGAAAACAGAGAACCATGGTAAACGTACGTGGATTAGCGAACTTGATATAGTACGTGGCCAGTCTATAGACCTAGAACTGTCTTTATTTCTATTACATTTATAGACATTTCTTGCGACAGAAAAGAAATTTTTTATCAGAATATACAATTTATAAATTGCTGAGAAATATAATTTTGATGAAGCCCTGTTCGAAGTCTTGTTTCTTGGTAAGTGCAGAGGGAGCAGAAGAGTTGGTACATCCTGTGCTATAGTGCATTTTTAAAGTCGAGGTACACTAACAAACGACATTAAAGCTAAAGCTGAACTTAGTAAACATTTTATCTGGGAAGCCTAACCTTTGTTGCTACCTACCGTTAGACAGGTAGCTATAGCAATAGGTAGCAAGGTGACCATTGCTGACTTGCAGACAACTGAGGTGTCGTCCTTGCAGGATGTCTGCAAAATAACCCTTACTTTGGAGAAACTCCTCTTGTCCGCATTTGGCATTTAGCTTCTTTATGAACGTGGTAGCCGAATAAATGGAACGCTTAGCCTGTAAGGCAGGCAGGACGGGTTTGAGCCTCTGCTCAGCTGGAAGGACGTTTCAGAATGAGGACAATATCAAATACAGTTGTATTATATCCATACAATTGTATTGTACCATATACAGTCGTATTTTATCATATACAGTTGTATTGTACGGACGTCCCGCACTCCAGTGAAGTAGGCCCTACTAAGGCCCAGACAATTAGACTACCCTATTGACCAGCGTCCAAACAAAGGGTGAGTCGCGAGAAGCAGCTTATTCACATACGCTCGGTCAAAAATAAGATAGGAAGGCAGGATGACAATCGGTTCCAGGTCAATCTCCAGAGGGATCAGGCAGGTAGACTGCAAAGGTGGATGGTGTTTAGATTTGGAGCGACGAGGAAGGTACGGGGAAGAGGAATCGGGATACGATTTCTGAAAGAGCGGTATTTTAGTTTTCAGTTAAAGACCTGTGGAGAGATGGAAGAAGTGAGGTTTTGGTGATCTCGTAGGGTGGTTCACATAGACCTAATTGTCATAATTCTGGCTGGAGTTTATTCCAGAGAGGCGGAATAGCTATATAGCTACACAGCAATTTTCAAATTTTACAAGTTAACATTACAAGGTACAATAATATTTATTTCTAGCAATATTGGATGGTGAAAGGCGCTGGGTTACGTGAGCAAACGAGTAGTTTCTGAAAGGTTCCGTCACTACAAAAAGGTTGAAAACCACTGGCTTAGGGCCTCCTCACCAAGTCTAAATCCGGCACTGCCTAAAATCGTGTTATAGTTTAAGTTAGGCTACCCAAAGGATTTCGATCGGGCTCCTCCAGCGACCATCGATTAAATGACGGCGCTAGAGAAATAATTAGATTAGATGTTATCCACTGTTCATTACGCTATTTCAGATCCCGTATTTCCTTCTAGGGCCTATAGGCCTACTGTACAAATAGTTGTTTGAGTCGTTCTGGTACAATAGTTGTTATGTTTGAGTAATTCTAATGGGGGGCATAAGCTAGAGCATAAACTAGAGCATAAGCTCTAGTTTGGAACCATTTTAGCGCTCAGAACATACACTTATAGAGCACCCTTCGGATAAAGTTCTTGCTGACCTTGTCAGGTAACTCATAATCATGTGGTCTCTTTCTGAGATTGTAAGTGCGTTTGATGACAGGAGCTAGGGAACGATTTTTTTAGGACGTGGTTCCGATTCCATTTCATAGCCTGTAGGAGTCTATCGTCAGCTGTCTCTGCCAACTGAGTGACGGACCTCGAATCTGCGGGCAAGAAACCCGCATTTCTTGCTTTTTGTAGAAATCGCTCGAGCATGTCACGGTCCGCCTGAGTGGTCATGCCCTACCAAGCTGGCATTGCATACATCAGTCGGACACGATTGTGGCTTCTGCAACCACATGCAAAGCCCTAGGCTGCATTCCATGAATGCGAAGGACTCGCAGGGCGTTGAGGGAGCTAGAGCATTAGCCAAGGATCGACTCGTTGTGTGCGTTGGCTCTGAGGTCATCTCGGATAGTGACCCCAAAATGTTCATATCGGCAACACGCACTACACCAGGGATCGGCTGGGGAAGGGTTACTCCTTTTTTCCGTACGAACAACATCTCCCTGGTCGCAGGTTGTTCCGTTCGCCCAGTCGGCAACGTTAGCCAGCTCCTCATTTACCGTGTCCATCAGCGCAGCTCCTATGATGAGGTAGGAATCGTCTGCAAATTTCACTGCGATGTTCTGCTGATGCTTTGGGTGGAGATCGGAGGCAGTGATATTATAGGTTATTGGTCATAGCACGACGCTTGAATTTATTACAGCCACTCCTGAAGTCACCCCATCAAACCTAGTGGCATGCCTTAATTCTGTCTTGAAGAAATTCGACGATCCAATTATAGATATTATCTGGGATGTCCAATTTGGATAGCTTGGTGACTATTCATTTAACCACCGCCGCCGCCTAGCGAGTGGAAGGCAGAATTAATAAAAAAATAGGCCATGATAAAGTTGGGAAACTAAAAACCTTACAGTAAAGCAAAGAAAGTAAAATCGAAGTGTCTAAATATAGATATCGACGGGTGGCATTGGGTGCCCTGTTGTCGGCTGTAATCTTCTGGCTAGTCAATGCATGAGCTTCTGCTTCTAGTAGCTAAAGCAAACTGAATCCTACTGAGGAATAGCAAGAAAACTATGAGTTTAAAAGTCGAATAAATTTACAACTTTGGAGGTAAATCTTTGTACGACCAAATAAAGCTGCTATGGTCATAATCAGATTAAACTGAGCGTCGCTGCGTCTGCATTTTAAGTTAAAATAGCTTTGATATAGCGCTACACCAGTCGGGCGCTCTATGTAAATCATAGATATAATATAATAAACCATTGCCTATCTATGTGTAAAATGCCTAGTTGATTACCCAACTGTCCGGAAGACAGGCTTAATAACGTAAGAAAATTGTGAAACATTTCTAATCTCAATTCAGGGAATGGTTATTTATATAGACAAGTGAAAAAGTGCCTGTCCTTCATTTGAATGACAGACAATTTACTGAAGGGAACTGTTGCAACCATGTTAAAAGTGCATAGACTAGAATGGCATGTCACCCCCTCGTCCCTTTCGATGATCGTATCGTAATCGTAATGTCGAAATTTCTACAGCGCCCACAAAAGCGAAGTCGCGGGAACCAGCTTATTCACAGGCATTCAATCAAGTCACAATCGGGAGGTGGAGGTGGGTGGTGGTTAGCTTCTGGATGATCAATCGTTATCGTAATTTCCAAACTTCTAAAGCGCCACTCGGAGGCCAAGCGCAGGGCACCAGCCTATTCATGAGTCTGGAATCGTACTTCCATTTGATGATAATTATTTTGTAAAAGTATTTTGTGCAGGCTACTACTTTTAAGTATAAATGTAATACAGACCTCTGTGTTCTAGAATGGTTTGTGTGATGTAAAGAGACTACGTCGGCTGATGAAAAACCATGACAGAATACAAGCTAGTAGTAGTTGGAGGTAAGGCAATAATATCATCTATACTTGCATTCTCCCTCCTAGGTTACTTGGGACTAGAGTAGATGGTGGTTGAAAGCACATGTGCAAGAATAGTAGACTTGATCTTTTCTTTACCAATAGACCAGATCTGATGGCATGCTGTATGGTCATTTCTTGCATCAAAAGTAATCATAAAGCCCTTATCATAATTAACCAACGAGCTTATTGCCCTACTGCCACTGGAAGCACTGCACGTGCACTTGTCTATCTCTTACATCAATTAACTAAGCTTCTTCAACACTTCACATGCACTTGTTGTCTGATTATTGATTTTTCTAAGGCACGTGACTATCAACCACCTCATTCTCCTTCAGAAACTGAAAGCTGACAATATTCCTCTTAAACATCTTTAACTGGTTATCTAATCTCCTTAGCAGTTGAATGCAGGAGCCCTGTTAAATCAGAAGGAAGCTAAAAACTGGTTGCCATTTACCACAAAATTGTGCAGGGATCTGGCCCAGGGTCAGTTCTATTAATTATTTTCATTGCATCCATTTGCAGCGTATGTAAAGACAACTACCTGTGTTAATATGCTGATGAATAAGCCTAATTATTGCTGAAACTGGTAATATTAAACTGTGAGCCACCCTAAATCACTTAAAATAAATATAAAAAACAAAAGAGATGATTTTCAGCAGCCTAGTAGTGAATGTCCTCTAGATTAATGCCTGCCCAAGGTTGTCCAGAATCAGGCAGCTAGAAAGTGTCAAGTTACACCCTACAGAGTAACCTTTCTCTTTTTGAATCACGTTTACTATAGTGTTACTCTCATTAACCAGCAAGTCTTCACAACCAGCTAAAGCTCGGGGCCTACATGTCTCAAAGCTGGGCATCATTTTCAAGCAATAATTTTATCAAGAATAATGTATGCTTGAAATACCTATGCTGGATTTCTTACCTCACATGATGCTTCATGTATACATTAATGCAGCTCTTAAAGCGGCTATACGGCAGAAGAGCTGATTTTTCAAGCAGACAGGAAGCTCTCCAGAAATCGCAGTTTCCTGGTACTCGGGTCACAAAGCAACATATTTCTGCCTTGAAGGGGATTTGAACCCTCAGCTAGTAGTGAACTAATTCTGACTGACAGTCCATCATGCTAACCACTGGACTATCATGTATTCATGTTAAATCTGAACAGTTTCAAAATAGTTTTGTGTGTGTATACGCATAAATAAATATATATATATATATATATGCATGTACACATGTACATCATACATACATACACATATGTACATGTATTGTTAAATCATGGTAGTTTGTTGGGGGCACTGAGGAGGAGTTTCTTTGAAGTTGTGCTATTTAAATGCATGCTTAAATTAGATTACATCCAGCACATAATTTCTTTGACTATTTTATTTCATGTAGCTGGTGGTGTTGGTAAAAGTGCTCTCACTATTCAGCTCATTCAGAATCAGTAAGTCAGCAATTTTGTATTCGTTAAAATTCACCAACCATCCTACATCAGTGAACATCAGGTTAAAATACATCAATTTTCAGTTTTGAGCAAAGTCTAATGTGAAAGATTTTCATTATAACATAAAGATCATAATATTTCATATTATGAATTGGCTTGAAGTGGCTTTGATTACTGCTGACAAGCTTTTTAAGGCTAATATAAGCAGCAATCAAAATGAGAAAAATATGGATTCCAATCTAGCAGGAACTTACGAGGCAACTTCTGAAATTAGAAAGGCTGCTGCTTCTGCATGCTTTAACGAGTATCTGCTTAAACGAGTATCTGCTCAAAGATCTTATCTACACAAAATGATGTATAACCCTTCCATTGCAAACCTTAGCAACTAATTACTGTCATGTCTCTATAGTAACAAAGATGTCAAGGTTATGACTAGTGATTGCATCACCTTCTGGATTGTATTAGTTTTGATGCTCTGGACATTCTATTACCCGTGCAAGCCAGAATGTTGAATTCTGCCAATATACGATGTGGTCGCAGGCCAATGAGAATGACTGGGACTTTTGGCATCAGATATTTTTAGAAAACTGCAACATCCTATGCATGTTTCACTCTCAGGCTGTCATGGTTTAATAGTTTCAGCAACTTTGAGCTGCACTCCTGCTGGGCACTGATGCCATGCTGGAAACCAAAGTTCAACAGAATATTCAAACTAAATGGAATAAAATTAACTGCTAGACCTTTATAAGAACTTGTCTAAAGAGCTGTTGAACTAAGTTAATGTTAACCATTAAAAGTAAGGAAATAGCAAAAGGTTTGCATGAGATTGCAGTGTTTGACAATTGTTATCATAATCTCAAGATTTCTACAGTGCCCAATGAAAGCTGAGCCATGAGAACCAGCTTATTTACGGGTGCATAGTCAAAACAAAATTGCAGGTAAGGTCAAAATCAGTTCCAGGTCAAGACCCACTTTAGGTCAGATAAAGCTGCCCAGTGGCACTACCAGTAGATAATGTTTCAAGACATAAAATGGATGATCCTTCTTTAACGACTAGAATGCACTAAAATGTATGGAAAACTAATCCCTCTCGTCATTAAAGGGTTAAATTGATCTGTTGTTTTTCTGACATACCTGATGTGTTTTATATTTGCAGCTTTGTTGAAGAATATGATCCAACTATTGGTAAGTGCATTAATCTTTTTGTTTTTGCTTGAATACTCTGTATCATGTTACCAAATTTTAAAATATTGAATTATTAGCTTGCATAAATTAGCAATTATAAACAAGCATGAAATTATGCTGATTTCCAGCATTCTGGTAGTTTCTCATCTGTAGAGCCAGTTTCTATTCAAAGCATTAATTTGATTGATGTTCTAATTAGCGTTCTTTCTGCTGCATTTTCTAGAGGATTCCTATCGCAAACAGGTGGTCATAGATGGGGAGACCTGCCTGTTGGATATACTTGACACAGCTGGGCAAGAAGAGTATAGGTCAGTGTATTAGACATGAAGGATATAGGATACAGTTTTTGTGGCAAGTAGAACGTAAATCTGTGTTTTGGAGCTCAAGATCCACAACACAAATGTTGCCAAGCCAGACTGCCAGAAGTTGGACAACATTTGTGTTGGTTTTAAATTCTGCTAGTGAAATTGTCATATATACATATCTTAACAATTTATCAACTAGCTGCATTAATTTCCCAGTCACTTTTAGTACAGTCTCGTCATCAAAGTGTTAAGTAACTAATATTTATGAATTTTTCAAGACCAGTCTTTTCACGCTGCATTTCATCAGGGAAAAGTTTATTTTCCTTGCTCTGATTTATTTATACTGAAATTTTCTCAGAGTATGGCAAACCTTTGGATCTTCTATTATCACCCATTCATTTACCTGGCATCAGGCTGACTTGTGTCAGAATTGGTGCTTGACATCAGGGCATTGGGGAGTTTAAGAGATTTTTGGCTGAGGTGAGGAGTCAAGAACCCCAGAAAATCCCAGAAATCTCAGCTAAAGAGTGAAGTCAAGCACCTGAGAAAGTTACAGAGATTTCAGCTTAAAATTCAAATATCTCAAAAGGTTCCAGAGATTTCAACTGTAGAGAGGTCAATAGCTTAAACAATTTTGAGAAATTTCACCAGAAGGCAAACGAGAGATCGTTGGCAACAAACTGAACAACTCATTTCTTATCAAACTGGTTTTGTTTTACTTTCTGCTGTTTAATGAGACTAATAAAAGTTTTTAAATTGACTTGAAATTATAAATTGTTATATAAATAGTTCATCATTTCATCCAATGCAATTGCTACTTTGATTGCTGACTGCACCTGGCTTGATAATTATTCACTGGGGTTGTCCCTCATTGGCACTCTCATGTGTTTAGCTGACCTTCTGTTTGCCCATAGGCTGTTGTTGCTTTAGGTTTAACAACTAACATACTTTTAAAATTGTTTGCTATTTTGATCATTGTCACTGTACTATTTTCTGTAAACAGTTTTACACCCATGTTCTACCTCCCCTGCTAGCTTCTCATGTCATTGCTAGAATAAAAACTGCTTGTTATTATTTTATCATTCCACTGATGCATTAGCTCTTTCATCTTGCCTTATCAAGCCAGCTATGTCTAGAATACCTACATGAGTGTTATGACTTGCTCTTCACCATAGAAAACTTATAATAATGGGCAACTTCAGTATACGTGTAGGGTCATTCCACGTCAAATCAACCAGGGGTGTACATCACACACCTTTGGATCTTTCTGAAATTTTTTGTACATAAACTACATGCAAAATTAGGAATAATAGTAAAAATTTCAGCAGAATATCTCAACATTTGACCAAGATATTAATTCTTTAAGTTAATAAGCAAAAACGGATCGCGAGAAAACAGCATGATCCACCAACTTTGGACAGTCATATCTCGGCCAGAAAATGAGCTAGAGGGCTGAATATTTTTTGGTTTAATCAGTTTTTTGTGCTCTTTCCAAATATGCAAGAATCTGGGTGGTGTTACCTTTGGGTTTTAATCTATAAATTTGTAAATATTGCACAGAGGCCAATTTTCGCTCAAGTTCCAGACATCATATGAGCAGGCAGGAATGATGTATAGTAATACTTTTACTGGTTTTATACTGAGGTACATGGGTGCTCATCAGACATATAGTTAGTACCTGATTAGTTTCATTATGTCTGTACTTTCCAAAGACATTTTCATTGCCATGATCGTGAAAGTGGGGTTTACGGCTTGCCCAAAAAGTGAAAGTGAGTGTCTAATGAAGTTCATGAAAAATTGCACATATATTGAGGACACACAGAGCTGTCATTGATGAAAAATTCAGGATGGTGTTCTGCTCCTTTCCTTGTAAATAATTTTTTTAAGTTGACCCATTTTACAGTGTCGCGAGTTAATGTTGAGAGCATTTGTGACTTGGTTCACAGCTGATTTGCTGGCTTGTATATTTCTTTTACAGTCATCTATGTGCCTTCCAATATCAACTGAAACTTTAAGCCATGCACAGGAAATGTATTATTTATAATTACAAGAAGGTTGTTTTATGTAATTGATTTGTGCTATGTTTCGGCTATTTTGTGTGAGGCTGTGATTTGTTCAATATATGTGTTTGTCATCTAGTAGAAAATATGGCAGAAGTGTGTTTTTTATGACTCTGCAAATTTGTATAAATTACTTTAATATAAAGGTCTTTCATGTTGTTTTACTGAGCTCAAAACGTAAGATTTCACATCTGCTGAAATTAAACAGCAGGGACACAGCAGGAATTAAGATGTGATTTATCGTTTGCTTAATTCATCATTATACTTAATTTCTTCATGATCATTTTCTTCTAAGTTAAGCAACTCATGGGTGTCAAAGATTCCTGTTCAAGGGCTCATACTTTTCAGAATTTAACATACTTCGTGTGTATACAAAGTCTGGTAACAGAACACAATTGTTATTAAAAATTGGATTATGTACTGTTAGTTTGGCAATTTCAGCGTAGATTTTAACATCTTAATACCACTTTGACATAGAAATATTTAAAACATTCATCGGCTTGTCAGGCCGACTTCCAGCATGTACATTTGGTGAATTATGACAAGAAGAGCGTCCAATCAGTATACATAAAAAGCACAGGCTTCTGCAGTCTATTAGAATTTTCTGATGAAGACACTGATTGCAAGTAATGACTAGTAAGACAAAGTTTGACATTGAAATTGCTTCGGCAACCATTTGTCGCTATCACAGTCAAGTTTTGCTTCACAGATATGAATTTCTGCATAGGTGTAAATACTTGCAAAATTTTAAAAAGTCACTCAGAGTGCACTGTTCAAAGTGCAAAAGACCTTCAGCAAATGACCAGGAAGCTTGTCAATCCTGGAGACCAGTTGTGCATCAGTTGCCGAAAAGCAATGGTTTTTGAAAAAGAAGAAAGTGAAACATCACCAGAACAAAAAAATTGTGTGCTGCCAGTTAGTGCTTAAAGGCAGCAGTGATTCTACCTATTTATTCTGATGTGGAATAAGGACAGCTAAATGAAAGCATAACAGACATTGGCAGCACTCTATAGTCAAACTTTAGTGTTCATGCACGAGAACGAACAGTGTATGCCAAAAGAAAGATTGATCAGGATGCCAGAAACAAGCCGAATGTGAGGGATGTAGTGACTTACCTAAATTACCTACACTAACTGCAGAGCTAAAATCGAAATGTGAGTTGGCAACCAGACAGCAAATATTAGATTACTAATGCTAGCACCAGCAAACTGGTCACAGGAGAAAGTATCAGAAGAATTTGGTATTAGTAACTAACTACCTGGTGAAGTAAGCAACTGTGCATGTTTGCTGCATATTGTTGTTTACTGACCATTGTTAAAGCACAAAGTATGTGTAAACTTGTAATAGGATTTTATTTCCCTCTGCATGTATGAATAGCAGGATTACACTGCTAACTGAGAAAACTTGATTGCCAACATAGTAGTGATAAAATCAGTTATACCTGTAATCAAGTACTTCAAAGTAGATGGTTATAAAAAGTTACCATAATGCAGTACCAGGCCTATTAACGGCAATTCGCGACACTGTAAAATTGGTCAACTTTAAAAAATTATTTACAAGGAAAGGAGCAGAACACCATCCTGAATTTTTCATCAATGACAGCTCTATGTGTCCTCAATATACGTGCAAATTTTTATGAACTTCATTAGACACTCACTTTCACTTTTTGGGCAAGCCGTAAACCCCACTTTCACGATCATGGCAATGAAAATGTCTTTGGAAAGTACAGACATAATGAAACTAATCAGGTACTAACTATATGTCTGATGAGCACCCATGTACCTCAGTATAAAACCAGTAAAAGTATTACTATACATCATTCCTGCCTGCTCATATGATGTCTGGAACTTGAGCGAAAATTGGCCTCTGTGCAATATTTACAAATTTATAGATTAAAACCCAAAGGTAACACCACCCAGATTCTTGCATATTTGGAAAGAGCACAAAAAACTGATTAAACCAAAAAATATTCAGCCCTCTAGCTCATTTTCTGGCCGAGATATGACTGTCCAAAGTTGGTGGATCATGCTGTTTTCTCGCGATCCGTTTTTTGCTTATTAACTTAAAAAATTAATATCTTGGTCAAATGTTGAGATATTCTGCTGAAATTTTTACTATTATTCCTAATTTTGCATGTAGTTTATGTAAAAAAAATTTCAGAAAAATGCAAAGGGGTGTGATGGCAAATTACTATTTTACTGGTTGATTTGACGTGGAATGACCCTGTAGATAATCTGAACTATGCTTCACAGAAATTCAAGGACCTCTTCTTCAGGTTTGAAATTATGGTGCATGTCTCCTTCCCAAATCATGATATGAGTCATACACTTGACCACCGTATAACTCGATTACAAATATCTCATGAACAGTTTAACCAACCGACCTATCTCTGTTCTATGTGAACCCCTCACTGCACTCGTTCAGTGGATATTATTATTATTAATTAAATTTGCAACGTGGATACTGTGACTCTTGTTGTGCCCAGCACATGAACAATATTGGGCTCTCCTGCTTTTCTCGGTTACTGGGCCAAAACTTTGGAATTTGCTTTCCAGTTCAGTTCGTTGTGTACATATTTCTTTTATGTTGTGCAGGTCTTCTCTTTGGATACCCACATAACCTGCTTTTGGTTTCTCTGATCTATCGGATTTCTACCTGGCCTCTCCTTTGGAATATGATTTTGGATTGTGAATTTCACTATATAATGATTGCGAATTTCATTATAATGCCCATAGACTGGGCATTATAATGGTGCTATAGAAGTCATTAGATTAGAATTAGATTAGACTTAGCTCATGTAACCTTTAACCTATAGAAGGACTAATGGAGTTGGCTGTGCATAGGGCTCACATTGCAGCAGTTCTGAATCAGGAGTTTTACAGTTGCTTTGTAAGGGCGAGTCTTGTAAGTCAGTTGTTGTTCTCACAGCTGATGTATCACATATGACATTTACTATTTTGACATTGGTGCTATAGATATGATGCTGGCAAGCATGCTGTTTTCACAGTTAATAAATTTGACTGAGTGACAGTTTCTGTGTGCTGCAATTCTGTTCTCTCCCTAAATTTTATGCTGTGTGACAAAACGGTTATTCTCGCTTGAGGGATTGTTTGTATATCAACCATAGAGCGATAGCCAAAATGCCATGCCATTCTGTGATATATAAATATGCATACCTACATTAGTTTTGTTTGCTAAATCTACTGTATTGCATCAATATTTCACTAATTTGGTTTGATATCTCAATGATATAATTAATATAAAACAACAGAGCTGTTAAAGAAACTGAAATGCTGTTGACTGTGTTTTAGTGCAATGCGAGATCAGTACATGAGAACTGGTGAAGGATTTCTCTGTGTCTTTGCTGTAAACAATGCAAAATCTTTCGAAGATATTAACCAGTATCGAGAACAGGTGTGTGTTAAATACTCCTGTTTTGCATTCTAGTTTTGATGTTATGCCTATCTGAATTCACAAAACCAAACAGTCCTGATGTAATATAGCAGATCACAGTTACTCTCGTTCAGTCTTTTTCTGAAAGCTGGTTTTCTGTTATAATAAAATGTCTGTCTTGGTTCAGTTGCAGCATTTCTAAACGTAAATAGTTAATGTGGTGATCAGGATCTGCACATAACTTCTTCATCTGGTGCCAGCATTACTGCCCCTACTACTTCCAACGTAAAATGGTGTTTCTGTACTACCCTTGCCCATAGTGTCTGTCCTGCCATGGAAGGTTCAGGGGCTGCGTGTATGAGATGGTCGCAAGTTCTAGTCCAGACTAGTTTTGGCTCTAAGCCCGACTAGCGGATAAGATCGGCGTGCACGTTGCCGGCCTACCGCACTTAGTCCAGACCAAGGTTACGCCACCGGACAGCCAGGCGTAGATTCACTAGTCCAGCCTAGCACGAGCAGGAAGATGGCGGCGGATATGTTGTTTGTCGTTTTAGAGAAGTTTAAGACGCAAAAGAGAGTGAATTTCGAGTGGATTTCGGCGATCTCTAAACAGGGATCGGCGAAATCGACTCGTTCTCGGACAGTGAACTTTATTATGCTTTTCGCTTTCGTCGTCACGAATTGTTAATAATTTGTGACAAATTGGCTGAGTATGTGGAATCGACGCGCCGTGTGAGGCTCTGACTAGCCAAGAAGCTGTCTGTGCCCTTAAATGTAACAAATAGGCATGGTAAATTCAGGCAAAAACACAATATACAATAAAGGGACCAATTCCCCGCTTAATTAGGGACGCCCATGTATCAGATAATGTAAGATGGAACTTGGTTGATCAATTAAAATGTTGTTGGATATCAGACCCAAACACGTCATTGAGAACGGGCATGAAAGCCTATGAATACATTTGCGCATGCGCGACCTTCTGTAATCGCATATAACTATTAACGCTGGGTTTTACCACAGTTTGACCACACCCATTCTGGTCTTCGACTAGCTAGACCCAGTGTTGGTCCAAGTCCATGCACACGGATTGTCGGTGGCCTGTAGTCTCAGCCTTGCTGGTCCGGACTAAGCAGTTTACGACCAACTAGGTTCCGACCTGCTCATACACGTGGCCCATGGATTGGTCACTTCCTTAAAGGAGGTAACACTATAAAGCTCTGTCTTGGGATCCAACTCTGTCTCTTCTGCATTTGGCAGGTGGGCAATGTTCTGAGGTGGGCAATGTTCTGAGGTTGGCCTTTTGTCAGAATAGGATTCATTCATTGTGTAGCGGTTCTTTCCATTTACAAGACTTCTGCCTCACTTATACATTGTCATGTAGCACAACTGACCGAGCAAGTTCTCTTACCCATCCTCTGTGTCGGCAATTATTGACCAACACAGTTGACAAATTCTGCTTTGGACTCTTGTGTTGGTGATTCTGCATCAGAAGATACTGGTGTGGGTCTCAATGGAGCTTGAACAGTTAGCTCCTCTCTATAACCTTTGCTATTGCACACAGACCATCCCAACCTATGCACCAGGAGGCCCAACATTCAGTTCCCTGAGCTGTATTTGGTGAACCTTAACTCTTATGGATCTCTCTCTATATCTCTGGATAACCCGGAATGGACTTAGACATATAGGGTACTCTCTTGGTCTTGTTTCGTCTCTTTTGCAGTCTTCAGCTTGGAACGTGGCCTGTCTGAATTCCACTTAGGTATGAAATGGTCATGTCCCTCCTGAATTTGGCAACACTTATTTATCCTATCCAGGGGCGTAGCTAGCTTTTCATGGGCCCGGGTGCAGGGGCCAGGGGGTCCTGCATGGACCCCTGTTTGGTCTTGTAAGGCTTGCAGCCTTGTGTTCTTACCAATACTGTCAGGGACTCGTTTGTATGCCACCCGCCACCGAGGCCGAATGCCTAAATCAGTGTCTTAGGTCACACTGATAAAATTGCGTAACATATCGCTGTTATACAGATAAATCAAAGATATAAATAAGACGATAAGCAAAATTAGTTATTCTGTTTATTAACTTCACTGTAGGCCTACTAGCACTATGCTGTTTGTATACTGCCTACAAAAACTGAACAGTTACATTTGATATTTAAGTATGGAATACAACTCATTCACAGAATAAACATGAATGCTGTAAGAATGAGACGGATAAATCACAATGTTATAATTTCAGTTATTTCTCGATCAGATTTAACACATGTCACTGCATACTTGCATTGCATGCAGTGACTCAGACTTAGGCCTATTCACTTAATAGTACTAGTACTTAAAACAATGCCATGGCGTTAGAGAGTTTCTTTCTATCGTTTTGTTCAGCAAAAATGTCAATCATCCTCGCAACGTTAATCATCCTTGCACGCTGTAGGCCTACAGTCTGTTGTCGGTACCGATCCAGTTCCAGACATTGCCGTTGCCGAGTCAGTCTTAGTGATAATGTAACGAGATTTTTTGCAATTTCTTTGATTCTGTTGCAACCTTGCAACATGTTGACGTCGTTTACGTTTCGCATATCCGCTTAAATGTTCTGATGTAATACTCGTACATGTATTACGTTTTGCAGACATAGTGTTTCACACAGAACAGTTTAAACTTCAACAGTCTTAAAATTTTATTTCATGCATAATGGCATAAGATTTTCATTTTGCTAATTCACTTCACTTTCTCGACTGCATTACTAACAATCTTTAGTATCACTCACATAATTTGTGCACATAAACTCTGACGTCATTATACAATGTGAAAGTCGTCACTCGAGACGCAAACAACAAGGTAAAAGGAGTTCAGTACTAGGGGTCCACCGGTAAGACATTTTCCGCCGGAAACCGAATCCGAGTTTTTGGATGTATTTTTGCCGGAACCGGTAACGAACCGGTAACGAACCGGGTACCATTTGTTCCATATGGGAAGTTTCACATTTTCATGTAATAAGAAATTATCGACATAAATTTGTGTACTTGTAATAAGTGACTAATACAATTTGAATTGTAGTCATTTCTGTGCAGTTGTGAAGTTTTCTGTGTAATTGTTTTAAGGTTCAACATTTATAATTTTATATACGTAAGTTTATTGAATAAGTTTTTACAGAAAAAAAATTATAAAGAAATTTTTTTGCAACTATTTGCGTCTACAATATTTGCCGGAACGAATACTTCCGGAAACGGGATTTCCGGCCGAACCGAGTATCCGAGCCGGTTTCCGGTGGACCCGTATTCAGTACGGTGGCTGGCAGCTGGCTCTGTTAAGGAAGTAATGCAAGTGTGTCGACTGTCGAAGCATTCGAACAGTAGTTTATCTTACAACTGCTAGATCTGTCACCAAATAAGCAGTATTGTGAATTAGATTAATTGTAAAACTAAACTTTCAACTGTGGTTATACAAAATTGTCTGGTGTCTTTGTGGGCCCCTGGAGGTCGTGGGCCCGGGTGCCTTGCACCCCCTGCACATATGATAGCTACGCCTCTGATCCTATCGCTACACACAGATGCAGATGAGATTAATCTTGGGCAAGAGATAGTTAGATGTCATTTCCGTAAGAGTTCATTAACTTATTGCTTGAATGGCACCGGTGGGGTAAGCTTCCGTAGATTTACATCCTTGTTTCACACATACCTGTTTTATGTGTCCTTCCCGAGTTTGGCAACACCTATTTATCCTTTCAATACATGGATGCAGACCAGGTCAATGTTGGTCTTGAATCAGGCAAGGGAAGGTCAGATGTGATTTCCTTGGGAGTGCACCGATCAGTCTGCCTCTTACCAGCGATGAGACTGACTTGTTTTTTTGCACAGTACCTTCAAAGTAAACTTGCTTGGCATTACCCCTATACACCAACCTGTCTAATGTTTCTTCCCTGAGTTGACTCGGCCTCTTGCTTACCCATTTCCTATTTTCTCACTAAATTCAGAGATTAGTAATGTTACAATACACTGTTTTTGGTGATTTATGTGTTAATGTAGGGTGCAATACACTGTTTTTTGTGATTTATGTGTTAATGTTTTGTAGATCAAACGTGTCAAAGATGCTGATGAAGTGCCAATGGTTTGTAAGTAGTCATTGAACAGCAGCTTTGTATTCCTTGTTCAGGATGTTGAGTAGTTTAGTACTCATGTAGGAAAACATAAATCTGTGTAGAAAACATAAATCTGCTTATTTTCATTAGGAGCCAATGTTTGTTCTTTGTATAAGAGTTAGTGCCAGGTTGATAATAACTTTGTAACTGAATAACAGCTTTCAGCATGCAGAAAAGCTTTTTCTGTATGTTTGTAACTGGTAACTGAATAGTGGCTGGCATGACTCCTTTTACAGGATGCTTTATTGTTTAGCAGTCTTGTCTGTCAACAGCATAGTTGATTGTGATGTCTAACTCTATTGATTTCAGTCACTGTGTAAGGGTTTTTTTTTATGTCAGAAATTTGGTTTACTTTTTGTTTAACTAAAATTGTCCATTTCATTTTTTATTCAGATTTTCAGTGAATTTCTAAGACCTCCTGTCCTCAGTCATTGTGTAAAACTGCACAATATTTTGTAGCAGACAGTTTTTGTGACACTAAATTCGTTTATTTGCAGTCTGTTTCTGAGACTGCTCCACATCCAGTAATATTATTTGCTTGTGTAATGCAGTGGTAGGGAACAAAGTTGACTTGCCTTCAAGAATGGTAGAGACAAAGCAGGGAAAGTTGAAGGCTGACTCATTCATCATTCCTTACATTGAAACGTCAGCGAAGACACGGCAGGGAGTTGATGATGCATTCTACACGCTTGTACGTGAGATTCGGAAATATGTGAGTGGCTGCTTATTACTTTTATATAGTTGTTTGATTGTTTATTTAAATCAACTGTTTCGTCAAAAATTATTTTTAAAATAAGTTTGTTGCTAACAATGCATTACCTGCAAATACAAATGAAATTCAGTCATGAGTAGTACCCTCACAAAATAGCTTAGATTGCACTTACAAAGTTTTTTATTGGCAGCACAGATAAGATAGATGTATCAGTGGCTAAGGAAGACTTTGTCATCTGCCAAATGACTATTTTATTGAGAGCAAGGGAATTTTAGATAGGGAAAGAAGCTGCAGAACATAAGCACAGGCCACATATGGTGCAAGTGTTTTAGAGTACATAGCTTTGATAAAATAGTTTCTACAGAGCACGATCTGTTTATAGAACAGTGCAAGCATCAAGTGATTGGAAGTCTTATGTAGTGTTTCCGATGTGACCTGTGTAGAATCCAGCTTTGGAGTGATCTCAGTTTACATGCCATTGGTAGCTTTTGTACTTTTGCTGTTTTGCAGAAAGATAACAAAGAGAGAAATCAGAGCAAGAAGAAGAAGAGAAAGTGTTGCATACTGTAAATTTTTGTAGATCATGACCATGGTGCATGTCAAATGCTCTTGTCATCTGCACATCTCTTTGCCTTGCTTTCCATACTTTTTCCTTATGTATCTGTTTTACTTTTTCTTTCTGTTGTGACCCTCATTCTCACTTCATGTATTAGCTTTCAATCTTCAGTTATAATCTGCTCAATGACAGGATGCTCTTCATTGCTTGAGTGTTCTGACTTCCTCCTTGTGACACACGTGTTTTCCGTGCTTTCCTGTGGCTTAAATGTACAAACTGTCACTCTGTTTTATGTGATGCACATGTATTGCAGCTTAATTTGTTGGCTTTAAATATTGGTGATGTGGATCAAGTTTATGTGCTGCATTTTTGGCATTTAGTACCAAGCTGTTTGTGAAATTAGGAACATGCTGTGAGCCTCTGTTTAAAGGTTAAGTTGGTATGTGGATGGCTTTCGGTGTTTGAAAATTCTTTTTTGTTTAGATTTCAGTTTAGAACCATTCTCTAATTACAATGAATAGGTGGTTTAAGAAAATTAACTCTTCAGTGCACTGCAGATGCTTTCTAGTTACAAGAAGTCCTTTCAGTGTTTATTTTTCTTAGGCCTACTTGCTTTTTCCAAGTATCTCTTCCTACATTTTTGGAGAATTTCTGTAGTCTGAAATCATCGGTTATTTTACTGCACCAACCTCTGTTAATCATGTGAAGTAGATATGGTTTGTTTGATGTTTAATGACTAAGGTACCAGGTAATTCTACAAAACATTTGGTCATTGAATGCTGTATTTCATTCCTGTTGGTACATTTCTGCAAATTGTCAGCATTGACAAAAATTTTCTTATGAAGTTTCAGTCTGTTAATGCCATTGAAGGATTGTTACTCTTGCTACATCTTTTGGCAGATATGTTTGCCTCTGTTAATACGTTTCCTATGAACAAGTCCTCTTGGCATTTTGGGTGTTGAAGTACTAGATAATGTAAATTTTGTAGCCATGATATTTTTCTTTCCAGGTTTGTTTTTGGTTTCTGTGGCTTTAGTGTTTCTTCCCAACATGTACAAAATTGTTACATCCTTTGCATTTTTCTCCATTCCAGCCCTTGGGAATTTGTTAATAGTTATCATTAAGTGTTTCATGTTACTGTCTTTTCCAAAGAATTCTGAACTGCATGAATTGTTTTGCATTTTTACAATACCGAATGAGCTCTGCATTATTGAAGTTTTCAAATTACAAAAATTTCAAGTATTGCATATCTGCTTTTAGGAGGCATGCCAGTTTTTAAATTTTTCATTTTTGATTTGATACATAATGTTTTGTTTGTCGGAAACTTATCTGATCATGTTAAACCATTTGGGAAGTACTGCTGATTCATTGTGTAGATTGGGCTCCTTGCCAAGAGCTTAGTGGGTCCACTAGCAATACCTTTAAAAGTCCATCCATTTGAAAGGTTGAATGATGCAGCAGATAAATACCAAACTGAAAACACAATTCCAAAATATAAAACTGCCAAATCATGTAGCGGTTTTGATATTAGCAGAACAAGTGTTTCTCTTCTCTAGGGTGCACGACTGTAAGGCTAGATGTCGGGGTTCATATCCCCAAAAGGACAGAAGATAAATTCCTACAGTTTGTTCCACTTGCACCCCATGGTGATCTTGGCAATAAAGCGAGTAAAATCAGATGGCAAGGGAGAGGACTGGCCTCGTACGCCAGGGCTATGAAAACTAACCCTTTCTACTTGTAGATGCCTCTCTAGGAACTTGCTTTCTGTCTTTACTGCTTTGTGCCAAGTTTGAAATTACTCACCTCCTGCAATTCATTGATGCACATCCATACCCATTAGGTATCGCTGTATCAGCTGTAACTTCTGTACGGAAATTTGAAATTATTGACATTATTTGAAGGAGTTAGCAATTTTTTAATGTTCAAGGTTTTTGCTGCTGCCTATTTATTGAGAACATTATTCGAGAGCAGCATTGATAACAGAAAAGCACAGATATTTTAAACTTTTTTCTTATTATAAATAATGATTGATAAATGAAGAATATATCATTAGTGCAGTTTTTTGAGAATTCTGTTGCTTTTTTAACATGGTTTCTTTTTCTGTGTAAGAATAAGACTCAAACTGGATGTTACCTTTGATCCAATTTGAACCGTTATTAATTATGATTAATTTAGTATGCATGTACTTTGATTACTGGTACTTAGATTTTTTGTTCTACTTTATACTATGCACCCAAACTGCCAACCTATTTATTCTAAATAATTTCCCGGACTTTGCATCATCAAAACAACTAAGACACTGAGGAGAGGTCCTAATCACTTCATAAGTAATTTGGTATGTTGCCCCATCTAAAGCACTAAGTCTTTTTTATCACCAAAACATTAATTGCCAAGGAATGAATTATTTTGAGCTGCATCGTATCTCACATTTTAAAGCTGCTTTGAACTATGTTTTGCACTGTGATGTCAAGTTCATATTCTGTTTACACTAATCACATTTTTTAGATAACATTCACAATCAAAAGTTATATTTTTAAACAAGGTGTAGACAATTGTAGTTTGCTGACTGCTGGTCAGAGATGGAGATAGCAAATTTCATTTGCGTTTAGGCCATTCAATGGATTTCAGAACGGGCTTTGGTTCGTACTTTTTAAGATTTATGTGTATGTGCATGTGGATCAGATATCCCATGATTGCCTCAGTGTGACCTTGTTTCTGATTTTGATAGTATTTGTATGAAATGTTTCTTTCTGTTTTTGCAATAGAAATTAGTGCATAAAAGATTAAATCGACAGGCATCGAATTTGTTGTATGAAATCACTTCAAATCAGGCTTTACAATAGGACAGAGGCAATGTTCAGATGGCAAAACTCTAAGGTTTTTTCGGTGTGATGGGTTTTCGCTCAGTGTCACCAGCAAGAAGTACAAGAATGAGGATTATGTACTGGTGTACCCATGAAATTTATGTGCGACTATTTGCCATGACAGTTCAGTCATTGGAAGAGAATCAGTTTGGCAGTAAGCAATAATCAAGAAGAGTAAACACAATAGAAGGAAAGCATCATAATTGGTTTTTAAAGACTGAAAAGAATGAGAACAGACTGGTGGGTGACTAACAGGAGGTACCGAGATGGTGCATGAGCAACAGGCAAGAATAGTCAGCAATAGAGGTGCAGAACAGATCGTGGTGGTGATGTTGCCAATTTGATATTACTAGACCAGAAACACTGATAAATTCGAACACACCACAGCGAGCTTTAAAATTTTAACGATGAGCTGCATTGGTTTCCCAGTCACTTTAGTACACTCTCATTGTGAAAGTGTTAAGGAAGAGAGGATGTATTTGGGAGAGAGCGTGGACTTCAGATGGTGGGCGACTCGTAAGCACAAGAGAACCAGCTGTGTTAGTTTAGGCCTCAAATTTTCTTTCTTAGAAAGAAATAAAAACTTTTCTGTTGGCGAAAAATTAGCAGACGTTCAAAATCAGAGTAAATTTTAAAATTTATTTACATGTATTAAAAATGACAAATTTGTAGACAAAATCCAGAAAATTCAAACACCTGTAGGCTGCTTCCGTGACGTTAATCTCTCTCCTCGTCTCTGTCTGTGTCTGTAAATTTATGTTCTACTAGCTGGATTACCCGGCGTTGCTCGGGGTTATAAGTTTCACACCACCACCAACAACAACAACAACAACAACGACTGCTTGGCAATCTTGACAGTCGCCCTCTGGCGGCGACTGCTTGGCAGTCTTGGAGGCCCTTGTGGCGTCTGGCGACCTGTGGCGGAGACTGCTTCGAAAGTCTTGTAGACGCCTTCTGGCATCTAGCGACCTCTGCCGTGGAGTGACTGCTTCGCAGTCGCCCTCTGGCGGCGACTGCTTCGCAGTCTTGGAGGCCCTTGTGGCGTATGGCGACCTGTGGGGGAGACTGCTTTGCAGTCTCCCATGGACTGACTGCTTTGCAGTCTCCCATGGACTGACTGCTTCGCAGTCGAAGAGGGTGAACCGGGCGTTGGCGTGTTAAAGAAAACTCCAGAAATCTAGCCCTCACTGCCGGTCTGTAGTCGGCCTCGCCCGTAGTAAAGCAGACTGGATGTTTGATATACTGTAAATAATTTAGATCTTTGTCTTTGAACATACATGTGTTAAAATTTTGCTGTAAAACGATGAATATACTTCGAATCGATCGTCATTAAATTTTGTGCGAAAGTAAACAACTTATGCGCATTTTTAATGACGTTGGGGAATACCGGCGCCATAAATAGAACCGCGGTGTCGTTATGCACATTATTAATGACGTTGGGGAATACCGGCGCCATAAATAGAATCGCTTGGCAGTGGAATAGGCGAGCTTTTGCGTGATGGACGGTCGGGTGGGTAGAGTTTTTGGGCATTTTCACCATGGTAGGGGTGAAAACGGGGGACGCGAACCCCTCCACTGGGTGTCCGAAGCCGAGGCCGACACATCAGTGAAGGTTTCGAGTGAAAAGGTGCAAAATTGTAGAAGTTAAGCCCGGTCAAACAGACACACAGACACACAGAATTCTCGCTTTATTAATATAGATGTAATGCAGATGTACCTGGGACTAACATTGCAATGTTAGTCCCAGGATGTACGTTAAAATACCAAAAAATATTTCGAATACAATAAAATTTTCAAATCAAACGCAACGTAAAGAAGGTGTTTAATCCCAGATTAGGCCTACAGAAAGATCTATAAATTATCGAAGAGAAAGGGATTATCGCATCTCTGGCAACGGGACTCGGAACTCCAGTGGTCATCGATCTCTAGCGCACCCCTCCCATACGACGCAGCGCTCGTGGATAAGCTGGTGCCTTGCCCTTGGCTTTAGAGTAGCGCGGTAAACGTACGCTTTAGCGTAATTAATTATTGGCAGGATTTCGGAAAAATGAATAGCGTAAATAATTATTTAATCCACGTTCCAGCTTCTAGTTCAGTTTAGTATTACACATTTTAATCGTTCATCCATCCAGCTTCCACTTTTAGCTCATTTTCATCGCAAATCCAGCTTCTATTTCAAGTTTTACTATGAAATGTTTTCATCGCTCATCCACGGCAATGATAATTATCGGCGTTAAACGATACAGTTTCATCGCAATTCCAACTCCTAGTTTCCGTTTATTATGTAATATTTTCATCATTTATCCAGCTTCTAGTTTCAATACTATTTTCATCAATCATCCAACTTCTATTGTGAGTTATATTTTCATCAGTCATCACAATTGCTGGCAACTATCTACTATAAGAGTGTACATATAATGAACGCACGTAACGTGGAGGATTACCTTCTTTGCACATCCAGCTTCTCGTTTGATCTCCATTTTCATCGCTAATCCAGCTACCAGTTTGACTTATAGCCTATTTTCATCGCTAATCCAGCTTCCAGTTAGATTTGTATTTTCATCGCTAATACAGCTTCCAATAATTAATTACGCTAAAGCGAACGTGGACATTTCGTCCAATAATTAACCCATTAGTGCCCAAAGTTGTAAAACTGAACACATTAAGTTATACTTTCAGTAATCTCAACAACTGAGTGCAGTAACATTGCTGACAACTTATTTATTGATTCCTACTACAATATGAGTACTTTACATACTGTCCGTTTTAACGGACGTCGGGCACTAGCCCAGTGATAACCATAACTCAGGTTAATGTCACAGAATCAAGCGTATACTAGCTATAATCATGCAATGTTTGCAGAATGGGTTTGATGAGTTGCCACAATTATTTACTGTATGAAGTTTTACGCAGTGTGATAGTACTTGTGGCAGTCAGTATGAAGGCCTACATCACATTTCTCACAACGATATAATTATTGTCTTCTTCGTACAAGCCTTGCAACGACGGTCTGTGTCTCCTCGTACAATCCAGTGGTTGTTACCATCGTACCGTACATCAGAAAGTACAACAGAAACACGTCGACCTTGGATGGATGGTACACCATACCACTTGAGAAGACTTACAGCCAGCTGTCGCCTGAAGTCAAACAAACTGTCGCTGCCTCCATGAACTTTGCGAAAGAGATACCACGAGTTGACCACTGCTACGTCAAACAGGTAGACAAAGATTGGCCTCCACCATTTACAGCTTGGTGCAGCTTGCAGCAGCTTGGTCACAACTTTTGGGCACAAAGATTCCTCAACTGCATCGTTGTCTGTGCTTTGTTTTTCCTGATTGTCAGTCGTTGATGGAAATCTGCGCTTTCTAGCCTGGTCATTCTGCTGACTTGACTTATCTTTTAGACAACGAGGAGGCCTACCATTACCAGTTATTGACTTGATTCCACATTGTAAATCTTTGTTTTTTTCTGCGTGAAGTTTTGCCAATAACGGCGACATTACAGGCATCCGATATTTCTGGACGACTGTCATCCTTGCTTCTCGATGGACGACTGTCATCCTTGCTTCTCGATTTCTTTATGTCAGCAGGACCTGCAGCAGGGTCACATGATAATGACGGGCCGCCTTTGTTCTTGCATGAGTCACTGACATCTTGATCTGTTGGTTTGATCTGCCTGCGGACTTCACATGGATTTGACAACAACTTGCGTCCCAAATGGTTGACATTGAATTCATACTCTTCATCCGACTTGTCACTGTCTTCATCGGTTTGCATGCCTTCATTGTTTGGTGGTTGTAAAAAGATGTCAATTGTGCTTTTATTGCTGTCATAAGGGTCACTGGTTTCTTCTTCTAGCTGTGCTAGAACTTCAACCAGTGCCTATTGGGCAGTACTGAAGAAAAAATAAACATGAAATTTTATCAGTGGTAGTAAATGGGGCATTAGATTCTTAGGACTGTGAATAATTTGCCGATGTTGCTCGTAGTCTAGGGGACTACAAAATAGTGTGTAGCTACTCTAAATACAAGTAATGCAATGATAGGTGTAATTGTTGATACAGTGAAGCTCAGCGAATTTTACTGTGGGAAACCAGAACGTCGTATACAGGCTAGTGCCCGACGTCCGTTAAAACGGACGCAAACATTACAGCGGAAATTTCCATGGTGAAACAAGCCTTGATTGCTATAATATTCTCTCAACATATGGACCTATATGTCTACTATTAACAACAAAAACACTTTGTTCAAATTATTTCTTTTTCATTACCAAGTGAAATTATACTTACAAGCGGTAACGAAGTTTTTTCGCCATCTTGAAATTGGCGCCAAACCAAAACAACAGATGTCTCCAAATGACATAATTCGGAAATCACAATCGTGAAATTTATAGCCCAATAGCCCAACATTTAAAACAAAATATGAACAGTCTAATATGCAGTTGCCTGTTATTTTGGCAACCTGTTATCTAACCGTCCGTTATAACGGACGCTGGGCACTAATGGGTTAATTACGCTAAAACGTACGTTTACCCATCTCGAGTTGAGAGAGTTAGAGTACTGCCTCCGATTACCAGAATGGTGAAGCGGTTTGGCCAAAATAAAAGAATTCACTATTCACTATGCATGTCTGCAGTCTGAACTTCCAGAAATGAACCAAACTGAAACTAATCATGTGCGATATTTTCTCATGAGATTTTTTGCCGTTCAGCAAAATGCCGTTACTATCAATATAGGCGCTAGAGGAATAGCACGTTTTGCTTTACCTGGGACTAACCATAGATATTATATCTATGGGACTAACATTGCAGGCTTTACGTATGTTATCAAGGATTCTATATTGGTTACTCGTGAAAATAACGTTGTACTTCCGGCAGCGGGGAGATCGTGGCGACATCTGTCGTCGCGGGTGTACGGGTCTCTTGAGAGGTAAGCAAGTCTACAGACGCGATGTGGTGTTCAGCTATTAAGAAGAATCCCGGATTATCTTTCTTTCGGGTTCCAAAGAACCAAGAAAGGTAAATGATAATAAGTGTATAGATATTGTTTTTAATTACTGTAGTTTAAGTAATCTAAATTGTGGAAACATGCGTTGGGCATTACGAAGCTATAGACCCATGTATACCTTGTTACTCCATGGTTTCTCTTTCAGTCTGTTGAAACTTATTCTTTTACATGCAGTGGCGTCTATCCCCCCTAAGTCATTGGAGCAACGTCCCTTTTCTCCTTTTCTTCCCCCCTTCCCGTTCCTCCCCCCATAAAATGGTGGCACACACACTGACAGAGCTCTCCCCCTATTTCTTGGATGGAGCATTTGCTCCAAGGTTTCTATGGTGTAGACGCCCCTGTTTACATGTAGTGAAATCTCAAGGGCTTTTGGATTTCATCATCATCATCATCATCATCATCATCATCATCATCATCATCATCATCATCATCATCATCATCATCATCATCATCATCATCATCATCATCATCATCATCATCATCATCATCATCATCATCATCATCATCATCATCATCATCATCATCATCATCATCATCATCATCATCATCATCATCATCATCATAAGCATCATAAGCATCATCATCATCATCATCATCATCATCATCATCATCATCATCATCATCATCATCATCATCATCATCATCATCATTGTCATTATCGTTGGTGACTAAATACTTAGTGTAGAATATTTATAAACATTTAAAAATCAGTGCAAGATTCAAATTTATTACATGTTTGTTACACCTGTCTGCGCTGGTACACTTAAGCATTGGCTCTGAACAGTATTCTGTACAAATTTATAACTCAGTTAGTGAAAGCTTTAATTATAAAAAACTTTTGTTCCTAATGTGTGTTTTGCAATGATCTGAAATGGTAATAACTTAATAAGTATTGTGTAGGCCTATATATTGTATTAAATGTTCTTAGTTGAATAAAGAAACTAAGCAAAAAGGCCTATAGTTATGTGTTGCAAAGGATTTAACAATTTAATCAAGAATTGCAAAAAAGTCGCACTTGTAACTTTATATTAAGTAGTAGAATTCTAAAATAATGGTGTAAAGTAATGCAAATCTTCCAGAACACTATAAAAACCAACATTTCAGTCGATGGTACACGCTGTTGACTTGCAACGAGGACTGCAGCTGGTTTGGTTATATCCAAAGCCTTTAGATCAGACTGGCAGCAGAGTTAATATAAACTGACTAGGCTAACAGCTAACACGTTGGGACACTTACCATCAGATTGTGTAACCGTAATCAACATTCGACACACACACGCACGTCTAAAGAATTGATAGAGTGTACGTGGGTCCAATTGTGGCATGTTTGCGTACTGCAAAAGTTCTGCAAAATTAGCTTTAAAATTGAATAAAATGTCATATAAGTTGTAATAGACAATACAGCACATACTAAATATAATTCCTCTACACAGGCAATTGTTTATTAATTAAAAAATAATTATTCGTCGATTTTCTTCGCAGAAAGCGCATTGCATTTGCTATCTAAACACGAAGTTCTACGCCTTTGTCGCTGGAGGCGCCACGCTCCATGGACCAATAACTTGTCCAACGGCCTTACATAAGGAGTTTCCAGTCCTTTGTATAGAGTCCTTGGTATGTTATTAAAGTTAAAATGGACATAATTTTAAAGTGTATAGAAAATAGTCCTTCTATACACTTTGGCGGTAATTATAGGCCTAAATATATATATATTTGAAGTACTTATTCTCTTCTTTAGTTTCACTAATGGTTAATTGACTTCTTTATGATTGAAATTACTAGCACGTGCGGATAGTTTGACCAATCGGAAGTTAATTTATATTTAGCAACCAATCAGTGTAAGATTGCGCTCGTTTGACTTCCAATTTGAAAAGGTGCTTCCGGTTGCGCATTGAAGGTAGAAATGAGATGAGATGTTGAAGATTTAAATTGTCTGTAATTATTTCTGTAGTGGTTCAGGAAAGTTAAACATAGTTTTTAAGGTGTAAATAGGTGTTTTGTATCTCCAGTGCCATCCTGTACACTTTCTAAAATGAGTTTGCGAAAAGAAGAACCAAAAGCGGCTGATATTCCGGACGTCGTTGTCGATCCAACAAGTCAGAAGCGCTATGTGAAAGGACGGTTTTTAGGCAAAGTACGTACACTAAGTTTATTAGACTTAATCGTAATCTTAATAATTGTAATTTCCAAACTTCTGAATCGCCACTCGAAGGCCAAGCGCAGGGCAGCAGCATAATCAAGAGCCCGACGTAAAATCAAGGGGCGTTTCCAGAGAGTAATCCAAAAGAGATCAGAGTCCAGTTTCAGAAGGCCAAATCAAAGCAGAGGCGGTTTCCATAGAGTAGGGGGTCATTGCATAATTACGTAACGCTCGAGGGTGGGTGGGGTCCTTGAAAACGTTACGAAACTTTACGTGGGTGGGTGGGTGTATGGAGATGAACGTTACGTAACGCTTTTACCAAAAGTTTAGTTATAAATGAATTTTAAATTAACATAGACAGGATGTGATCGAAATTGAAACTTCGTGTCATTGATTTAAAACTTAACTAAAAACACGCAATAAATCGTATAAATCAACACTAAGTTAGTGTTTAATACACTGTCACGGTGCAATCAAGTTCAAACTTATTGAATATTATCTGCCAATGATTGAAACCTGAGGATAAATTAAAATTTACCAAACCGGTTTTACCATTTCCTCAAGTTTTTCAGCACACTGAATTTGGGATTAAAGCATTGCCGACGAAGGAGCCAATACCTCTAGACAACGTCTAACCAGTGCAGAGACCCTATAGGCGATCCGCAGCGGGAAAGGGACCCAGTGCAGAACATCCCACATATAAAGAGAAACCTGGCCAAATCTGGGGATGCGACCAATAAGAAGTGCGGCTGCATGCAAAACCCGGTCCAAGCACCCAAGGCGGGCAGCTGGGAGGCCAGCGTAAAGGGCGCTACAATAGTCCAGATGGGAAACCACAGACGCCTTGTCTAGGACAAGGTGGAATTAGCCGCCTGAGTCAGAGTGCGGGAGACTACCCTTAACTGACGAAGTTGATAATAACAGTCCCGACAAAGCAAATTAATATGTCGCATGAATGTAAGCTCTTGATCCAGAATTACACCAAGATCCCGTACTGAAGAGGCAAAGGAAACCCAGGGAAATTCAAGTGCCAGAACCTCAAGGTTAATTTTTGCAAGCTGTTGACGCGTACCAAACCAGATGTATTGGGTCTTTGCCGGGTTTAGCCGTAGACCAGGGGTGCGCAACCTTTTCGCTAATTTCGGCCGCATTACAGGTTCATATTCTCATCACGGCCGCATGGGCAGCGATCCCGGAGGGTCGAGGGGAATAAACTCCTACCTTTATCAGTGGAGGGACACACTCAGGGCCACCGACAGAAATTCCGGGCCCCTAGGCAGAGCAGTCACGGGCCCCTAAACTATCAGTAGGCTTTATGAGAAAAGTTGATCGCGGGCCCGGCCCGGGCCCCTAAAAATCACCAGAAAATCGCCGAGCCCCTGGGCATTTGCCCCACTGCCCCTCCCTCTCCCTCTCGGCGGGCCTGGACACACTGTACAGTTGACCCTCGGGCAAATTTTGAAGAAACACCAAAAAGGTTAACACATTGTTTTGCGCGTGAGCGCGAAAAAAATTTTCACCTCTTTTGTTACCAGATCAGTTCAAAAGTGTCCCGTGTACGGTGTCCCCCACCTGTCATACAAGATCGCCGCCAGTGCACAGCCGTCAAGATATCTGCTACTGTTATTTAAGAGTAGGGCTTTAATAGCATAGAGGTGAGGAATTTATTGTCACTTAAGGAACAATAAGCTTATATATTCTTCATGGAATAGAATTCCACAGTTTCCTATTTATGAATTAATCTGCACACGGCCGCCAAAACATTATCATTAGCTCAACTGTCCACGGCCGCCAATTCTCCCTCTCACGGCCGCATGCGGCCGTATGGCCGCAGGTTGCGCACCGCTGCCGTAGACGGTTTGAGGACATCCAGGCCTCCAAATTCCCCACGACCCGGGTGATCTCTCGAACTGCAGCAGCAGCCGCCAATGGTGGGCAATGGACATACGCTTGGAGGTCATCTGCGTAGGACTGACTTAAGATTGCACTGGCCGCGCCAATATAAGCAATACAATGATTATCAGCATCTATGACAGTTTCTCTGACGTTCTGTATACGCACACTATATAATTTGTAACATGTGTGCAGCTGTGCATCCTTGTCATGATCTTCACTTCGTGACTTCTGGTGTATGTGTAAACATACTAGTGACAGACCAGACCGTTTTCCACTGTGTGGAATAGAATTTCAAAATATGTGTATAAACTCGTAGAACCTTTGACTGCTTTCGGTGCCAGCTATCAACAGATAAAATTTGCAACTTTTGGAGCCAGGCCATGATACTAACCCGTACCTAAAAAATTCCTGTTCAGGTGTTTCACTAAAGGCTTAATTGAGAATAAACCTCATGTACATGCGATTTGTCAATGAAATGTGTGGTTGCTATGCATACAATCGGATTTTGCAAGTAAGCAGGGCAACAGCGGGCTTTAGGTCGCCTGCAGCCAATCGTGTATAATCAAAATTTGTCAAGATTCTTAGGCTCACCATGTAAATAATATGGCATTGACAACCTCAGACAGACCTGTTTAAATCTTACTCTGAATTCTACAGGAAGCCAACGCTGCTGACTGAGCAGGCTTGAGGATTTCGTGCAAGAAGATGTAAGCATACTACATGAGCAAAAGTATTTTGGATGCAAAAAGTAGAATATGGCCAATTAGAGCGTTGCTGTGCTCTGTAAAGTTAATTATAGTTAGCAACCTCCTGTAATCAAACATGCAGAAGTACAGTGCATATGCATCATTTGCTGCTGGTAAGACATGCAACCAGAAAGCATTTCTGGCTGGTGTGCTGCATTTACTGTTGCGTAAAGGTTAATACAAAATTCTGTTTAGACAGAATTTTTACTCTGATTTGCTGTCTTTTGTCATAACGTATTTACACTTTATGTTGTCTGTTGAAGGGAGGCTTTGCAAAATGTTACGAGCTCACAGATTCTGATACAAAGCAGATATTTGCTGGCAAGATTGTTCCCAAAAGTCTTTTGGTGAAGCCTCATCAAAAGGAAAAGGTAACGATTGCAGTACCCTACTGGCAGAATTTTTTAAACCTAAAGTGGTGATTACTAGTATCTTTGTTTTCTTGTTAGTTTAATGCTGTTTTTTCAAATACTTTAGTTAGAAATTATGTGTAGCAGCTTTAATTTGGAAGACTTGCACTTCAGTCTGAACTTGCAGTTTTAATAAGTTGGTATTTAGTGTTCTTCAGCTAAATGTTGAGCCACTTCTGGCTGAGGCACCCATGCTACCACATCAGGAATTGGTTTTTGATGCATTGGATCAAATAGATTATTATTTTACATGTTGGCAGCATAAAACAAAACAAGGTTTCGTCGTTTGCCACACTGTTCTAATTAGAATAGCCTTTCCAGTGATCTTATTCTGCATTTTGAAAACTTATAAACAACTTATATTGCCATTTTTTTATACATCAGAAAATTCTATGATGAGTTATTGTGCATTGCGTTTGATTTATGCAGATGACACAAGAGATAAGCATACATCGTAGCGTATCACACAAACACATCGTTGGATTTCATGGATTCTTTGAAGACAATGACAATGTTTATATTCTGCTTGAATTATGTCGACGCCGAGTAAGTTGCTTTCAGATGAGGCTGATTTTAACCCTTTAAACTCAACAGGCGAGTTTTCTGACTATTTACTCGGAAGTCCAAAAAACCGATCTGGCTATCTACCATCATTTCCCATAGTGTACCCCTATTAATTCCAATGCAAATATGTTATACATATTGTTGTGGTTGTGTTTACCTTCGTCCATAGGTACTTATGGGCTGTACTTGTTGAATAACAGCGAAAGTGACAGTAATAATCCAGTAATAATGAATTGTATGTTTTAGCATCGTTTATCATTGTATATAGTGCCAAAACATACACTCAGCAAATATTCTAGCAGAAAGGATGAGAAACAAGTAGCCCTAGGTGTATGTGCCAAATCACTAGTTAGCATAGGGTTCAAAGAGTTAATGTACTATTCAGTGTATATCAGTATTTGGGGGCTTTGCATTACAATAAATTTTACAAAAATATTTCTGCATTTTATTAAGTTTTTCTTTCTATCTGTTGATCATTTTCACACTTTTTTTTATATAAAAGCCTAGTATCTTTGCATATTTATTTATTAGCTGCTGTAAATTCCTTTTTTATTTATTTGATTCTTTTAGTCATTGATGGAGTTACACAAGCGACGTCGTACAGTTACAGAGCCAGAGGCCAGATATTTTGTTCATCAGGTGGTCCTCTCTTGTGATTATCTTCACAAACGCCACATTATACATCGCGATCTGAAACTTGGAAATCTCTTTTTAAATGATGAAATGGAAATAAAGATCGGAGACTTTGGATTGGCAACAAAAGTAGATTACGAAGGAGAACGAAAAAAGTAAAGACTTGCATACATTTTGCATTTTATAAGTAAATGGATCTGAACTTTTGCTACCCTAAGATTCAGAAGTAGAGCTGATCTGGACACGACAAGCTGCATCGGTTTCCCAGTCACTTTTAGTACACTCTCGTCATTAACATGTTAAGTTAGCCCTGAGAAGCAGCCATTGCATGAAATATCACGTCTTCATTTTTTCTTGGCCATGGTATGTGAGGGAGAGTGACCATTCCTTTCTGTTGCTGCCTGATCTTCCCTTTGACAGTATATGGGCAATTCACTTGTTATAGCTGAGTTGGCTAGGGGGCGCAAGTGGAGCTGAAATCTCAAAACGGCTTTTGTGGAAAACTGGAACGCAATGTTTTCTAAATTTGTCAGGTCTTGGACTGTGTGTTTATCCATATAAAATTGGTTTCTCACACTTTAAAAACAAAACTACATGATCAAACACTACAGCGTACCTTGATAAATGACCTGCAGTTTTATAAATGATTGCTGCATTACATATATACTTATTGGTTGCATTAGAACATGGTGGGTTTACTGTGTTGACATATAATGTATGTTGCAATTCAAAGAAAGGTTTTACGTATTGATTATGTTACTGTTAGCTACCTCAAGTTTCTGAGGCTTGCTTTATTGTTTTTTTTCTAGAACTCTTTGTGGTACACCGAACTACATTGCTCCTGAAGTGCTTGGCAAGAAGGGACATAGCTACGAGGTTGACGCTTGGTCACTTGGATGCATTCTGTTAGTTGCTATCTATTAAACTTTTATTTATTACATGTAATTGCTTTTATTATTGTAAATGTTAGCATGTTTTCGTCAGTTCATACTGGTTGAATGATTATTTCTTTATTCTTTGATGACAGAAATAAAAACTCTGGTCTTGAATTGCAAATGACTGAAGTGGATGGAATCTGCAGAAATTTATGAATCGTATCTAAATGGGAGTCTGCATGCGAATCTGGCCTTGATGCACCAGAACTCTTGGTTATGCTACCTTTGAGGAGGTTATTTAGCAAATGCTCTGCTGTGATGGGGATAAGTTATAATGAGATTGCATGGTAACTAGGGCTGTACCGAATAGGTGATTATCACTATTCGGCCGAATACGAATAGTTGGACCAACTATTTGGCCGAATACAAATAGTATACAAAATAGGTCTACCGACAACTTTCAAAATTTCAATTGTGAGCAAAAGTTTCAGCTCTGTAAATTTAATACATAAACTAAAAGTAAACAGTTAACTATGTGTAATTTTTGCATCCTTCTGACAGTCTGTGTAAACTAGGAATGGAACTAAGTTAACTAAACTTAGAAATTGTCACTTATAGCTCAGTTAACGCATGAATGTTACTTCAGTCCACTCGCTATAGCAGCCGCATATGCTGAAACAGATGTCACGTGACCACTATTTGTATTCGGTCCGACCGATACTATTCGGCCGAATACCGAGTAGCTATTTGGCCCACTATTCGGCCCCAAAGCGAATATGAAGCGAATATTCGGTGCAGCCCTAATGGTAACGCTGAATCAATTTTGAGATCCATATGCCCAACCAAGGTATATCTGGATTGTGTTACAATGAAGTGTGCTATTAGGAGGCTCTGGTTTATAATAATATATGAGGACAACTTTGCGTATATTCATTTTCACATTTATAAACTTGCTCCACGAGCAGTTTCTCACAGCTGTTCATTGGAATTTCATATGTAGGTATACATTGCTGCTGGGAAAACCACCATTTGAGACTTCTTGTTTGAAAGATACGTACACAAAGATAAAGAAGAATGAATATTACATCCCAGCAGGAAGAACATCTGTTTCTGCGAAACATTTGATTGAGCAACTCCTTCAGTCGGAACCAACTCAACGGCCAACTATGGAGAAAGTCCTACAGCATGAATTCTTTACGTCAGGTAAGGCATTGATCTTGTTGGCAGTTTTTATGTGGATTAACTGTCAGTGAAACTTAAAATATTCTAGCTAGCATGTGGTTAGAAAGCCTAAAATTTGTATCTACAAGTTTAACTTGGCATTTATATAGAACCAGCCACAGGATAAATATTTAGTAAATTGTTTTATTAGGTGTTGTATTTCTGTGACTTGTGAAAAGTAATGAATATGTTTTAAAATCCCCCAGGCCTGTTTCAGTTGTACTTCTACATGTTGCTGTAAAGTTAGATGCTGTTGACAGTTTTTATATTATCTGTTAATTTATATATTTACGAACATGACTGTACATTATCAGTGGTTTCTAATTTGCAGGATTTCTTCCTGCTGGTTTGCCAACAAGCTGCTTGACAATGGCGCCTCGATTTGATACACTTAAGCAGGCAGACCTTGGTAGGAGACCACTTTTGGAACTGAATGGTAAATGAAATTGTTAATTGTTTGGTTGCAGTTAACAGACCTTTCTGTGAGGGCTTATAGTACAAATGAAATGGTAGATTGTGTACAGCAACACTGATACTGTGCCCTTGATTTGATGGTTGACACATGCTGAAGAACTTTATATTGGACAGTCTTTTATGTGCAGAAGTTTCATGTGCCTGGCTTGAACCTTTGCAGTGCTTTGCTTTTAGAGATGTTTAGGGTGTTTGTATTGCTGATTTGAGCTAGCTTGTTATCACAATAATTTAAAGAAGACATTTGAGATAATAATTTTTATATTCGACTTAATTTCATGTTCTGTACATGTCTAGCTTAAGTTAGGTCATCAACTTACTAGCATTCAGCTAAATATTGGATTAAGGTTCCTATATATTAAAGAGAAAAATTCATAATGCTAGTAGTACTAAAGATGTTTACATTAATACCATATCAGTTCTCGAAGACACTTGGAAACTTTACTAATAAAGCTGTTGTGTATCGGTCAATATTTCGTCTTGTCGTGACATTATATTGAGTTAAATTCATGGGACAGAAATAAACCGATACTTCAGTCTTGACAGTTTCGTCTCGAGAGAATTATTTAACATTAAAAGCATTGACATCAGAAAGGATCAAAGTTGAATTTCTACTTAGGCAATATTTTGTGCTATCTGTTTTTGTGTTAAATTTTTTTTATCGTTTTGTGCCATGTCTAAGATTTATTCAGTGAAATCAGTCAAACAGTACACATGTAAACAAAGTGCCATGTCCAATGTTTGAACTGTTTTGCTATGTGTTATTTTAGATGGTGGCAACATGGCTGGAGGCTTGGCTGGTTCAGCTTTTGGAAGAGCCACGGATGAACCACCTCAGGGAGCAGAGACACGGGCAGTAGAGTGTGTCAAAAGAATGAGCAGTATGTGTAAACATATCTTACATGGAGGCTAAATTGTGTTATTTTGCTTTTTAATATTAAACTACACGTATCTAAAAGAATATGTGTAGTTTTTTTTATTGTTTTATAATGTAGTATTTCATTAATAATTTCACATAGATTATTCCTGCTACTTTTTGATAATTTCTTTGAAGTAGTTATATAGCACCTCTTCAAGGGGCTAATCAGAGGTGAAGAGGTGTCCCTGTCCCTGTGCCACACAAAAGCTGCATTGGGAAAACAGCGTACTTGCCAACTTTTGGTATGGGGATGGTTGAATCGTTTCGACTCTGATCTGCCTTTAGGTGTAGACTGTATCAGGTGCAGCTTATTCAAAAATGTTTTACGTACAAACAGAATTTTAGGTAAATGTGGACTAATGCTGTGTATGTAGGTGTCCTGGTAAGCTAGATATGTACTTGAAAATATTGTGTGACAGTGTATGTATCTATGGTGTTTTAATGCATGCTTGGTTTGTCCTTTGGAGCACATTTGGGTAGATTTTCATTTTGGATGTTCGGACAAGTTCGTGTTTTTGTAGCATGAGATGGGAGGTAGAATGCAATTTCTTTGTTGCACTGCTTCCATGCTATAGGTAGGCTGCGCAATGATTGTTCATATTCACTCTGATCTGATATTTATGTTTTAGATGATGAAGCTGCAGACTCGTATCTTTTTGATTTGCTGAACATTTTGACATCCGTTACTAATGCGAAAGCACTGGACAGGCCTTTTGTCACTGATGGTTAGCATTTTCCCCTAGAGCTGGCTCTTTCAGCTGTGTGGTTGTGAAGTTCATGATAAACTGATTTTAAATGACTGCAAACAGTTTTGAGTATATGTATACAAGTGATAAGGTAAGCAGTTGAATTAGTAATTAATTTTATTACAGAATAATTAAGAAGCATGTATAGTTTATACTGTAATAGCACCTAGTTAAGGGTGAAGTGGTGTATATAACATGGACAGTGCATCGTATGTATTGTGTGATGAAAATGCAAATGATCAACCTGTTGTTACAGAGGAAGCAGAAGACCCAGCTGCTGTTCCAATCTACTGGGTTAGCAAGTGGGTCGACTACAGTGACAAGTATGGCCTTGGATACCAACTCTGCGATAACAGCATCGGTGTTCTCTTCAACGACTCTTCCCGGCTTCTGCTTACGAGCAATGGCGAGTATGTATGCTCGCTGCACTAGCTTTCAGATACTCGGTTGTTAACCCTCTCAACGTCTTTGGCACATCTGTGCCTCAATAGACACATTGTAGCTATCACTTTGCAACATTTTGGGTTCTCTTCATTTGCTGGAAGTAAGGGATATTAGCAGTGAAGTTTAAATACTAAAGTAAACGTGATCAAGTTGCTTATGCCTTGTGGTAATTCTTTGATTTGGTAACATTTGAATGCTGAAAGATTTGCACTTTACCTGTTGTTGTTGTTCCAAAGGAATATTCAGTACATCGAAAAAGATGGCAACGAATTCTTCCACACTTTAAAGGTCTTTCCAGAAAACTTGACTAAGAAAGTCACTCTTCTCAAGTACTTCAGAAATTACATGAGTGAACACTTGCTGAAGGTAACAGATTCAGTGTCATACAGCACACAATTTAATAAATTTATTTGTTTTTTGTTTAAGTTGTTTTGCCAAGTCTAAGAAAATTTTGGTGTTTAAGTATGTCACTTACTATGGCCATACCAATTCTTTTCTCGTACAGTTCTGCCTACACTTTGATAGGATTCTGATCGCATTGCCATAAATTATCTGATAAGGGTTACCTTACCTAACCTTTTGTTGAGTGGATTTTCAGAGATATCAGGTGGTGCTGTATGCAATTGATATCACTGCAACATTTGCACTCTGACCTCGTAGTCAACTTTGAATTTGATCATTATGTTTGGAATTGTAGAAGTGTTTTACAACCATGATAACCGGTATGATGACCTACGGTTGTACGAAATGTTATCCAGTTAACTAAATAATTCTTTCAACTCCTAATTATTGTGCCTCGTCTCAAACAAACTGTTTATATAATTGTTATAGGCTGGTGCCAATATGATGCCCAGAGAAGGGGAAGAGATGACACGCCTTCCATTTCTTCGTACTTGGTTTAGAACAAGAAGTGCAATTGTCCTGTATCTGAGCAATGGAACTCTACAGGTCTGTACATACATAAGTGGTAATAATTACTCTAGTCATGATTTTCATTGAAAAAATGTCATTATGAAATTGGAACTTGTGATTGGTTGGATTTCATACTGGGTTTTGTTGTAATTGATTTTGGCAGATGAATGAATGATATAAACCGGCTTCACATATGTTGATAAACCAACATAAAAGTCAGGAAAACCCGAGACTGATGTATCAGTGTTGTTTTGGTTTTTTCCAGATTAACTTCTTTCACGATCACACAAAGATCATTCTTTGCCCGTTGATGATTGCTGTGACGTACATAGATGCAAAGAAAGACTTTCGGACATTCCGAATGCCGCTGATTGAACAGTTTGGATGCTGCACAGACCTTGTCAGTCGACTGCGCTATGCAAAGACAATGGTGGAAAAACTACTTGCCACAAAACCAGCTCTTGCTGTTGGAAAAGAGAAAAGTTAAATTAGTGCGATGCGATCCACCTGTGACATTTCAAGCATCGATGATTGATGTTCTATAATATTTATGTGTATAAATGGACAGCTGGCTTATAAAAATTGGGTTTAGCATTCTGGCTGAAAAGATTAGCTCCAGTGAAAATGAAGAATGTGTTAGGTTTAGTGTGGTGCTGTGCTTGTGCTGTTCATGTCCTGTGATAATTACGTTGCATCAGAAGTGTGAAAGTGGTTGTGCTGTGGCCTCTCCTAGATATTATGTGAAATTGTGGAGTAGTTTTCTATGTAGAATGAGGTGTGTGGTAATCTTCTGTTGGGAAAGAAAGAAACCTACATTGTTTAATTAGCAAACTTATATTACTGCTAAACTGGAATGCTACAATTGTATTCAAAGGCAAGATATTGTGTTGACCAGCGGGGAACTGCTGTTAATAGGTTGGAAAACTTTGTTTTAGTTTACTAACTGATTTTATTGGATTTTGTTTTGTTGCAATAAATTAGCATCCTGAGCAACTGCAGTGTAAATTAAAGATTGTAGGACATCATCTGTTTATTAGGATTGTCTTTTTAATTACATTCTTTTGATACTTTCTTCTGAAAAGTTTCCCTTCTGCCGCCACTTTTTGTGAGTGTTTATGTAATTGAACCCTGAATACGGTAATTTCATTTACTGAAAATTACCCTCATTACAATCTTTGCAATTCATAAAGCTGGGCCTGCTTTTTAAATAAAAACAAACTTCTGTTTTTAGTTAATTTGCAAAGCTGCTGTCATTTGCAGCTATGCCAACAAAATTGATATACTTTTAAAGATTTAATTTTGCTTCTGAATTTCGTATTAAGAACAGTTGCTATACTTTCTTTAATTTAATATCTGCCATTACAGCTGACTGCTTCTTGATGAAGTACCATATTAGTGGTACCAAAATAGGGTATCACTAACACTTGAAAACTTCTCTTGCCAAAGCGGAGTTCAGAATCTTGAAGATTTAAGGAGTTAATGTTTAACACCTAAATACATTAAAACAATAAATATGCCATAGCTTCATTTTAAAGAGTTTGTTTATTATAATGGAAGATATTTACTTAATAAACCATAATTTTTTTATAAACTCTTCAACATTAATTTTGTTCTGAAACAGAAAAGATTTTACTGCCCAGAAACAGTTTTACTCTGCTGTGCCACCTGATTCTAAACGTGGCTGTATTGCATTTCTTTGTAGGATTTATTTGAGCAGTTTTCGTTTTGTTCATTTGTTTTCACATGAAGTCAACGACTTGTGTGCATTGGTGTGTAATAAAAGCAGCTAATATGGTGAATATGTGGAAATCTACTTGAACTTTTATAGCCCCTGCCTCAAACACTTGTATTTTATTTTGACATCCATATAAAAAAACTGTCCAGTACTGTTTATGGTGGCATTGACCTGTGCCTTTCAAAAACATTTTCATCAAATCACTAGATTATCTCAGGCAATATTTGACATTTGGATACAGTGTTAATACAGTGTCATTTGTGAACTCCTGTACAGCACCCTTTGCTTCAGCCTTGACTGTGCTACAGTGCTGTACAAATTGTCTTATTATTATTATTATTCTTAATTGTTTAAACCTGTTTCAAAATGGGGAATCTGGCGATCAATATGGTTTTTGGCATGCAAGGCCTAAGTAAATTGGCCCGTTTAAACCCATTTAATAAGCTCGTTCGTTTCAGCCTGTTCGCCACCTAAGTAAATTAAGCCTGTTTTGGGCAGTTAGTTTAAAAGAGCAACCGTTTACAGTATATTTATGTTGAATTAAGTGTGAAACAAATGTCTGTTTGAATCTTGCCATTTGTAAACATTGATGTCATTGGTCATGAATATTCATTAGTTGGAAGCAGCCAATGAGAGGAGCATAAAAAAAAGTTGATTTCATGATTGACTTTGACATTTCTGTTTGTTTATATTAATTATTATTTACTATCCAGTTTTTGTGCTTGGATTGGCTACATGTTGGTGTTAGAAATCCTGCTGTGTATTTTCATACTTCTGGAAGGCCATTTGGATCTCGTGGAAAAGGCATTCATACATAATTATAGTTCTCGACCACTTGTAGTACTTCTCATTTGATGCCTTGTAAAGTAATCATTGCTATTATTAATTGACTGTGTATTCTGCCCATGTACAATTTAAATGTGTTCTCAAGAAACGAGGATATTAAACTACTGAGTGAATGTGATAATGCTGAAGTCTGTGGCGGAATGATGCTTCATGACTGGCCAGCTAGCACTTGATATGTGCAGCTATGCCAAGTTTGAGCTACGGTTTGCATGCTAGTGTGCAGGTCTGCAGGACCTGAACTTGAATAATGGCTTCTTACACATACTTGTACTTCAACCGAGTTTATACATTGTGTTGTGGGGTGTTGTCTTGAAGAGTATTTGAATGACTTGGATGGTGTTAAAATGAGTTGTTAAAACAAAGTATTGGCATGGCATAAATTTGTTTAATACATTATGCAAAAGGTATTTTGAGTACCCGGTAACCATAAAATCTCGTCAGAAAATCAGTATAAATTAAAACGCAATGAACCTTGCAGCTAAAGCACACAATAGGGAAGTAATACAGGATATTTTTATAATCCACAATTGTTAGACATAGATTCATTACGCTTAAACCAGCATTTGTAAGGGGCAATCCATATACTACGTACGCAAAAATCCGGGAAAATTGGACCCCCTCCCTGTTCGCACGCATACTTTTTTCCACCCCCACCTGCGTACGTATAGTTGGCGCACCTCCCCCCCAGACCAGCTGCAGAATTTGTCAGTTACACAGGTTCAGGCAGCAACTGTCTGCACTTTAGGCCAGATGAGTAATCCATGGACTCGCTGTTGAGTTGTGTGATAGAGGTAAGGTGGCATACAAATGACACCTCTCCCACAGTCCTACTTCCTCTGGTAGTACCAGATCGCTGGAAGGACTGAACTCTAGCTCACTTGAAGGCCAATCAGTTTGCTTACATACATTATCAGTAGACCCCCCCATTCGCAAGCGTACGCAAAACATGCATTTCGGTTACCCCCTCCATGCGGATGTATAACTACGTAATATATGGATGGTCCCTAATGGCTCTTGATCGTGTCCAGTTTTCTGACGATTATATTGAGATGACCTCTAGAAGAGGATGATTATGGTTTCAGAAGAGGCCATAAGGGGTCATCCATAAAGGACGTCTGCAAAATATGACCTATTTTGGACCCCTCCCTATCCTTGTCCGCATTTGACCTTACTCTCCCCCTCCCCTTTGCGGACATCTGCATGCCAAAACCAATGAACGAGAAAACCAACATTATGACTAACATCAGTAATAAGCTACCAGTTCCATCTTCTTTAAAATCACCTTACTTAAAATGTCAACCACTACATGCTATTTAAAATTGAAAGTGAGCCCTGTGTTTTAAACTTCTAGTACACGGCATGAGGTTTTAGGCAATCACCTCGCTAACCTTTCGTCGCTTGGGGAAGGTTGGAACAAGAAGGTGTTTAAAAACTATCAAATTTAGAAACTTGGATGCGGACGTCCGCACCGGTCATAACCCCTCCCCTTGTCCGCATTTGAATGACCCTCCCCTCATTGCGGACGTCTTTTATGGATGACCCCTAAAACGTAGCCTTGGTCATTTTCTGTAAATGCTGAACAAAATATTTGCTAAAATGCACAAAGTCCATTTACTTTGCTGTTTTTGTAATAATTGATGGCAATAATTATAATATACATGTAGCATAATACAACATACAAAAACTACAAAAATAATTAATGGAGGATAAAATTATGTTCAGTGCACTCCCAAACTGACAAAATAAACCTACCATCCAACACACTAGTCGACTGTTCATGGGGGTAAGAGGTCGTCCGCAGTGAAGGGAGGGACAGTCGTCCAAATGCAGACCGAGGGAAGGGGTATGACCAGTGCGGACGTCCGCATCTAAATTCGATACATAGTTCTTTCAGTAGACAACCTTTTCCACCAACTCAGTGGACGGCAGACATTCCAAAAATTGGCTGGTCATAAGTAATTGTAATCTCCAAACTTCTAAAGCGCCACTCGAAGGTCAAATGCAGGGCACCAGTATATTCACGAGCGCTGGCAATATTCCGTTGCAGACCGCTCAATAGCCATTTCATCAGCATGCACAGGAACTGGAATAATAGTAGGCCTAATTGTAATCGAGAATTTATATAGCGCCACTCAAATCACTGACACCCGGGTCAGTGTCTTCACTGACAAAGAGAAATGTTTTGAGGCGCTTGCGAAACTGGACAGAGGACAAGCCCTGAGGGAGGCTGTTCCAGCTGGAAGGGCCCACATTGATGATAGCAATGGAGAGTGGACTCGGGAGTTTGGCATTCAAAAGCAGCCGAAAGGAAAAGCCCAAAACGTCAGCTATTAGCAGCTACTATGAGCGCTTCGGACGCTCGCTTCAAGATGATAAACTGTTCGAAGACATAACATAGATCGCACTGCGTAACCTCGGAGCCTATCATCTTTGAAATGACTGCCCATTGCAGTATACAGACTGAAAAGAACTAGTTTGACTTACCGTACCTGTTAATTGACCGACAATGACATCGACGCTGTTTCTTAGAAAAACAGACAACGACGAAGCATCCTGTTGACAACAATTAACTAAAAGTCTGAGACAATGATTGCAACTTGTAAGACAAAATAATACCAACACCAGTTCAATGTGATCGTGAGTTGTGAAGTCTTAATCACCTATAAATTTCAATTTCTCAAATGATTAGGATATAACGACAAATGACCGTATTCGTATACGCTTCATATTAGGAATGCTTGTTTTATCAAGGAGTAGGATTAATTGGTTTTATTCATTAACATTTAGCCGGATTCAAATAAGTACTTGAGCAAATAAATGTAGGCCCATATAGATTTCTCTTTGCCGGGTAAATGGCTTTCAGGTAACAGATTTTCTAAACGGGTTTACACAACTCTACTTCCGTAAACGACCAGATCTATTCTCCATGGTAATCTATACATGTTGGATGACAGGAGTAGACATAGGGCCTACAGCCAGTTACTTTTCTAAATGATGCTTAGAATACAGTTGACGTCAAGGTGCGACCGTACGTACGGAACGTACGTTATTTATTTCTATAACGTACGTACGGTACGCGTACGTTATTTTGCCGTAGGCCCTACGTTGGCGTACGTTCATGACGAAAATAAAATACATAACATTATACTTTAAACTTTTAAATTCCAAATTGCTAATATTCTGTCTAATGTATAATAGGAAGATAATTAAGATTTTACAGCACACTTTATAAGATGGTCAGTGCCAGTGGTCATTTTATTTGCAGTATAAAAGTTCGGTAGGCTACCGTTCGTTAATAATTAGGCCTGCGTATGAGGAGACTAATATTGTAGAGCTAAACTGATCATTTTGACGTAGGGCCTACGCGTACGGTACGCGTACGTTACAAGACTAGAGTTGTATTGAGGTTCTTTGTGAATGATCAGATAAACTTGCGGCGTTTTTAACGTACGCGTACGTTTTTTCTCGATATCGTACGTACGGTACGCATATGTTATTCTGGTAAGTAACGTGCGGTCGCACTTTGATTCAAGTCACAATGTGGCGCTTTACTCACAATGACATCAAGTGCCACAAATTACAAATATACAAAAAAGAAGGAAATCGCATTGAAATGAAGTGTACATGTATGTAGCAGATCCTCGGGGAATCATGAACTTCGAGGAAGACAAGGGAGTGGGTGTTGGAACCGCTGGAATAAAAAAATAAGTCTCCTTGGATTAATCCAGCAGAAGAAGCTTCATATTTCGGGCATGTGTTGGAGAAGAGTGGAGATTGTCTGGAGAAGGAGATAATTAAGAGCTCAGGGAATACCTAACACGGTATGGATTGATAACTTAAAGTCTAGGACTGGATCATCATTCGCCAAATTATCAAAAGAGACAGGAAACAAATTAAAGTGGGTGGAATAAAACTGTCCATGCTGTGGCCAATCGTCGAATTGAGGACAATTAAACATAAGACATAAGCACTGACCCTACAAATCCGACTTCATTGTGATCCCACTTCCTTCCTCCCTCCATTCCCTCTCTTCCTCCAACCCTCCATTCCCTCTCTTCCTCCAACCCTCCATTCCCTCTCTTCCTCCAACCCTCCATTCCATCTCTTCCTCCAACCCTCCATTCCCTCTCTTCCTCCAACCCTCCATTCGCTCTCTTCCTCCTACCCTCCATTCGCTCTCTTCCTCCTACCCTCCATTCGCTCTCTTCCTCCAACCCTCCATTCGCTCTCTTCCTCCAACCCTCCATTCCCTCTCTTCCTCCAACCCTCCATTCGCTCTCTTCCTACCCTCCATTCCCTCCCTTCCTCTAACCCTCCATTCCCTCTCTTCCTCCAACCCTCCAATCCCTCTCTTCCTCCAACCCTCCATTCGCTCTCTTCCTCCTACCCTCCATTCGCTCTCTTTCTCCTACCCTCCATTCCCTCTCTTCCTCCGACCCTCCATTCGCTCTCTTCCTCCTACCCTCCATTCCCTCTCTTCCTCCAACCCTCCATTCGCTCTCTTCCTCCTACCCTCCATTCGCTCTCTTTCTCCTACCCTCCATTCCCTCTCTTCCTCCAACCCTCCAATCCCTCTCTTCCTCCAACCCTCCATTCGCTCTCTTCCTCCTACCCTCCATTCGCTCTCTTTCTCCTACCCTCCATTCCCTCTCTTCCTCCGACCCTCCATTCGCTCTCTTCCTCCTACCCTGCATTCGCTCTCTTCCTCCGACCCTCCATTCGCTCTCTGCCTCCCTCCGTTTACTCTCTTCATCTTTTTCAATTCCAAATTGCTAATATTCTGTCTAATGTATTAGATGAAGATAATTAAGATTTTACGGCACACTTTATAGGATGGTCAGTGCCAGTGGTCATTTGTTGTCAATACTAAACTTCGGTACCATTTGTAAATTATTAGGCCTGCGTACGGGAAGACTAATATTGTAGAGATAAATTGACTATTTTTTACGTACCCTTATGTTACAAGACTATAATTATATTGAGGTTCTTTGTGAATGATCAGATAAACTTGTGGCATTTTTAATACGCGTACGGTACGCGTACGGTTGTTTAGTGTAGTTTCCATCTGAGACCATTATTGTAACTTGCCTTGATGTATTTTGGTCAAATCTCAAACGATGCATCATGCCTGTATATGTATTAGAGGAATACAGTTAACATACCTTGATATATTTTTGATCAAGGTCGAAGCTGCTCGAAGGATATCAGTTACCGCTTTAACGACGGGAACTTTGTTCGTACTCCTATCAACCGTAACGAGGTTTGAAATTGTTACGTCTGACAGCATGCTGCAGAGTGCATACAAATCCAGCCCTGCAGGATACAAGAACATGCCCCAAGGATTTACGTAGCTAGATGTAAAAGCAATCAACGAAATATTAATAGTGTAGAAATCTCAGTGAGAGACAAAAACGTAGCTGGGAGATTTTCACTCTACATTTGGAAATAAACTAAGGTCATATAACTACGCATCACTTCTATAATTATGGCAGAGTGAGTTTCAGTGACGTCCACTGTGCTTATTCCTGAGGTCGCACAGCTGAGGAAAGTCCAAGCCCTTGTCCACAATATCGCAGATTTTGTCATTTAGTTTCCATCTGAGATCAATTGTCACTATTTGGAGATAGAGCAAGAAACTCGTTCACCTCAGATGGTTGCACAATGTTCAAACATGCGATCATTGGCTATCCTCGCAAATGGTACATTTCGATTAGACCAGAGAGCGAGTCCTTTATGCGAACATTTAATCGTCGTGCAAAGGAAGGAATTAGAAAAGAACATTAGCAACAGATAAAGAGTACCAGAGAAACAGACAGATAGAGAGACGCAGAGAAAGACAGAGAAAGACGGAGAGAGACAGAGACAGAACGACAGACAGAGACAGACAGAGACCAGCTTCTGAAATTCTTTCATCCATTGCTTACCCGATCATTACAGTAACGGCGAAAACGACGACTGTTAGTATTGGTCGTTTAATTGTATCTGACTTCTGGACGGGTTTCTTAGATACTTTGCCTCCGCAGCAGCCACATTTCCGACAGCAGCTGAAGAAACAGCATCCACAGCACATCACGATGATGTACACGACGCCAAAGATCACACAGACTACGATGCATAGATCGTTATCTATCATATTTTGTACTCAACTCGTCATAAATTCTGAAATGATTTTATAGGACGATTAACACTTGATACATTTAACGAGGAATTTGAATTATTACTAACTAACTTGTCAAATACAAAAAAGAAATTTTCCTGTTAGTTTACTAGCCTATAACATTGATTTACTACAAACTCAGGACCATTTTCTAACCCACAATTTTGTAAACTGTATTTTCTCACACCATTTCTCCCCGCAATAGCCTAGGCTAGGCCTACTTCGTTCCACTAGAATTACTGATTCTTCCGCAACGTTATAATAGACAACGTTTTTACTAATGATTGGCCCAAGCTGGTCGACTCCTCCATTATTACTAGTGACATATCAGATCACCTACCTACCTATTCTGGCATGGATTGATCATGCTCGATCCATGTACACCTAATGGTAAATCTGCTCACACTACTCGCCCGCTAAAATTGTATGAATCCATAATGAATCCATGGAGCAGTTTAGTAAACTGTTATATCAATTGAATTGGACCCGTCTGTCGTCTGCTTGTGCGAATGAAGACCTTAACCTTGCGTACAGCATGCCCTGTTTAAATTAAAGAGCTATTTAAAAATGCGTATTGTAATAGCTAGTAATCTCAAGATTTCTACAGCGCCCAAGAAAGCGAAGTCGCGGGAACCAGCTTATTCACAGGTGCTTAGTCAAAACCAAATCGATGGGTGGGAGGGTCAAAATCAGCTCCAGGTCAAGATACAAAGGGTTAGGCAGGCAGACAGTCAGAAGACTAAGGTGGTTGGTGTTTAGAATTGAGACGGCGAGGGAGGTAAGGGAAGAGGAAGAATCAGGAAAGGATTTGTGAAAGAGCAGTTTTACAGTTTTGAGTGAAAGACATGTGCAGAGTTAGCAAGAGGTGAGGTTTTGGCGAGTTCGTAGGATGGAACAGATATTTTGGCGCAATTCTGGTGGGAGTTATTCCGGAGAGGCGGAACAGCAATGGATATGCAGCGACTTGCAAATGTTAGTGATGAGGTGACGGAATGGCGGAGAAGGTGTTACGGTGGAAGAGGAGCGGGCACGGTTAAACGAAATGGTTGGACCGTGAACAACTGACGGATAGGAGGGATGGGAGGATTAAAGTGTGTTGAAGGTAAGTGATGTGACTTTGTACTGTATTCGTTCAGATAATTCAAGCCAGTATGTAAATGCGAATGTTTCTGGATATTTGTATGACACCATCGTACATTTCAATCTCGTAATGAATTGCAAGCTAATGCCATGCACAACTTCAAGAACAGTCCAAGAAATCATTCTCCAAAGATGACGTAACTCAACAAGGAATTTTCGCATAGCGTATGCGCTAAAGGCCTACTTAGAATTAAACCTTATTGGAATATGCAGAAAAGGATCGCAGTTTTTAACCATAAAAGATGCGTTTAAGTTTCTTCAAGACGAACAAGCATGTCGTCAGTTACCACCGTGTAGGCCTACAAGAATGATAAATTAGCTCATGAAAAGTAAACATTCATGTTAAATGAATATTGTACATGCCAACTTTGTGAAACTTACTTTGAGTGAATCTAGTGCAAACATTTTCGCTGTGGCGCTGATATCAGACGTGGCTGTGAGTGAGGAATTTGAGAAGAACATGAAAATGTCAGGTACAACTAAAAATCAACAAATCATGTTTGTGACACTTAAATCGACAGAATAAAGAGCTATAGTAAAATAATAAAAAAAATCTTTATTCTAGAAATGCATCACATAGCCTAGGCCTATATTTAGATATTTCTTTCGTATCACAGACAGCGTAAGGTGCTTATAATAGACATACAATCGTTTATGAAAATTAGAAAACGTTAACCGCTAATTAGCTTTTCAGCTTAAAAAGAACTTTCAGTCTATCTACATGTAGGTCTTCAGGCAGTCGGAAATAAAGTGTCTTAAAAGGGGCTTTGGAAATGTACATATGCATTATGTAGGTTTAGGCTACATGCCTATACGTGTACATAAAGGTGCTCTATATACGTGGAATATTACATAGGCCTACACTGTTCTTCATTCGGCACCAACGCCTTTGAAACAACGCGGTGTCATTTACAAAGTGGCTAATGCCTATAGATTTTGTGAATAAGTTTTAGTGGCATACCAGACACACTTGCTATTGTTGCTGGCGTAACGAATATCTTCCTCTCTAATGTAAGTATGAGTGAGTAAATCAAAATGTAAATAAAATACTGAAAAATGTTTCTGCTTGCCTTAAGGCAAGACAGAGCCTCGCTAACCTGGGAAAAAACTAATTGTATGTTTTCTAATTCCTCGAGAAATGTTTCACCAAGTTGTAGTCTTAACTGTCCGCATGAAAAGTAGAGCGCTAAATAAATTACTCTGTTCGAGTATGAGCTTTAAAATTAGTAAGCCTAGTTACAGTACAGTAATTATGCATTTGATTTTTTACGTATTGCGCCTTTTAAGATACCTCTCAACTGCAAAATGTAACGTGATGTTATGTAACAAAACATTGGTAGGGCCTATAGCCGCTAAAGCGCATCTTAGGAAGCCAAGACGTTGCGGATTGTTGTACAAGTGTGATCATTTGAATTGATGTGAATGTTAAAGTCGCCCGCTAGGACTAGGTCGGTTGTAGATTAGAGTCTTCAAATAGCCTAACTACTGCTATGTAGAATTATTAAATAGTATACTAACGGTAGTCGTTGAGCGCTCCTATAAATGTGACTCCACCGGACGGTAGGACCACTTCCAAGAACTGATCTACAATCTTATACAGGTATCGAGACCAGTTGAGCATACTACATCAAGTGAATCCAGCGTTAGGTTGAACTGGGCATCGACTCCATGGGAAGCGGACACCACAACAAACATCGCGCAAACAAAGCAGCTCCAGAATTTCATTTCTGTTTAGTTCCTACAGCTTCGTTTCTTTGTTATTTGCATTGTTCTTGTTTGGTCGGATCTTAGTAAATAAAAGCGCGATTTCATGCTGTGAATTTGCTGTGATTTGCGCCCATTTTTACAAATTCCTATCGTGGATTTTGAACGTTGTTGCCGTTAATTTGAACTATCCATAGGCATCAACTGCAAGACACATATTACGGGCGCCTAACTTTCCTAAATCAAGGTTTCTCGTGCGCCATTTAGATAGATAGCCAGATACTACAGCTATTTTATCAAATGGTTGATGAGCATGGGCATGTTACCAGAACCTCGTGAAGTATCGAAACTACAGAAATTTCGTCCGTAGGCCTATTGCAATAACACGTATGCTAATGGCGCAGCGTCAGAACAATGAGCAATCAGTTAGGCCTATTAACAACTACGTCGCGCTGGTTTCTGGTCACAAAGATAGTTACGGTAAAATACAATAGGCCTATATACAACACCATTGGTATTTTACAATGTCTGCTCACAGTTGCCTAGAGGTGCACTTCCAAGGCCGACAACAGGAAAACACAAAAACACGTAAAACAGGTTTTTAAAACTTTTGTGATATTGTACAATTTACAGTTCATCGATAGTTGACTCGGTCGATCGAGTGAATATAGTCTACAGAATCGATATTTTAGAAAATGACACTAGTAAAACAATATTTACGCTAGAAAGTGCTATTAATCGCTGTTTTAGATAGCCTACATCTAGACTAAATATCCTTGTGTAAACCAATAGTCTTCACCCGCGATAAACAATCATTGCACTGTACAGATGACAGAAATAAACCGCGCATAAACAATATTTTTAAATGCTTCGAATATTGACATGCGAAGTATAGATTCCAGTCAGTCCGGTTTTTAGTGCCAACGTGTTTCGCTTCATGTGCGAGCGCTTAAGCCTGTTCAAGACGAAAGTGTAATACGTCGTCCTTACCGATCGAAAGGCAAGCTGAAACGTTTGCCTCAATTGTATTTCGCCAGGTGGCCCAACCAGTTAACATCTAGCAACAAATATACACCGTGTCTCAAAATAAACTGTGCAAAATTGTTTCTGTCAGAACTTCGTCAAATTTCCACCTATTTTAATAATTTTTGGTAGGTATATGGAAAAATAGCTGAAATTTTATGCTATACATAAATTTCCTACCTCACCTGACTCATGTCACCGCATTACCTTGTTAAACACATATGTACCAATTTCTTATATAACGCTTAAATTTTTTACATGCAACAAACTATCTGACGACTTAATTAGCACGCAGTAAAGTAAAATATGGTTTACTTAGCAGAGTTTTTAATTGTTATGACAGATCTGCTTAAAAGTGTTAGAATTGGTGCTCGAAATGTGCCCCGCTTACACGGACACAAGCGCTTAGACGGCGACTCCACTGGCCGATAGCAGCAACAACGAGCGACTGGTCAAAGCGCACCTACTCGTCGATCAGACACGTTTTGAGTTCGTCGACGTTGGCTATTCTGGAGCTGTAAACCTTTTCCTGCAGCACACTCCATTATGCTATAGTCAACTGGGTTAAGATCCGATGAATTCGGCGGCCACAGTGTTGGAGGTATGAAGTCGGGCGTTTCTCGCTCCAGGAAAGAGACAGTGTCGCGTGCTCGATGCGCCGGGGCGCCATCATGTTGAAAGACAACAAACTCGCCCTGGGATATCCGGCGTATGTCTGGCAGTAGCTTCTGGGCAAGAAGGTTGTCGCGATAGTAGGCCACATTCACTTTGACACCCGGCTCGATGAAATGGATTTCAGTGTAGCCAAGTTTCGAGACGCTAGTTGTTAAAATTTAAGCGTTATGTAAGAAATTGGTACATCTGTGTTTAACAAGGTAGTGCGGTGACATGAGTCAGGTGAGGTGGAAAATTTATCTATAGCATACAATTTCAGCTATTTTTCCATCTACCCACCAAAAATTATTAAAATTGGTGGAAATTTGACGAAGTTCTGACAGAAACAATTTTGCACAGTTTATTTTGAGACACGGTGTATAAGCCATCTATTGGACTAACATTTCATGCTACTCATGCGTATTTCAAAAGTAGCGCTATTAACTTCTGTTCTTTATTTATATAGCGCCACTCTGTAGCGACGAAGTATCAATCGACGGTGCTTAGCAACCATTGCTCGTTTAAAGTCGCCATAGCAACCACTGCTCGTTTAAAGTCGTCACATGGCTATTGTACTCAAATTTGTACACAGCGCGAAGCATCGACACCATTGACTACTTTCTTGAGCACATGTGTCTACTAGCCTACACGTGCCTGTCTAAAGTGAGGTCAAGGAGTAATGAATTAAAGTGCACTGTAATCCAGTATGTCTTCGCAATGCTTAATTACTCCAAGGACAGTATCACTGTATGAAGAAAGGATTAGGCTGAGGACTACTGTCACGATTCAGAGAGAATGTTACCAGATAGCCAAGGCGAAGGTGATTAGAATTCCGACGATAAAAATGTGTGATTGATAGTAGCACAGGTATGGCATAGGATCAGAGGAGCAAATGTATTTGCAAATGTATCTTTGTCGTTTCGGGATACAAACATTGAATGGAATGCCTTAGAAGAAATATTACCAAGCGACTTCTGCGTCGCCGGTGTTCATATATCAGACTGTCAGGTGTTTCAACTAACACCGCGAAACTTAAGTCGAAATCCAAGGGTTAAAACAAACATAGTCCACGACTCAGTGAAGAGATTGTTGGCAGAAGGAATTATATGCATGTTTGAAGTTGAGATAGAAAGATGGAGAGATAGATAGATAGACGGACAGACATATATATAGAGAGAAAGAGAGAGAGAGACAGACAGACAGACAGAGACAGAGACACAGAGAAGAGAGAGGACCCAAATCAAAGTGCAGGTGCCCTAAATGCGATCGACACCTCAGAATGGCTATCATAGTACGAAGTGGAATTCAATTCTTTGGCGATCAGGTGTCTGTACTGCAGCAGGAATAAGCGCAGGATGAGGAGCAGGACATCTTTGTCTTCGGCGCAGAACGTTCGCTGTCGCAGACCGTGCACTTGCTGGCGCAGACAGATGATGGGACAGATGGTCCAGCAGCTGATGCAGCAGCTGCGGCCGTTGCATCTACTACGAACATGTCTTTAGCTGCCTCCGCAACTGCCTCTGTCGTTATCTTTAAACGGCCGCCTGCAATAAACAGCAGCAAGTGTCGCGATACAATGCAGTAGTAGTATTTTCCAGCGTCTAACGATGTCTTATGGCGCCGGGGCCGTTGACTTTACCTTACCTATTCAACAACGGAGGTACAATACAAGTATAGACAAGGCGTTTATACGACATCAAATGAAGCGACAGAAACAAACACAACAGTACAATAGAGCATATATTTAAACAGAGTAATGCATAACACTTGTGATAAGAAGAAAGGCAGGCCACGCAGATCGATAGAAGAAGAGCTATATCAGTGAAACTACCATGTAGGGCCTGTAGGCCTATATACGGGAAGCACGATAACATGCAAAATCCGGAGCATAGCATTGTACATTGAACGGTTCCTCTCACTGCTCTTCTGGCATCTGACCAATGTGCGACCAACTGCCTCAACCTCGCCTCCTGATGTGTCCTCTGCCACTCCTAAGCCAATTATATATGGGCGTATCTATCGGTGTTCTATATTCTCACTCTGATTTGGCGGCAGTTGCACCCTATAGAACAATGTCACGACATCAAAGACATCTCAAAGCATCAAAGAAGGTCGTTCATTTTGTCTGATCGTCAATTGGCATCAATCAGTTAAAACTAAAGTTCTTTACGATAGCTACTTACTTACCTTCGCTCACGGTTAAATAAATATTACACGATGCCATGTACATGTACATATGTATGTATGTATTGGATATGTATGTAGGTATGTATGTATGTATGCTGTATGTATATATGTTGGTATGTATATATGTAATACCTATGTATGTATGTATGTATGTATGTGTATGCATTGTAGTATTTATGTGCATGTGTTTGCATGTATGTTGATGTACGTATGTATGTATGTATGTATGTATGCATGTATGTATGCATGCATTATAGTATGTATGTATGTGTATGTATAATAATAACAATAATAATAATAATGATAATAATAATAATCTTCGTTTAATATCTTCAGACTGACAACAACGCAGTATGATTACAAATCAGTACATGTTATGCGATAAATCTTAACTACTAACAGAACAGACAGCCTGCAATACACGGCGCAAATTGCAGCCTACAAAGCATATATGTTTATGTATGTATGTGCGCATACCGTATGTATGTATGTATTCTGTCGATTGCAGGTTGAAACCTGCCGAGCGAGCTCCGTATATCTACCATGAACAAGTTTATCGTGCATAATTGTCTAGCGTCTCAATTTCAGATGAACTGAAGTTGCGCTTGTAATGAATGCAATGAATTGTTATAAATGCATGTAAACGACTGATTGACCTGTTTCGCTCTCGACGCGTTCAGCCAGAGCTTCGTGCAACTGATCGATGTATCTGATCGTCTCTTCAATGACCGTCACCTGCAGGCAGAAATGCAATGCCATGCATTTTCTGTTCAAATAAATGCATCGTAATCGTAATCGTAACTGGTAATGTGCATGTGCCAGTTCATGGTCATCGTTTTTTAGACGCCTTGTATTGGTGTTAGTGTTGCTGTGATGTCGTGACTGTTATTACCAGTATTGTATTACTACTAAGGCTTAAGTATTAATTAAGAAATAAACACGTGTATAAATGATACTCAGGAAAGAGAGGCCAAGGCTAGGATAAGCTATATGCTTTTTCTTGGCTCCTGTTGCACTGTACTTGCTGGCTCATGACTGTAATAATACTGTAATAATTGTTTTTGTGCAATAAACACTTCATTCTCATTCATTCAGGTTGAATTCGCGCATTTGTCGGGCTCAAGTGATTTACCATCAAGTACAACATATTCAGCGACTCTAGATATTCTTAGATATATGTATGCAGATATATGTATACGATTCTTAGATATATGTATGCACTGTCGGCTGAGATTCAGTCTAGGTGGGGTCAGCTATTGTTTAAACCTGGTGCCATTAATTTTTCTATTTGTCTTTCAACCACAATCTAACGCACCAACATCTACGCTTAATTTAATTAAGAGAATTATCGATTTAAATTCCATTCGATCTGACTGTGAATTGTACCTGCGCGTATATAATGTATTGTTTCTTTTAAAATGAATAAAAATTGGAAACAGTTTTTGAGCAAAGTCTTCAGTTCGAAGTGATAAGCAGAATAATGACGTAATATAGACAAGTTATTGCAGGCTGCACTCCACTCCTCTCAGGACCAATGACTCATTGCCTCCCTCGTATTACTGTTTCTTAGAGCCACTTAGTAAGTGGTAATAGATAGCACTGGAAAGATATTCACATTACAATCGTCCTTTGACGTAATCACGCAGCTGATGCCGTCGTATATTCTGGACAACCACCGATTGACAAATGTCTCTTCAGATGTCATTATGTTAAATACGAGATCCAGAAAGTTATTAAAAACGACAGGACCTGCTGAGAAGATGATCTATCAGCCAGAATATCATGAATTAGAAAAGAACAAGCTGTCAGCGCTTTATTATCCGCTCAGCATGACCAGCGCCATCTCCGAGAGAACACACAGATACACACTGGGCCGACAAACTTACTTCGTTTTAATGTCGACGTCTATCTAGATGGCATAAACAGCTGATCATAGAAACGTTGCGAGCCTTTTCTTAAAATACTCATCCCCTCTGCAGGACTTCCAAAAGTGAAAGAGAGAAAGATAAGGGGAGAGGGAGAGAGAGAGAGAGAGAGAGAGAGAGAGAGAGAGAGAGAGAGAGAGAGAGAGAGAGAGAGAGAGAGAGAGAGAGAGAGAGAGAGAGAGAGAGAGAGAGAGAGAGAGAGAGAGAGAGAGAAGGAAAGAGAGAAAGAAATAAAGAAACAGAAGAAGGAGAGAGAAGGCGAGATATATCTAACGTTCTGAGTCAAACCATCATGGAAGCAGAAAAGGTAGCGACGATAACAAGGACGAAAGGAAGGCCAGAAAGGAGAGATAAAGCAGAACGAATAAAGAGCAAGATGCGAACAAAGCAACAATGGCAGAAAGCGCTTAAAGAAAAAAGTACGAAATAAAGTAGATAGAAATAAACAAAACTACGAAGAAAGACATAAAGCTAGAAAAAAATGAAAGAGTAAAGCTAGCTTAAGGAAGAAAAGAAATGAAGAAATGACGGAATGAAAAACTGAGAAAAGAAAGATGATGAGATAGGAAAGATGATGAGAGGGGAAAGCAGAAAAGAAGAAGCAAAGGAGGACGAAGAGGACTGCGTTTGAACTGATACAAAAACACGCAGTAATTCACACAGCAAAAATTTACACTCAATAACAATAAAGGATAATAATAATAATAATAATAATAATAATAATAATAATAATAATAATAATAATAATAATAATAATAATAATAATAATAATAATAATAACAATAACAATAACAATAACAATAATAATAATAATAATAATAATAATAATAATAATAATAATAATAATAATAATAATAATATTAACTCAGCGGAGGACGAGGCCTGATTTCCTAGGAATAACATACCAACAAATTAATATCTAAGCCCCCGAGGGATCATATGCACCTTGGGGCATAAAATAATAATAATAATAATAATAATAATAATAATAATAATAATAATAATAATAATAATAATAATAATAAATATAATAAATATAACGAATAGGGCCCATTCCAGACAATTTCTACACTGTAAATAATGTTGAAGTCCCTGAGGGATCCTGTTTCCCTCGGGGCATTAAGAAAAAAAATTATAACAACAACGGCAGCAGCAACAATAACAACAAAGACCATTTCTATGGCACTGTAACCGAGCCCTGCCGTTACAAGTGCGCCTACACAAGCTACTCAAATGCACACACCTGCGGCCACAAAGGATGAAAACTGCAGAATAGAGCGCACTTATGAAAGAGTACAGTGTATGCAAACCTTCGGTATTCGTTTTTTGTGGCGACTGGAAGCCAATACAGGAACGATGTTGAGAAGCTTATTATACTCCTGTTGCTGGAGACTTCGAATGTAGACCTGACGGTACTTGCGACAGACTCTCCTGCCAGCATCCTGTCGCTGCTGTCGTCGAGGATCAGACTGATGGCAGTGCTTGCTGCTGAGGCGGCGATGGAGACAGGGATGCGGGAGACAGGATGGACGCATCCGACGAGCAACGGATAAGGCGGTGGTTTTGTGATCGACAGCGGACGACGTGTTCGGGTCTCGAAGTCGCCCATCCTCTGCGCAACAAGTCAACATCTTAGCCACTCTGCATAATATATGCACATACTAATTCGGTATAATTATACTGAGGCAAGACATCAAACACAACACAATTAATTGTAGTACAGTGCATAGTCATGTAGTGTGTCATGCACCAGGTTATGAAATGTGATGTAATGCCATGTAAAGATGACAACGGTTAGTACTGCATCGGACATGGGCGCCCACAGGTTGCGGCAAAGGTGGCGCTTGCAACCTAGATTTTCATTCTAAATATGCGAAATTAAAAATATCATACATTTTAAATAATACATTAAATTAAATAATACATTTTAACTAATTAAAATTTAGGTTATGCTAACATCTTAATATCTTACTTACTAGCTTATAAGAGAAAATCTAGTCAAACGCCTGGTTGATTTCACAAAGGCCCTTCTACACGATACATCTATCATAAGAAGGCTTTGAACAGTGTCTTTAGAGCGCCAAATATGGCCATTTGCTTTCTGAAGGTATGCAGTTAAAAGACACGGACAAGGAAAGCCCTTCATCAGTTTAGCTGCATGACGGGTTTAATTGACACAATAGACAAGAAGATACTCTCTACTAATGAGAAGAAGTGTGTACTTTTACACCTCGGCTTCTCCCTTCCTTAAACTATTATTAATAATAACAGATGTCTGGTACGCGAAGGGAACTGGGCATTGGGTCAATTAGAGCAAGAACGATTTGAAGCAAGACTATATGAAGAAACGAAATACAGCCTTCACGTTTCAGTGTATCTGCATAGACCCGACAATTAGAATGAAAGATTTTCTTAAGTATCACAGACTCATTAATTTCCAAAAGTATCATTTGACAATGATATTGCTGATCATACATAAGCGTTATACGAAATTTTGATTCTCTACAGATAGCTGTTGAAATGTTATCTTCATGCTGATAATCCCGATACTACAATACTACATGTATGGCAACAATCGGCATAAAGTTCGTAGCGGTTGCTTTGTACCCTGATGTCACGTGTGGTACTATTTATTACCATATAGTGTTGGTTCAGTCCATATTAATCAAGGCATCTGTCTGCTGCCTGTTCGGTCCAAACGATTGACCATCTCCTGCAGCTCGGATTCTTAGTCCGACAACAGCACAATGTCATCACACATCGCAGATTTGTAATTCTTCTCCTTCCTATTTGAATTCCATCTCCAGAACCATCTGGATCCTCCCTCATAACCGTCTCCGCCATGATGTTGAATAGGTATGGTGCGATCACACAACCCTGCTGGAACCCATTCTTAATACAGAACTATAGGGTTATAGTACACCGGCTACTCCTATTCTAGCTTGTTGTCCGGCAAGCAGATTAACGATGTGAACAGGGTATCCCATGTCAATCATGCAGATAGATCCCCTCATGTGAGACAAAAGCCTTCTGAAATCAATAAAGCACATGTAGAGAGCCCGCTAATGCTGTCTAGTCTCCTGCATGATATTCTAAGAGTTTTGACCTGATCTCGTGTTCCTCTGCCTCGGCGAAATCCAACTTGTTTATTTGCTTCCTCTGATTCTGTCTTCATTCTGAATCTTTCTAATATAATCTTGAGGATGTTTTTACTAGCGTGAGAGACCATAGCTATGGTCCGGTAGCAATTTAGCAATTCCTATTTCATCTTATTTTTGTTCATCATCATTTCTCTGCAAAGATATAATCACTCTCATCTTTGTCGTCGTTTTTCGCAACGACTTCTATACCAATCACTCTGAATTCTCAAAAAGGTATTCCATCACCGCCAATAACGTCATTTCTCCTCATCATCTTTATCTACCAGGATGTAAACCCGACTGTCATCCGAATCACAATTATTGCCTCCGTCAGTATAACTTTCGTCACAATAAATCTGTCATCTTCGTTCGTTCTGCAGTCAATGTTTGTGTTTGACTATTTTAACATTTGACTGGAAGAGTTCGTTATTGCTTCGTTGCTTGTCATTTATTTGGTGCTCCATCAGTCACCCGGGAGAGGAAGGAAGCTGGAGAGGGAGAGCGAGACAGGACCGGCGGGTAGCCAGATGCTGCCGCTGGGCGAGCCTTCTTATTTGCTATGTCCTTGCGTCGTTGCCTATCATTTGCCTCCCGTCGAAACCGATATCACGTACGGCAGCTCAGCGAGGCGTCACTATGGCAACGGTTTCCAATAAAATGCCGATAGGCCGTCGGCGACTGAGATGATGATGACGACGACGACGACGACGACGCTGATTACGACGACGACGAGAGCGGAACGCCGTTGGAGGGAGTGGTTGGCTAGAAAGGCGAAGACGAAATGATTTCAACGAGAGTGGAATGAAGAGAGGCTCCTGACCTGAGCAAAGACGGAGAAGAGGAAAAGGAGGAGGAGGAAGATGAGAACGAAGATGAGGAGGATGATGAGGAGGCGGTTGCCTTGTAAAAGCGACGAAGGATGAGATGTAGTCTGCTGCGTTTTATGAAATTATCCGAATGGAAAAAGTGATTAGAATACGAGATGCAGAGGTCATCCACATCCTATCATATGTCTCTTTCTCTCTGTCTCTGTCTCTCTGTCTTTGTCTCTCTCTCCTTCTTTTACTCCTCCTCTTCTTATCTTCCCTCCCCCATAGCCTCTCGTTCTGGCATCGTGTTGGTCAGTGTATCTCTCTGGTCTTTTAGTCTCTGAATATGTAAATACGTCCTCTCTTTCGCATTTCTTTTTCATCTAAAACCTGCCTTGATGACAATGAATGAGCATTGATAAATGCCATTGTCTGCATTCGGTGAAAGAGCCAGAAAAACTAATTATCACATACGATACTCGATATGATATCATCTATAAGGCGCTATACGATACCCTGTTAATTATTTTAGAATACAGACGAATCTCCTTAGCCTTCATTCCACCGAAAAACACCAGGGACACTGCGGTTTGTTTTGTAATGGCGCTGTATATAAATAAATCGTACCTTATATTACGTTGCATCAAACCACAGCACATTACAACGAGTAGGCTAGTTCGGTCGTGCCGCCTATCACAGTTACACAGTACACACCTGCAAGGACAGGTAGGTGCTTTCATGTGTAGGCTATCAGGCAATTAGTTGTAGCGTTGGGATTTGAGGAAATCCTCTCAGGTTGTGCATATTTAGACCATGCAGTCTCTGTTGAGTTCACGTGACGGGTCTGGAATTCGAACCCCTGAACCACCAAGGTGAACAGCCGATGCCTTATCCGTTCGACCATGGTGCAACGACGTGTAAGGCAAATACAGACAGTCGCCATTTTATTGGTGTGGTATAGTTTGTCGCCATTAGAACTTTCTCTGCATCAGTGGTTGAAGGGTCTTCGTGCTCAATGCAGTTATGATCGCATCAACCTATATCGCTGGTTCTTTTCTATTGTATCAATAGCAGCGAAGACAAAATGTGTTGCAAATACCGCTGAAGCGTTACACAATGAGCCACATAGACTTCAGGTCATGGATGCCACGAAATTATAGCATAATGAAACGCAGTAAAGATGAAGCATGCGCATATATAATTATTTTATAGGAATTCTGTCATATATACGTATACACAGCCTTAATGATCATGCACTTTAACAGCATTATTGTTGTATTTACGTATGCATGTGATTATCTACCCGTGTCTGATCAATATCATGGTTAGGGTCGAATATCTTTTATATACATTTGAACTACATATAAAAATACCTGAAATAAAACATAAAAATAGTGAATGGCTGAGGGGATTCTGAAGAATTTGTGTTCCAATTGGCAATCAGTCCAAACTGTACACACATGATTAGAATTTGCTTCGGACGGTAATGGCCGTCAGTTGGATGGTACAGAATTCTATAGCCTTTCATCTCTAAGAGTGCCCCAAAGGCTGTTCGAATAAATTGAGCCCCATGGATAGAAGCGCAGTCACCCCAAGAGCCACTTATATGAATTTTGAATTGGCACATAATGAGGCCCATTCGTGTAAGTGACATGCTGGCAGATCTACCGCAGAGAGCGAATGCGGGAACAAACGCTTAAATAGCAGACGGCAAATACGAATGTAATATGGCATGATAATTACATTGATAGCAGTAAATTAATTCGGAATATACTCACGGATACCAACCAAAAACGCAGGCATATATTATATACTTGTATGCTATACGTTAACTAAGCCTCGGTCAACCGAGTCATGCATGGATATATATATATATATCTATATATATATTATTTCAGAAGACTGCATTGCACGCTTGCCAAATACACGAGAGCTTTGGTGGCGTGCTGGCCAATTACGTAGGTACACAGAGGCGCTGGTCTATTATACATAATATATAAATGCAATATATATATTAGTATATATATATATTTATACAAGTAGCCATGTCGCGGGATCTCAAAATAGATTGAGGCTAAATGTAGGATATACATAGATACGTATATGTATGTGTATATATATATATGTGATGCATGCATGCATGGGTGGTGTATTTGGTGTAGCCTGTGCATTCGTCATGTATATTTATAGCTTAGTATAGTGACAGAGCCCGCGGTGCCATTGTGAGGCGTATACCGTATCATACGTCACGTATATATATATACTGATATATCTATGCAAGCGTATGCATGTATGCGTGACGTACATGTATGCACTTGCACACTGTACAACACAAGCACAGAGATATTTATGGGAGGCCCTCAGTATAATATATCCTATGTGTCGTTCTTCTGAACGTGCAGTAATGGCTTTCTCGGTCCTGGCCTTCATTGTTGACGAGACCGCTAATTCATACGACGTACAATTACATGGCTCTTGGTTTGGCAGCGTGGAGCCTAAGATCATAGGAAGGCGTTGCACTGGGTGGGCGCACCTACAACCACACGCACTTGTGCAAAGCCAATGGATTGGGCAAACAACGGTGCTGTAACTACGCTTCAGATAGCACGAGTCAAGATGAAGCCGAATGAGACAAAAGTATAGACAGGCCTAAGTAATGGTTAAATTATTATATGCATACATTGCATCCTATGCATCATATTGAAACAACCAAACCTTCTCTGTCTCAGCCCATGTATATCTGTCTCTATCTCTGTCTCTTTCTCTGTCGCTGTCTCAGTCTCAGTCTCAGTCCATGTACGTCTATCTGTCTCTGTCTCATTGGTTAAGTCGTTCTGAAAAACCTATAATCGCGACTTGTAATCGCCATCTCAAAACCTAAGTCTGCATTTACTAAACTATGAAAGGGCTAAATATATATATAGTCCTATGACATAGTGTTTGCAATTGCATGCCCAAAGGCCATCCTTTACTACCAACCTGTATGACATACACTGTAGACTTTGCATATATATAGGAAGCAGGCCCACGAATAACATATGACCAAAAGTACACAAACGGAAACATTTCAAGCCGTTTCGCAAACACAAGAACTAAAATGGCGGCTGTAGATCCAACGTACACACACTAACATACCTACACACAGACACACACACACACACAGACACACACACACACACACACACACACACACACACACAACACACAACCACGCATTTGAGATAAGAAATAGGCTAATGATATAGGAAGAAAATGGAAATAGGCATCCAAGAGAAGCGGAGTATGATGGTCTTTGAGCATTGAACCCTCTCTCTTCGCTCTCTATCCTGTCATCTATATTACCGACTTCTGTTAACAGCTTCTGTCCTTCGAGGCCCTGCTTTCCTCTTATCCTCTGAGGCTCTCCTTGATTGTGGTATCACATTATTCGCTCTGTCCTGCCTCCCCCCAGTCCATTCTTCTCTTTCTCCCGTCTCCTATTCTCTACTGTCCTTTCAACTCCTGCACTATGTCCTCCTCTCTCTCTCCTCTTCTCTCCTCCTCTCTTCAGTCGATATGACAACTTTAATGGCGTCCTTAAAATCCACGTGTTTGTGTGAATAGCTCCGATGCCATCGTATCACTCTCCAACAATCGTCAATCGTCTATTATGACTGAAATCGACCACAATGTACTTCCACTGCTCAACCGACTTTCAAAGGAAAGCTAGTGCGAATAAAACGATTCATATAGCGCATTTTTCTTTCGACGCACGTTCCGAACAACAAACAGAGTTTCTGGTAGATTACCTTCCGACATTTTCCTTCTTGGCGTCCACCGAAAAGCGACGTCAACGACGACGACGGTTTCTAAATATACGGCGGGCGCTTCACTGGACTCGGCGGCAACAACGGACGACTGGACCTGCTGCCGGCTCAGTAGCCACGAAGGCATCGTCGTCGTCGTCATCGTCGTCGTCGTCGTCGTCGTCGTCTATGTACACATGAGGCAGCTAGGCAGGCAAACATAATAGGTCCATCGATACGAGGCAGCCAGCGTCCGCGCTGCAGGCCCCTCGCCCTCATTGAGTATTCATTGCCACCGCTGCAGTTCCGGAATGAGGTCGTCATGAATATTCAGACTTTGTTTGACCAGCAGCAGTAGCCCCAGGGAGGCAGTTCATGGACAAACGCATTGCGTACTGTAGGCATTGTGAATGGTACGCGGTTAGTAATCGTGACTTGTTTTTGGCAGTACCAATGATGCCTTCGTCATTGTAGCCGAGCCTTCTGAAAGTCTGCTGTTCTTGCCGGTCAATGTGCGGAAGGGATTCGGTGGCTGGCCGGGGTAGACTGTCGGAGGGGACCGGGAATCATGTTTAGGGTCGAATCGTCCTCTCTTCTGCTACCTTCTGCTCCTGATGTTCCTCGTTCTCTTCCTCCTTGTTCTTTTCCCCTTCTTCCTCCTCCTCCCAATCCTCCATAATCACTTCCTCCTCCATCTCCTCCTCCTTCATAGCTTTCTCTTCCCACCGCATCTCTTCCTCCCGCTTCTTCTTCTATTCAGCGTTACCGGTTGCAGAGGCAGAGGCAAGCTGAGCGAACTGATGATGATGGACATTGCTTCTACAGGAACGATGTTAACAGTGGACACTGAAACAGAATCGATCGTCGCAGAAGGATAATGCATGGCTTCCGCTGTGCATAAATCCATGCGTGTTATATATATATATATATATATATATATATATATATATATATATATATATTCATTGCCGAATTTTCCTTTGAGTCCAACCCTACTATTAAAACTACATGCAATGACCGTAGATCTATTACATCTAATGGGCTAAATAAATTTTCAGAGGCACTGAAAGAGGAAAGCTGGGATCTAGTAGCAGAACACTCTCTACAAGGTAGGACTAACGAAGCTTATGACTGCTTCTTCCAAAAATATAAACGGCTTTATGATAATGCTTTTCCACTTCAGGAAAATCGCACAAGCAAAAATAATAAGTTAAGGAATCCCTGGATGACTGTGGGTCTACTAAAATCTACCAGGAAAAAAAACCGACTATATATAAAATACCTTAAAAACCCCACTATAGACAATAAAAGCAAGTTCACTATCTATCGAAATAAATTCAAAGCTTTAAGAATAGCCGCTGAGCGAAATTATTATGCAGAAGAATTTTTAAAACACCATAATGATCTTAAATCTACTTGGAAATTAATTCGCTCTGCCCTTCAGCTGGATAATAAGCGCATGAGAATTGACTCTTTGGTAATTCACAACGTTACTGTCGATAACTCTGAGATAATAGCAAATTCATTTAATGAATACTTTATTAATATACCGAGAGATCTGGCTAGCAAATTACCTCCTGCATTGACCACGTTTGAGGATTACTTGCCTGCTTCCACCCAATCATCTATGGGACTTCTCCCTACCTCACAAGAGGAAATACTGAATATTGGACTTGGTATGAAAAAAACCCACTCAAAAGGATTGGATGACATTGACCCATATATAGCATTACCTAACCTGCACTTAATTGTATATCCACTAATGCTCTTCATCAACTCCTCTTTGCTAAATGGAATTGTACCGGATCAGTTAAAAGCGGCCAAGGTCATACCAGTATTTAAAAAAGGTGATAAGCAAAATTGTGAGAACTACCGACCAATATCCATATTACCTTTTTTTGCTAAATTTTTGGAAAAGGTAATGCACGATAGGCTTAGCTCCTTCATTAATAAAACTAAAACTCTCCATCCCTCTCAGCATGGGTTCCGGTCTGGACACTCTACCTTCATGGCGCTGATCGACATGGAGGATAAAATTTCTAAAGCCCTTGATAATAACGAATATGCAGTAGGGATATTTATCGATGTAGCTAAGGCATTCGATTCTGTAGACCATAACATACTAATTAAAAAAATGATTAATTTGGGAATTAGGGGGATTTTGATTAAATGGTTCAAAAGCTACTTAGAATCACGAACCCAAATAGTAAGTTGCAATGGAGCTTACTCACAACCGGGAATAATTTCCTCGGGGGTGCCCCAGGGATCCAACCTGGGACCTCTTTTATTCTTATTATATATAAATGACCTCGCACAGATTTCCACTTCTCTCTATTTTGTTCTCTTTGCAGATGATACCAGCATTTTTCAATCTGGTACATCTTGGGCTACCCTTATTAATTCTGTCAATGCGGAGCTTAGCAAAGTTAATGATTGGTTTGTCGCTAACAAATTAACACTCAACATAAAAAAGACAAATTACATAGTTTTTAAATCTTACAGGAAAATTAAGCCCATAATTGGTGAACTATCCATTAATAATGAACCTATTACCAAAGTGGACTCTATAAAGTTTCTGGGTGTCTTCATTGACAATCATCTAAGTTGGAAGGATCATATTAACTATATATCCTTAAAAATCGCCAAAAATATAGGAATAATTTCTAGAGTTTCTAAAATGCTTCCTATAAATATCAGACTGTGCCTATATAACTCCCTAATCCTTCCTTATCTCTCATATTCCAACTTAATATGGGCCTCAAATTACGATTCTCCTCTACAACGACTGGTAATATTGCAGAAAAGAGCAGTTCGAATGATAGTGGGGGCGGGTCGATCAGTTCATTCTAAACCAATATTCAAAGACTTTAACCTTCTAAACCTCAATCAAATTAAGACACTACAAATTGCCCAGCTGCTATATGCCTACAATCAGAAACTGCTACCAGCCTCCTTTGATGGGTATTTCATCTTAAATTCAGAGATACACGATCACTATACTAGAGGTGCTGCACTCTATCGACCAACCAAAGCTCGAACTAATCTGAGAAAATTTAGCATCAAGTCAGCCGGTCCGCGAATTTGGAATTCTATACCACTGGAAATCAGAAATGCGAAAAACAAGTTCACCTTCAAAAAGAACCTAAGATTGTTTTTAATTAATGAATAATTATCCTGAGACTTCTGCATCCCTGTGCTAGTACATATCCTGTTTGTGGACAACGGCGGAGTCAAATGTAAGAGTTTGTGTTCTTATTTTCTTTTGTTCCTTTAACTGCTGTTGCCAACAAATGAGTATGTATAGTCTTAGTCTGGACCCGTGGAAGCCAATTTTGTTGGGCTTCTTTTTGGGTTATATACTTGTTTTATATACTGTAAGCCTTATTAGTTAAGCGTTATTAGTTAGACTTAGTTAAGACCTAAAAAGTACCCATGCAGTTTACATATAACTGATGTTTACCAAATCATGTATCCGATATTGGATCTTTTCAGCTGCCATCATTTAATTTGCAATAGAAATAGCAGGGCTTCCCTGGATAGCGGGACTTCCATCCCTTTAGGGTTACCCTTTGCTATTCGCGACTAATAACCTGCTAAGTATACTGTATGTTAAATTTATATGGCAATACGTGATACGAAATTGTCTATTTTTACTAAAGGCTACTAAGTGCTTTCACTGTTAAATTGTTTCATACCAATGTGTAATTGTACTAGGCACTTCACGTCTATCGGATGCTCATAACATACTGTAATTGTCGTGAATACCAATAAAGATTGATTGAATTGAATATATATATATATATATATATATATATATCGGGAGATAGATGCAGTCTTTATGCCTTTATGGTCTAGTGATCGATGTCTATGGTTGGTGATTACTGGACTATGATAAATATGAACTGGATGAAATGTTTCTCTTACCGCTCTGTTCGCTTGACCAATTCGATTCGTATAATAGTGCATATGAAACAGACATTGAGACGCGGAGCTACACATGCAGCCGTTCGTTAGCCAGAGTAGCCTAAGCATTCATCCGCGACATCGTAATCGTAACTTCCCAATTTCTAAAGCGCGCTCGAAGCTAATTTACGAGCGCTGAAATCAAACCAACTTTTCCTTTTTTCCCTGCAGCACAGACATGGGAGTGTGAGTAGCTTCCGGATGCGTACATATGGCCTAGCTCATGTCAACTTTAAGACAGTGAGTTTCGGTGAGTGTAACGGTGTTCTGCGAGCCCTCCATTCGACGTAGCAGAGACTCTGGAAATATGTCGTTCTGTTTCTGCCACAGGCTGATTCGTAGGGAGACTAAACCGGCCGTAATCTCCATCTGAGATTTTCAATTCCGATATATTCTAACCTGACCTTAGATTAGGTCAAGGTGAGATGGGAGTGAGGCGAGTGAGGCAAGGGAGAGATGAGGTGGAAGAAAAAGAGGGGAGATGGATGACGGAGTGAAAGCAAGTGAAGAAGATGAAAGTATGGAGGAGGAGAAAATGTTAGCACTGAAAATGAGTCAGGCGAGAAAGAAGTTGAGAGACCGAGTAAACACCCTATTTCGGATTGACAACAGAAGGTGGATGAGTCGTTAGAGAAATGGTGAACTATGGTAGATATGAAACATTTAAAGTTTTGTTGCTAATGTGTTGCTTTGCTGTAGTTCTACGATTTTATATCGTGTTGCTTTTCGATTGGTATTACCAAAGGAAAATGACGTTTAATCGTAATCTGGAAACTTCTAAAGCGCCACGTAAAAGCTAAATCAGCGCAGAGGACCATCGAACGATCGAGCGCTGACGTGTAAACGCGATGCAGCTGGCACAAGAATCGGTTTTTGGAGGACATTTCGCCGAAGACAAAACGCGAGAAAGAATTAAAATGTCATTTACATGTAAAAAATGCGAAAATACGTTAAAGATCGAGTGGTGTCGATCTAGTGCTAACTCCTGTAACGGAAGTTGATAATGGATGGAATAGCAATCACGTCAATTCCAAGGAAGGATTATATTATACTCTTCCGACATTTTAACTAGGATTGTATTGGACCGATTGAGCCAAATCAGAGGCAGGTAACAGAATTATATTCCCTTTGTGTTGATGATTTATTTACACAATGGCCATCAGTGTCTTTGCTACGCTACTGATCGGGCATATGGATAGTGGGAGCCTGGGAGGGTTCGATTGTTCAAGAGCTTCGAAAGTCATTTGACCTACAAATTTTGACCACCTTCTGTTTTAACAGTGATTTCATCGTTACACTTTTAGCATAAGCTCTCCGAACGACCGAAATGTTAGATCGATAAAGGAAGTGATAAGAGTATTTAGTATGTTTTCTTTCTTTCCTGTTTCCAACAAATTTCGTCATGCGTGCAACAACAGAAGAAAACGACGACAGAGTGTTCAATTAAAACAAATAACACGACAAAAGTATTTAACGACGAAAGAGAACAATGCAAGGGTATTCGATACAACGTCTTTTATTTAATCACGGACTGATTCTGCAGTTACCAGGTATGACATGTAGCCTAAATAAATATCTAGACCTGACATGTAAATAAATATCTAGACCTAATAATGTGACCGGTATGCGTTTGAAGCTTGTTTTCGTCTACAACAATCAAGTGAGTTTACTGAAGGAGGAAAAGCACTCGCCGCCTTTCGAAAGACATAGACACTATATATACGCTGTATCACATGAATCATTCAACATGGAAAGGGATGGGCTGTGCGGCTAAAGGTCACCGGGAATCACTTGAAGCAGATTAGTTTAATAGTACTTCTAAAAGTGAAGTCAATTTTGGTTACGTCATATCGATTCCTGCTTATACTATTTAATACCCTATTCAATACGTGAAGTTCTTTAAGGGCGCTATGTCAATGTTTTGATATATATATACACATAATGATTTTAAAACGCCATTATTAGTATATAACTATATACTCATCGCCGTTATCATCATCATCATCATCATCATCATCATCATCATCATCATCATCATCATCATCATCATCATCATCATCATCATCATCATCGGCAACATTAGCGCATCCTCAAGTATACCATCACCAGTACCATTACCATCATCATTCTCGTCGTCGTCGTCGTGAACAATAATACAAAACGGTCGTCATCGGCGCCAACATTGTCGCAGTGTCTTCGTCGCCACAGTAGCAGTTGTCAGTTGTCATCAGTTGTGCAACTGTTCAATAGTTTGTAAGCTGGGCCTCGGTGGTTTGTGGTCATGTTATTGCTTTTGATGATGCGTTAGACTGTTAGTGTTAAGGAGACACTCTACGTCTCTTGCTGCCTTCACTCGGATCGTCTGTAATATCAATGCGATTACCTGTCTTAATTTCAATCATAATAAAATCGTCAATCATACTATTCCTAATGACATTCTCATATTTTCAGTATTACTATCATAATTGTAACCCCAAACTCAGCAACTATTCTCATTATTGTTCTAAACATTACTCCTTCTAATCTTCTTTGGTCAGTATCGTCGTCGTTATTATTCTCATATTGATAATGGCATGGCGATACTGACGAAAAAGATCAAATCATCTTCGCTGTCTTGAGTTATTCTGATAATCAAACTTGATGTCATCGGCATATAATAGTGTTGCCGCCTTCATGGATGTTGCACGTAATCATCATCAAGTTAAATACTCTATAGTTTGTACAATGTATATGAAGCAGCTTCTCAAACCTCACAAGCGCTGTTGTCGGCTGTTATTGCAAACATTTTTCATGACGATCTCTGCGAGGAGCACCTTAGAGACGCATTCCATAATAATAGTATACACAGTAATCGGGGTATAGGCCTACTCTGCATATTATATTAGTAGCCCAGTCAACGCTATTATCGTAGTTGTAATCACTCTATCATCATCGTCATACGCTTATGTCAAAGTGATTATCGTCTCCGTCTGCGTCACCATGTCATCCTAGCTATCACCGTCACAACCATAATTATTATTATCACCGTCGTCGTATTCATCGTCGTTTCTTCATCATCATCTTCGTGTCGTTATTGTCGTCGTCGTAATCATCATCAGAAGCATTGTTAACATAATTTCCCTATACTGGTTGTCATCATTGCAGTGGTCGTTGCCTCTGTCTGCGATTCGTCAGACGGCGCTGCCCTTGTGTCCTCCTGGCATGTGTAGCATTGTGACATCGATGAAGCACCTCTCCTCCGCCGACCTCGCATCATTCTTCCTCCAGATATCTCGTTCCGACTTCCGGCAGAGCCACTTGAACCAGAAGAACCTCCTCTCCATCATCAGCAGAATCGACAGCTGCTGCTGACGCCACAGGTTGCAACGCGTCACCCGTATCGTCTCGTAGGACGTGTTCATCATAGCGATCAGCATATTCATGAGCAGAATTACGGCGATGATGGCGTAGAAGATGAGTAGGACGCGAGCGAAGGTCGGATGGCGCGATCCGTGGTTCGTCTGCTTCTGGTCGAGGTCCGTAACGACGCTCATCATCCCGTAGAAGACCTTACTGATCGAGCTGAACCCGATCATCACCTTCATGGCGAACGAGAACCCGATCAGGACGATTGCGTAGACGGTCAGGAAGTAGATGAGATCGCGGAAGAACATCTTCTGGATCATGATCGAGAAGCGGCATGTTACCCTGCATCCGCGGGTGAAGAAGAGCACGAAGATCCACCCGAGGAGCAGCGACATGGCCAGGCCCATGTCCTGGTAGTCGTGCCTCAGCGTGTAGAGCAGGAACCAGTAGATGGTGAAGACGGAAAAGCCGACGGACACCATCCGATAGGGTCCATTTCCGGTGATCGTCCACTCGGATTGGACGCACTTGACCAGGCGCCTCGGGTAGCCCTGGCCGGTCATGAAGCTGATGCGGTAGGGAGCGCTGCCGAACAGGTCAAGCAGTTCAAGAACAAGGTAGATCACCGGCAGAAAGGTGAAAATGACGAATCCCATCCGAGGGTCCTGTGGAGAAGGGTGGGGTCGCATCGCGGCTGTCAGGTTCAGCGAGGAACTGAGGTAGGGGTAGAAAGCTAAGTAGGCGGGGGCCGTGGGTATGGCGACCAATGGAACGGAACTGGTGTTGATTTCTTCGACTGTAACGGAGGTCAGAATAACCATGTAGGTTAGGTGGACGACGAACCAGAGGATGTAGATCCAGCGATAGACGTCCCACTTCCTCGTCAGCAGAGTCTTTACCGGCTCCATCTCCATGAAGTCCTCGTCCATATCGTCGAGGCTGGCGTGCCTCGACAGGTGCTGGCTGTTGTGAGCTAGGATGTGCAGCACGGAGAACTTATTATAGACGCCGCGAGCGAAGCTGGCGATGTCCGTGACGTCATAGGTGACCCATGCGATCGATCCAAGTCTATTCTGAGGAATCTTGTAGATCTTCTCGAAGTTCATCATGTGACGGAAGAAACGAGAGTTCTTGGTCGTCGCCAGAGCCAGTGGAGTATATCCGTCGTTGTTACGAATGCTCAACAGCTCCTTAAACAAACTCACCTACACATACAACCAGACATCATTATTAGACCACCGTTACTACAACTATACCTTTCCTACTACTATTACTACCATCACTACTGCAACTACCACTAATAATAATTATATTCATAGTGGTTGCAATAGTAATAGTAGTAGGCCTAGTGGGGTGGTGGTAGTAGTAGCAGTAGTAGTAGCAGTAGTAGTAGCAGTAATAATAACATAAAGCCAATGTTCCAAAGCTCCCAGTTCCTAAAAGCCAGTAGGATAATTAAGACCTTATGGCAAAGGACCATAATGGTCGCTTGGACTGGATGTAAATACTTGGCATTGGCAGTGCCGGATTTAGACCTATAGCGAGACCCTAATCCATTAACGTTTGAGAGGCCCTCGATGCCTCACTATACAGTGAGCACAAAAACTGGCCGATAGTCACCTATTTGGCCAGAATGTCGAGAAATTATTATTGGAGCTGGCATACTTAACATTGTATATGGCTAGCAGTAGAAAAAATAACTGAAAATGTAGGTTACACGTAAAATTACCTTTAAAATGAAAACACTTATTTATCGCATGCAGTGAGAGTAAATGGCAGCAAAATTTATAAAAACGTTACCTTATTTTTTATTTTGTTTGTTTGACAGCAGGAATCATGTTTAAACATGTATCAGTCTTGGGAATTGGGAGTTTTGGGGGCGTATTGAAAATATCTCCCCGTAAAAGTAATCGTGGTGATTGTAGTCTTACACGCTACAATCCGCCGTTCGCATAGTTTTTTTTCACAAACGAGGCCTCTGACAACTCGAGGTTCTAAGCCATGGCTTGTTTGGCTTATGCGTACATCCAGCACTGGGCATGAGATGGCACAGTAGTTCGCGCATGCAAAGCATCCTATATATAACAGACTGCAACCTTCGCAGATTCAGCCGCTCAACAAGCTCCTATCCATAAACAATCAAAGTACTCTGGGCTGCCCTCGACCCACATCTTCGTACGCATCAATTGCTCTGAAACCATCGGCCAAATCAACATTTAAGAGCAGATTTCAATAAGGAGATTGGTCGCCGGCTATCGGTCATAAGTGGTGAACTTCGAGAGTAGGTTGGTTTTTTTTACCCACGCTTTTCCATCTGTGGCCAGCGCCATAATGCCATAGCATTCGGAGGAAACTTCTTTGACATTTCTGAGAACGAGGCCCCATTTTCCAGATAGTTCTCTTATGCTCCTAGTTTTCTTATTTTCTTCTTCTTCTTCTTCTTCTTCTTCTTCTTCTTCTTCTTCTTCTTCTTCTTCTTCTTATTATTATTATTATTATTATTATTATTATTATTATTATTATTATTATTATTATTATTATTATTATTATTATTATTATTATTATTATTATTATTATCATCATCATCATTATTATTATTATTATTATTATTATTATTATTATTATTATTATTATTATTATTATTATTATTATTATTATCATTATTTAAAGATACTTATGTCGCGCTATTTTATATTCACCTCAAAACTTTTGGAGCTGGAAAAAGATAAATCTCAGAATTTGCGAAATGAATTAAGAGAAAGTGAGGGGTTTTCAAAGTTGTTAGTAATGAATTTCATAGATGAGTACAAAATGTTTGAGAAAGGTAGGCCAATGGAAACCACGTTTCTGGGAAGCTGAAATGAACAGTTGGCCAGAGGAAACCAGAGTAAGAATTTATTATGAAATAAGTAATTAATAAAAATTGGTAATAATAATTATAACAGTTATTATTATTATTATTGTTATGCCCCAAGGTACAGATGATCTTTTAAGGACTTAGATATTAATCTGTTAAAATGTTGTTTACAGGAAATCAGGCCTCGTCCTCCGCCAGGTCATTGAACGTACCACGGAATGCGACGGCATTATAACGTTGAATCAAACAGAGAGAGAGAAAGAGAGAGAGAGAGAGAGAGAGAGAGAGAGAGAGAGAGAGAGAGAGAGAGAGAGAGAGAGAGAGAGAGAGAGAGAGAGAGTCGCTGGAAGAGAAAGGTGCCTTCTCGCGGCTCTCCAGAAGTGTCCGAAAGGCGCCCACCGACCTCTCGAATTAAATTGCCCCAGGCATCACTATGCAGCCTGTTGGCCCAGTGTCTCAAAGGCAATGGGCATGAATAGGTGGGACGGAGGTAGCCCTGAGTAGGCTACTTCTCAGATTTACGAATGGCAGCTTGTTCCGCGACGGTCCCCGCTGCATTTGCTGTGTGAACAATGTAGGATGCCGCACAGTTATACATAATTATATCGCCGTGGCATCCCAGGCCAAGTATTTGCCCATCGCCCACGGAATCAATGTAGCCCCTTCCGATTTTTGCCATCTGAGCAAAACGAGCCTGACCGCTCCTTCGTAGCCTTTCGAAGGGCTCGCCAGACCATGTCGTTTATGTCGTGACGGCGAAGAGAACGCCCGAATGCCAATCGACACACGAGGCCATGTTGGCCGTCAGCACCAACCAAATCACCGCAGCCACGCCGACGAGGGCCACAGAGGTCGAGGCCAAATCGGAGACCGACCGCCACACGCACCGCCTCGTTACTCTGCAGGCACAGACCGCACGATGGAATTGGCAAAACAGGCACCACTCACATTCGTAGACCCCAGGTCAACTCCAACTCCGCGAAGTTCACATAATGTAGGCTATCACAGCTTAACTTAAACTATTTAAGTAGACCTACAAAAGTTATTGAATTTGAATTTGCTGTTATTTGCTGGTATTTGCTATTTTCCTTTTTCCATTTTCCCTGTCAATATCTCATTTTCAGATTTTCAGACCTTCGCATAGGCCCCTGAAAGTTTCGTAGACCCTATAGGCGCAGTGGCCCTATAGGCACAGTAGACTCATTCAAATCGAAGCTTAAACCTTATTTGTTTGCTAAGGCTTATCCCGCCTGCTATGAGTGTAAGGCGCCCCTGTAGCGGCATGGCCGCGTTACGGCGCCATATAAATTGTCGTTATTATTATTATTGTTATTATTATTATTATTATTATTATTATTATTATTATTATTATTATTATTATTATTATTATTATTATTATTATTATTATTATTATTATTATTATTATTATTATTATTATTATTATTATTATTATTATTATTATTATTATTATTATTATTATTAAGACGGCCCTGGTGGGCACTGCATTTTTCATTAGAACGCTCGGCTTGTAATGCGGAAAGTAAGGGTTCGAGACAGATACTGAGCAGGAATCTTGAGAGTGTTTTTTGCTCACAGACCATCGATTGATGCTCAGTCAGTGTACCGTATAGTGGCGCTCAATGAATGCAGATATAATCGTTACCTTAATCCTTAGCAGATGTAATAATAATATAATAATAGATACCTTGACGAGTTATAAGCCGTTCCAGACGTTCATTCTATTGTCTCTTGGCATTGTTTTAAGAGCCTGAGGGATAATAATAATAATAATAATAATAATAATAATAATAATAATAATAATAATAATAATAATAATAATAATAATAATAATAATAATAATAATAATAATATCTTAGAGCCTGAGGGATCTTACTTACCTCGGGCGATAAAAAAAATAATAATAATAGTAATCGTAATAATAATGAGTGACTGTTCCAGATGTTTCTCTC
>OY744606.1:42945026-43017526 GCA_963556255.1 Allolobophora icterica | reverse complement strand
GACCCGCAATGACCTTGTCCGATGTGATGGACGACCGACGGAATCTGGCAAATGGATCCGACATTTCGGAGACATTGGCTTCCTCCCAAGACTGCAGCAGGTCGACCCCGAACCCAGTGAGCACGTCGTCGAGGTTATCGAGATGCTGAGCAGCTTCCCCCAGAGCGAAGATGTTTGAATCGGTGTCGTCCTCACTACACGCGCTCTTGATTGGCCACTTCTGCTCTGCCGTTTTAGCTGATCCTCCTTTTCCATCGCTCCCGATTCCTCCTCCTGCTCCTCCTTTTCCACTGCTGTTGACATTCGTGAATTTTGTCGTCTCTGAATCAGATCTTTCGTTATCACTCTCTCCTTCACTGTCCGTCATCATCATCATCATCATCGCCCCCTAATTTGAAATTCATTCAGCATCGGTTGAATCTGAAATCATAAAATCAAATGCTATTAATGCCATATAAATAGTTGCAATCATTCAATACCTAAGAGTAAAACGCAGAAATACACTTATTGATACAAAAGCACGTAAAGATACAGATGCACATAGAGAAACGGATAAATGAAGATACACACCGAGAAACAGATGCATAGTACTAAGCATAGGGTAGAGACAGACAGACAGATTGGCAGGCAGGCATATTTTGCATGAGGCACTTGTGGAGGCAGGGAGGTAAACAGACATGCAGGCAGGCAGACAGGCAGGCAGACAGACAGACAGGCAGGCAGACAGACAGACAGGCAGGCAGGCCGGTAGGCATGGTCGTTGGTATCTTATTCGGTTAAAAGTTAAAAATTCAGGACAAGAAGAAAGCCGCATTGTCATGTAATCGGTTATTTCTGTAACGCCGAATAAAGTAAACACTGTATTAGTCAGGAACTCATAAATAGCATTCCAGTGGAGCGAATTGCAAGACCCGAGGACGACTAGATGCCAATTGGTGACCAAAGGCTTGACGCTTTAACTTCTTAAGCGCCATAGGCCAAAAATTCCTGAGGCCGCACAAAAGTAGCGAAAAATGTGGGAATTTCATAAGTGTACCTATTGATACAGATGCGCATATAGGGGCGGAGGGACTATTCATTGTTTTGTCGGTTATATATAATGTGCAAAACGAAATTATGTAAAATTAAGGTAGATATATAAGTATTTTCAAGAAATGTAAGTCTGAAACGAAGAACAACAATCAACTGAACTGAAGGAACAGTCAAAGAAATTCAGCAATTCAGCAATTAATCCTATGCAAAACATTTGAATTGCATAACAAAATTAAAAGTTGTGTTCAGTCGCAATGCTCCCATATATTACAGTACCTCAGCAAATATTCTGTGCTTACTGCTGGCAACAGTGTTTTCTGAGAATCGATCTCAGAACTTGATTTCGCAGTGCCACAGTCCGAAACGAGGCACAAGTTTACTGAGATATTTTGGACAGTACGTAACTCTTGACATCTCTGCTCTAACCTGTCTTCAGACACTCAATACAGTGATCCTGCGGCTTTGTCCAAGTTGCAGTTGACTGCAAATGCTCTGAGTTGTTAAGAAGACTGGTTGATGGGAAGTGTATCCCGCCACATAGAACTACAAATTTTCATCTGCCACCGTTTTTCTTGTACAGAAATGCGTGTAATAAGTACAGCCATCTTCAGCAAGACTAATGGAACGTAAGTTTCATGTACCAGTTCATTGATTTTCTTGCTATTGAATATGGATCAATCATCAGATCATATCTATCCACAGAACCCATGTTATCATTGGCGTAGACTCTGGGGGGCTGCCGGGGCACGTGCCCCCCAATAATTGAGGAGCCGGGGCAATGCCCCCAAAAATAGAGAGGAGAATTTCTTCAAATATTAAAATATTATGTTTCAATATAAACAAATTTCTTCAGAAACAGAAAAACAGAGACACAGAGCTTAACTACTATCAGAAATTCATAATGAAAACAAAGATTTATATTTATCTTCAATATCCTCAATATGAAACAAATTTCCATGTAAACAACATGCCCCATTTCATACGCTGACCAGTAGTGAAAAAAGTTTTTTTCGGATTTCGGTTTTAAAGAAAAAAAAAAACCACAAAATTGGTCTTTGTTTGTTTAAAAATAATAAATTTCATATTTTTGTAGAAGTTATTTTAATAACATTGATTTAATGATTTTTAATTTTCGGAAATCGCAACTGAATTAAACTGAGTTGAAGCTCTTGTTCATGCCATTTTTCATGATTTTCATGATCCGAAATCCGAAAATCTTAAAAGCAACCAAAACACAAAAAACGAGAAAAAACAACTTTTCATCTTGAAAAAACTTGTTTTTTTGCACCTCTGATCCAGACCCCATGCCCTCCAATATTTTGGACAAGTTTACGCCAGTGCATGTTATAGTAAGACTTACTGTTGTAGTCTGCCATCCTTACTTTCTGCTGCTTAGATACCAGACCGGAAGTCACTCATATATAAATTATGTTCTAAAATACAACCATGGGCGGCGATCTAGGGGGTGTCGCGGGGGACAAGACCCCCACCTTTAAGAGTGGGGGGGGGGAAACGCCGTGCATTTGACCCCCAAATTTTGAAGAAACACCAAAAAGGCCAACAAATGTAATTGCGTGTGATGGTTTTCACAGCCTTTTTTGAGCAGATGAGGTAAAAATTCAATTTATAAGGAGAAGTGTCCCCGAAAAATTTCAGAAAGTAGAAAGTAAGAAGAAATTCCTAAGAGAAATTTTTTTTCTGAGAAGAATATCTCGAAAGTAAAAACAGTAAAAAAAACGAAAAGTGCGATGACACGACGTTCCGAAAAAAGATGATCATATTGCATATGGGTATATGGAGACCCTTAAAAAAAGTTGTAAAAGAGGTGAAGGACTAAAAAAAGGTCATTAACTTTTTCAGGAGATTAACTTATATAAAAGTCATCAAGTTATCTAAAAAAAATTTTCGGGATCAATTCTTAAAAAAGGGAAATCAACCAGACCAATGCCGACCTTGTCCCCCCCCACCTCTCAGACAAGATCGCCGCCACTGAATACAGCACAAACTTAGTCTGTTGTAACATCATATACGCCACAAAGCATGAAATTCGCCGAGCCAGCACTGTTCCTCGGTCGGTGTGTTTGTGCCGGAATGATCCGGATGTAGGGCGCTGGCATTTTCTGCTGGGTCCCGGATATATCCTTATGCCAAGGTTAATAGGTTAAGCTCGTTATAGATGAGCTTGGAATGCTGAGGTTACATATATTTTGCATGAAGCACCTGTGGAGAATTTTCAGAAGTAGGGCCTACTTATTCACGTTTTTCGTGGTTACAAGTTAGGCCTATTTGACTCAGTCCAAAAGGCCGCTGTCCGCACCAGAGCATGCGTACATTCTGGGTGCGTGTTAGGCGTTGATAACAAATCAAAGTTGAAGATGAATGATGACTGTAACATTCAAACCGTGACGCTATTGGCATCCGAACCACGTGCTCTCTGCTTGCTTCTCTAATCCTACTGTTGCGGTTGCATCAGCGAAATGCATGTGGATCGTGTGCCCTGCACGGTTCGAAGTCACAGCCTCTAACGGCGATCATTCATGCACTATCATCTTTAACCCCAAAGTACTCGCGAACGGAACCATGATCTGCTTTCTTCTTGAATTGGGTTCATTTCCGTCATATTTATATGTACAGAAATAACTGCATCGGTCGCCCGCACTGATTTACGACCCTGTGAATTACATTTGAGACCCTCTTGCTACAACGTCATTGAATGTGCCTCGGTTTTCGCCCAGTAGGTATACATCCTTGTCTCTAGTCAGCCGGCTGCCTGTAGGGATATGCAGGTGCCGCGCCAAGCATCCTGTTGCCCACACCCCAGGTGGTGCGAGATAGCATTTCAGGGGGTGGAACAAACAGGGAAAGTATGTTACTAATCTACTGATTTATTACTATTTACAATTTTGTTTCTAATTGCTCAATTTATATTTGCATTTTATGCACTGAGTAAAAAGCTTATTTTTAGTCCAATTTGTTCACCTTCAGTACTGCACGAGTGTATTTGGTTCAATCGGTGGTTCAAAAAATAGAAATGAAATTTGACTTATTCATCTTCAAATGCAATAGGGGCCTATTACTTTTGTAGAGGGTGTGAACACTAATCAAACATTTCCTAGGGATGCAGGGCATAGAAAAGGTTGGAACCCCTGATTTACATAAAACACGTCATTCGTTAGCGTTAGTTAAAGGGTCCAATCAATTATAAAGTCTCATGACCTTCTTCGCTTCCATATCCAACCACTCCAGCTGTGATTTCTCCACTCAGGCCTTCTAAATATGTAGTAATGTCAAACATCATTGAAAAGTTTTCTACACATTTGCAGTCGAGGAACAAATCATCAGCCGTATTTGACACACTGGTAGTCGTATCCGAGCGCTATAGCCTCTGTGAAAGGCCGTTACATCATTAGATCATAATTATTCTACGATGACGCTATCTAATTGTGGCAAAACGGTAAATTAGGCTTACGGTATTCAAAGATAAAGAACATAGTATTTATAGAATTACGACAAATGTAGGCCTATAAATTAGAGGAATCGCACATCTTCATAGGCCATGTGATGATTGAAACACGGCCGACGTAGAGCCAGAGTGGAAATAAGCAACTTTCAACATTTCGTGTTACTAAGCGATTATCGTAAAAGTAGCCTAATATCAATAGCTATAGGCCTATGCATAATATTCATATATAATATATAAATAAATATACACTCGCATTACAAAATGCTTCTGGTGGGAACTCGCATTAAGACTGCTTCTCGTGGGAACCATTTAACACTGCGTAAAAGGCAAGACGTGTAATGTTCGGAAGATAGGGTATACGATATTTACTGTAGTAAGGAGAAATGTGCTTATGTTAGCACCCGACACGCGACTTTCGAGGAATCTTCTTAACGGTGCCGAATGCCAATAAGAGCATTCTCACAAACGCTTAGATGAACGGATATAGTAAGTAGGCTAACATGATAGAGTTTGATCTAGATTCAAATTAACCGACTGTTCGAGTGCATTTCCTATCTGCCTGAATTCTTCTGTCAATGAATGTTAGCCGTTCAGCATTCCTCTGTCAGTTCCATAATCGAAAAAACAGTCTTTTACATTATAACTGACTCACCAACGGATCATAAAAGTCACTTATTCAATAGAGTTGTAAGCCTCTGACTCACAGTTAGTGTAAACCAGTGCTTTTCAGCCGGAACGCGTATCAGCTACTAAAAAATAATTTATTTATTTTAATAATAAAAACAATAATTTAGTTATTTTAATTTAATTTCAGTGTTGTGAACTGTTTTCAGTGTTTATTGAGACCCCCTCCCCTCCCAACCCCGAATCCCGTTTTTCTCGGGATTCAGCCCTTCCGTAATTGTTCAGTTCCGAAACCTATTGTTCAGTTCCGGAACTTTTTTCTATAAAAAAAACACTTGTGTAAACTTAACATAATTGTTGCAATCAATTAATCAGCTTCCTATGAGTCAGGTGCAACTCTGGTAGCCTTCAGTTGGCAACTCTACGGCCTCAAACCCAAACGATAATCACGAAAAAAATTTGCGCTTTGACCAGACATGTATACAATGTATACATGTATGTATGACCACCATCATTCAGCTGATGGAATTGGATTTTGACTTAAAAGTCAGCAGACGACAACGGATTATTGTGCATGTAGATTAAAATACGCCGAGGCCAAGACAATAATGGTGCGATATTAACTCCTCGGTAGCAAATAATTATTTCAACATATACTTAGTTTTTCTCACCTCTGTATCTAGATCCAGGCTTCCTGAGACGTATGTATTTTTACGTGTATACGTACAAGAACCACTTATTTACGAACTGCATGCGGCGCAAAGAAGTTATTTTTGATCGGACCACATCGCGAGTTCTGGCAGAACGACGTATACGTTCTGTTCCGTCGTTGACGTACGAACATCACAACATTATTATATCGTGTAGACGCAATCCTGATCTTTATTTGAAGGCCGCATTCAGGATGATACTGAGCTCACGAGGCATCAGCTATCGCTATCGCAACCGTCTGGTGTGCATCCACCATGTCGTGTTCAGTCAATATTACTAAGCGATTCCGGGATTCGGTGAATCAGCGAGTAAATGGATTGGATCAGTCTGTCTTGCAGTTTTTGTCTCTCAGACAGTTTGTCTGTCTGTCTATGTCTGCCTGTATGTTTATATGTCTGTGCGTCTGTCTCTGTCTGTCTCTGTCTGTCTTCTCTATGTATACATGTATGTTCAGCTCAAGGCGTACGACTGCTGCTGCTAAGTCGTAGAGAACAGGCGATGTAAGTGTCAAAAGTGACGGGAATTAAGAGATAGAGAGCGGCAACGAGTGATAAGCTAGTCGTCTTTTTTTCGTCGGATCCATCGATATATTATCCCCTCATCATCCTCCCATCATCCCCTTCTTCTCCCCATCATCCGCTTCTTCTCCCCATCTCCGTCTGCAAGTCTCTCTCCTCCGCATCTTGTCGGCCGAACAGTTAAACCCTAAGTCAAAATTAGCGCTAGAAATAAAACAGCTGTTCATAAATTATATATATATATGTATATATATATATATATGCGCGCGTGTATGTACGGTAAATGTATCTGTGTGTATGTGTATATATGTTTATCTGCTATGGTCTATACTATACGTGAAAACAACCGTATACACTTCAGTAAAGAAATAAGTCAGTCACACGTCTTATACATAGACGCAATTCATAGTCATCCACTTAGACACATAGACAATAGATTGTTTAGAAGCTTGGCTTCTAATTTTTTCTGTGTTTTCCATCCATCGCACGGGAAGCTTTCTCCGGCCGATCGGTGGCACAGTATAGGCCCAGACTCCGACAATATCCATGGCCAACCTCTCCTGTGCTTCTCTCCTTTTAAAAATGTTAATGTAGCCCTATATATGATTCACATGGCAATTGCAAATTAGCAGGTATTTTGTATCTGGTACTTGTATACTCAAGTAGTATTCGAATACCATTTCCAAGCACTTGTACTTGAAATCAAATACCCGTACTTGTAATTGTATTTGTACTTGTGTAATTACAGAGAACTGTACTTTTTATATAACGCTGTTGCTTCAGTAATAGTTTAAAACTGTTTAAGTCTGCCTAGGCGGGGTTCAAAGGAAAGAGAAGCCATTAATTTTTCCATGTACTTTCGTTTTGTCTATATATATATATATATATATATATATATTTTATATATATATATATATACATACATATGTGTGTGTATGTGTGTGTGTGTCCTGGTGACAGCCCGGGCAATATCCAAGTAAATTTGGATAATTTGAAGACCAGAGGCGTAGCGACCGCCCTCCGTACCCTCCGACTGGAGGGGCCCTTCCTGGAAAGGGCTCCTAAAAGTGGCAAAAAATAACTGAACGGCGTGATGTCATTATGATACTGTTTTGATACATCACATAATGCTATTGGCTACGTCATCAGACTTCAGTTGTCTGTTGGCTAATACGGAAATGGAATACATGTATACATAATATGAACCCTGTGTATTGTATATTACCGCATTCCAGTTTCCGCATTGTAAGGGGCCCCGGACGTATGTTCGGAGGGGACCACGTTCTTTGTTGCTACGGCTCTGTTGAAGACTCTTAGTTTTGTTTGATTCAAGAGGAATCAGGAAAAGGAAATTGCAATAGTCAAGCTAGGAGTGGACAATGGAGGTAGCGATGATAAGTTACATTTTAAAATCTAGCATAGATGGAATACTGCGAATGTGTAGAGACACAGAAGCAGAATCTCAATGGATTGGCATTTAGGGAAACCAGACTGATAGGGGTATAGAAATGCGAGTTATAAGATAAAGTTCTTCACTCAGCCGGGCAAGGACAAATCGTTCAGTTAGCTTAGAAAACAAAGAAAGATGGGACGGTAATTAGATAATAATAATAATAATAATAATAATAATAATAATAATAATAATAATAATAATAATAATAATAATAATAATAATAATAATAATAATCTGTTCTTTAATTAAGCGCCTGCAAACGCACTGCGCTGTACAGTGAACATACATATAGTAGAAACGGCAGCCACGCAGGGCGCCTTACATGCATGTACACAGTAGAAGCAGAGGTTTCTTTATCAAGACTTACTTTTTAAGAAGGGAAATAACAAGAAATAAATAGTTGAAAGCCATGCAAAAAGCAGTAGGGAGAGAAAGGTGATACGAGAGTGATATATGAACAGGATCTAGTTCGCATTGTTTGCTTCAGCAGGTACGATACTTTCAATGCGTATTAGAGGCTTGAAGAAAAACTCAGAGAGATGTCTGCGAGGTAGGGTTATAGGATTGACAGGAGACACTGAATCGGTGTTGGACGAAGAGGCTGAGGCGTTGGTTTGTGCCTAATACAAAGTGTGACCAGTAGTGTAACTTGTTTCAGCGGCTGGAAGGACGTTGTTGTTCCGTGTCATCACCTGGTCAGGTGTTCATCCGTAATTGGAGCCACCGTTCGCAGAAGCGCTCCACCCGCTTTAGCATCTTCTACGAATCTTCTGCACTTTATATGAGCAACATAAGTATATATACATATGTATGTATATAGCGGTGGACGCAATCGCGGATATAGACCTGAACAAGCGATGAAACGGAGCAGCAACATCTTTCCATTCCGATTCGTGAGGACAAGTTAACGTTTCATCAGCCGCCAACACAGAACAAACGGCGCTAAAAGATGAGAACCAGGCTGATGTAGGCTGTGGGACGTGGTGGCTCAGTGGTAAGTTCGGCGCCTTGTGACCGGAGGGTTGCAGGTTCGAATCCCACTCTAGCCGCTGCGTACGGACCTTTGGCAAGTCCTTCACTCGCAATTGCTCGTGGCGCTTCGGCGTGAAAATTCCGGCACAGTATCAAATGCTGTAGTCGGGAGCGCCTCTGAGTAGTAGTAGACTTCGAGAGGCGCTATAGAAATATCCGGAATAAATAAATAAATATAGAAACAGATCTTCTCTGTTACAACTGAAGGTTCTGCGAATTACGTCAGAAAATAAAAATTATCATTCATTCATTTTGAAGAAACATATAGCCACAGAAACTGTATGTCTTGCAACAGCCAACCCATGCATACGATGACCGTGAGAATTGTGAACCGCGAAGTATAGGGCCTACACTGATAGCGAAAAATCATAGTAATAATAAGCCTGAAAAGCACACTTGGACTCCTACGTGGCTTGATATTATCTGTCCAATGGCCGATGTTGGTATCGTCTGGTAGCGATCCACACGTGTGTGTGCCACGCGCGAAAAACGTGAGAAAAGTTGGAAAGCGTGCCTCGCCCTTTTCCATTTGGTGGCTGCAGTCGACGTATAGGCTATTATAACCTGCACCATGCACAGTGCTTCCTAGGCAAACGAATCGCTTCAATCAGCGGTCGCAACTCGATCATCGTTCCATATCCTTCTGCTTCTCGTCCTCCTTATCTTTCTCTTACTTCTTCCATAATTCATCAGCAGCAGCAGCATCTTCAGTCACAGGCTTTGCGTAGGCGTGTCTAAACTCTAAACCCGGAATATATATTTCATCGTCGAATGAATATTTCTCTGCCATATTAAGAACTTATCTACGGTTCAGAAATTCAGGAAGCGACACTGAACTTGAGCCTCTGATACGACAGAACGCCCGTGAATAAGCTGGTGCCCTGCGCTTAGCATTAGAGTAGCGCTTTAAACATTTTGAGTTTACGGTTACAATTAGCAGTGTTAAAGCTGTACCTATATAATTACTGCTTGGTGGGCTTATAAAGTGAGACACGGACGTCAGAACAATAATACTTTTTACTACTAACAGCAGCAACATGAACAGCGACAACAACCCGATAATAATGCTAAGCTACACAAATATACTAGGCTACTATTACACAGTTATACACTTACCCACTATACGTCCACGAGGCCTATATAACTATTAGCACATCACTGGCACCGTGTAGGCCAAATATGTACTATATATGTATTAACAACAGTACAGTGGCAATGTGGCAGAAGGGCATCACGGAGTTAAAAGGTCGTTGCTATAGCATTAGAAAAAGCAGACACGATATTCTTAGACCATGCAACTGTGTTTAATTCTAATTGGCAAACTACGCTTTTTACTCCGCTCACACTTAGGTCCATAGCAGTGTATGTATACGTATATATATAGCTATGCGAGTCATCTCTATTGGGCCTACGTGTGGACCGCCGTCTCTGCAGTAGAAAGATTACATGGCTATATTGAACAGTTGACGATGGCAATTTTAGTAGGGTTATAATTATATGCTCTGTTCCGTGCATCCAGAACTTAAAACTGAGGCTGGCTCAACAGCCTTAGAACGAACACCTTTAGACAGGCCTACTGAATGTGAAATGCAACTACTGTACTTTGTAAATTGAAATAGAAAGCAGCAAATCGAAAGGAATGTAAATGTAAGTTTACAACTTTTTCATAGGCCTACCTGGTTTGCTGAGTGCGTATCTCGTATTTTAGCAAATCTGTCCTTTTTCGTTACCGTTTCATAAAGCAGTCTGCAAATTGATTTTAGTTACATTCCGGTGACCTTGTGCTGTGAATCACATGAATCGATTTTCGTGACTAACTCAACCAAAAGTCCGCTAAGCACTTCTTCATATTTGATTTGACCGGAAGACGTTGCGCCAGCCATAGACTGCAGATAAGAAACTGGAAGAGCATGGGGCCATATGGCACACATTCTCCAACAACTTCAGGATCGTATAGTGAGCGCCTCAGTGGGATTTTTTGCTGTGGCTCAACGAAACGTCAGCGCCGACATATAGCTGAACGATGAAGAAAGATGAAGCGTACATGCAGCTGTGAACTAAATGAAGAAAAAGACCAGATGTAGCCACACAGAAAGACACACAGACCCAGACAGAGTGAGGCATGCAGGAGAGAGAGCAAATATGCATGCGCCTCAAAGTGTTCTACGTCACCGCAGCTCACCTTCGACGTGATAGAACGGAAAATAAGAGCAGGAGGAGGAGGAAAAAGAGGAAAACACGCGAAAACATGCGGCAATGAATAAGGAGGATGTGCAGTAAAGGAAGCAGGAACAGGAGGAGGGATAAAAAAAATAGAAAGACGAATAGAGAGAATAAAGTATGCTGCCAGACTAGAAAGAAAAAGGCGGTCCCTATGGCTTCTGTGAACTGGGTTTATGCGTTGACTTCTTGAGGCTCATGAAAGTTAAGAATAGATCGTCAATAGAACACTCGCTTGTCTGCCTCGAACGAGAAGCACGTTTGCTGTCTACATAGACAATGTGCGATTCGTAACTTAAGTGGGATAGAGGGAACCATCCTTCCACAGGTGTTCAGACTACCTTCCACTGAAAATACATTTCAATCCTGACCACTGGTCTTTCCACACTACTGTAAATCACAAATGACATCCTGTATATATAGCCTAATAGAACTTTCATCGTAAAATGAGGAGACGATGGAAAGACGACTGAGTGGAAAAAGTTTGCGATGAAGGAGATCAAGTGAAACTGGAAATACGAAAAGGAAAGATGAAAATGAGAGGCAGTATATATGGAAGGAAAAGAGTTATCAAATGATAACTTAAAGATGACAAAAGAAACTGTAAGCTGAAACAAATGCCGGATTTAGACTTGATAAGGCCGTATAAGCTTGGAGGCCCCTTGTTAAAAACTTATACCAAAAAGTCTCACAAAACTTGAAAACATAATATGCTTGTTAAATGTGTTAATTATTTAATAGCAAGGAATTAGGCCTAAGTGAAGAATTCTAATTGGTTCCAAATGAATGCATTTACTGAGGCGAGATGGAATTTGCAACACAGGCCGTTTAGAAATGTTATACATAATATATAGGGCCTATAGGCTAATTGAATGGAAAGGCAGAGGGAATATGGACAAGAGGTACATCTTTGTTTTATAGATTACAGCAAGGCATTCGACTGCGTTGATCATGCTCTGCTGTGGAAAACACTGAGTGAAATGGGCATACCCATGCATCTGATAACTCTCCTCAAGAACCTGTATGGCAATCAGGTGGCGGTGGTCAGGACAGAACATGGCGACACTTCAAGTTTTCGAATAAAGAAAGGGATCAGACAGGGATGTATACTATCACCATACCTATTCATTCTATATGCAGAAAGGATAATGAGGGAGGCAGGTTTTGATGATGAGGCGGAGGGTGTGAGGATAGCTGGAAGGATAGTGAACAATTTAAGGTATGCGGACGACACAACACTGCTGGCGGAAAAAAAGGAGAAACTGAAGGATAACATCAGAAGGCTAAAATGTGCTAGCGAGAAAGCAGGAATGTACTTTAATATAAAAAAGACGAAGATAATGACCACTGAGAAATGGAGTTATTTTGAGGTAGATGGAGAGGAGATAGAGGTGGTATCAAGCTTCTGTTTCTTGGGGGCCATGATGGAGAGTGAAGGTGGATGCGAACGAGAAATACGACGGAGAATTACATTGGGGAAGACGGCAACGCAGGGACTGGAAAAAATATGGAAGGACAAATCAGTGAGTTTGGGAACGAAGACAAGAATTGTTAAAGCAATGATCTTACCAGTGGTGCTTTACGGATGCGAAACATGGACAAAAACCAAGGCATTGGAGAAGAAAATTGAGGCATGTGAAATGTGGATCTGGAGGAAAATGTTGAGGGTTTCTTGGACTGAGAAGAGAACTAACGAGGATATCCTGGAAGAAATAGGACACTGGAGAGGGAGTTTGACGTTGGGGCAGAGAGCGTCCAGGCAGAAGATGTCATACTTTGGACACGTGATGCGTGCAGATGGGCTGGAAAAGGAGATGATGTTGGCGTGTGGGGAGGGCAGAAGGAGGAGAGGACGACCAAGGAGGAGATGGATGGACGAGATACAGGAGGCATTGAAGATGAACATCTCGGAGCTGAGAGAGGCAACGAGAAATCGGAGCACATGGAGAAGGTTGACCATGACAGTCGCTAGGATTCAACGAATCGACAGCACAAGGTGACAAGGTGATAGGCTAATTATATATAGGGCCTACAGCACACATACAATTTTAAAAGGGCCCCAAAATATACATTGTTTAGGTCCCTGTGGATTGTGAGGCCCTAAGCTGTAGCTTTTTTTAGCTTATATGTAAATCCGGCGCTGGCTGAAACAATAAAACTTTACGAACATGAATGAAGTTAGTGCTGTTAATCAAAATCACAAGAGAAAAGAACACTTAGCTCTTGCAATACGGATTGGGATCTAAAAGGCTAAGACCAGGGTGAGAATTGTCGGGGGGTTGGGGGTTCAACCCCCTAGTCTTTCTTAGGACCCCATAGTAAAGTCTTCATTGCACACCCAAACTCCACATGAATCAAAGTCTAATCCCCCAGTCTTTTTTCTACAATTCTCATACTGGCTAAGACTATAGGCAAGAGACAGAAAAACGAACAGATGAAGCGAATGGGAACGGAAGAAGTGAAGAAAAGAGAGGGAACACTGAAGTAGTTAGGCTACATGAATGCCAGTGTTGGGTAAACTCACACAAGAAATGAATTAAATCAAAACTCAACTCACGCACCTCAAAATGAGTTTAAACTCAAACTCAACTCATCCTAAGTGAAATGAGTTAATTCAAACTCACTTGTTAAATGAGTTAACTCATAAACTCACACGTTTCATACTAGCACGTTCTAATCGAGCAACAATTTTTCCATCACGCCTACTTGTAACAGAAAAATATTTTCCATCAAGAATACACGGTACTTCAGCCATGTTGTTCTTAACTGTTCACAATATACAAAATATGCAGTGCTTAAATACTGTCCGCTAGCAGTGTTTACGACCCTCCCTGCCGTCACCACTCACCAGTATGGAAAGCCTACTTGTAACAGAAAAATATTTTCCATCAAGAATACACGGTACTTCAGCCATGTTGTTCTTAACTGTTCACAATATACAAAATATGCAGTGCTTAAATACTGTCCGCTAGCAGTGTTTACGACCCTCCCTGCCGTCACCACTCACCAGTATGGAAAGCCGACGATATAAAAAAGGCTTGTTTCAACATAATATGTGCCGAGTGCCGAAGAGTGAGTTGAGTTTAAAATAATTGACAGTTACAACTCAAACTCACAGAAAATATGAGTTAACTCAAACTCATAACTCACACTCTTTAAGGTGAGTTAACTCAAACTCAAAAATCACAGCAAGTGAGTTAACTCGTGAGTTTAAACTCATATAAGTTAACTCATACCCAACACTGATGAATGCTTAGGCCCTCAACTCTTTGGAAGTCGTAATGAACCACTCTGCCAAACATGTTGCATTATAAATCGAAGACTTAACTCGTAATTATAGGGAAACTTTCGAAGCCTCGAGCAGACACCTTCTTTTCCACTCAGTCGTATTTCCGTGGAAGTCTACAGCATAATACAGGGAAGCTTTGTATGCCTAGCCGACAATAAAAAGCATTTGACAAAGTTGATTGGAGAAAACTCACACATGCTCTCTGGCAATAGATAATAGACAATGGCAGAACAACCCTTCACTCTAGCCGACTTATATACAAGAGGCTCAGAAGTTACTCAGAACTATTAATTTATTATATAAATCAGCATCATTCATGGTCTGTAACAAAAGCTACTACAAGCTACACACTTAAATAAGAATTTAATAGGCCCTATGCTATAAATGTTCGTTAAAACTGTGTTCTGACCAGTAATGTTACCCCCCTCCAGCCCCACTTCTGGCAACCGTGGGATATCGTTCTCCCAACCTCCAACCTCATTGGTAGACGCCAGTGGACTCGAAGGCAGTCATTAACATGGTACGAAGAGCAGAATTAGGCTAGAAGGAGATTAGTCGAAGCAGAGGTGCCAAACCCTCAATGCCAATGACTCATTCCCTTTGCTCGCATAGATATCCAGATTTATGCTGATGATACTCAACTCCATGTAGGGCCTACATCTTCGGCTTCATGCGGTCGCAGATGCTACAAAGAGATTGCGCGCCTGCATAACTAGCATTATGCCATTGACCATATACCTGTTCCGGCCTGTGTCGGCTTCTCGAACAGTCCGAGTCCTCCGTTCGGCGGGGAGGGTTGCTCTCCATTCCGTTTGCCCGTACTGCTATCATGCAGACCCGTGCCTTCTCGGTGGTTGGCCCGACCATATGGAATGGCCTTCCTCCTGAGCTGCGCTTACATCCTAGGTCATCCTCTGCCACCTTCTATATGACCGCTTAAAAACTGTTCTTTTTGGCCGTGCTGGAGTCGGGAGCGCCTCTGAGTAGTTCTCTTGAAGAGGCGCTATTTAAATCTATGAATGAATGAACAATGTCTATGCGCCCTTGTAGCGGTATGGCCATATAAATTGTCGTCGTCGTCGTCATCATCATCATCATCATCATCATCATCATCATCATCATCATCATCATCATCATCATCATCATCATCATCATCATCATCATCATCATCATCATCATCATCATCATCATCATCATCAGGGACGTAACTAGCGTTGGGCTTGGGGGCTTAAGCCCCCCAAACGAAGTTGAAGCCCCCCAAAACAAGTCAAGCCGTTGTATGCTTACGGCTAAAATTCGTATGAACACTGTACAAATGTTGCCATGTTCAAGGTTTAAGCCCCCCCCCCAAACGAAAAATCCTAGTTACGTGCCTGATCATCATCATTATTATGCGTCTCAAACTTAACCTTGACAAATCGGAGTCATCTAGTATGACCGTTCCTCCAAGCTCCTCCAGTGCACCGATGTCGCGCTCTCTACTTCCTCTTCTTTAGACCAGGGCCGAATTACTCGGGGTCCCCATGCCAATTACACACGGGGACTCCTTGTCGTATGAAATGATGGGGATGCCGTAAAGACATGACAATCAACTTGTAGTAAAGAAGGGTCAATCCTTTGCGCCGTTCTGCTCAAATTAGCAGTCAATGCACACAACACAACTTTAACGTTTTGCATTTTGGAACTATCTATAAGGTTGTTTCAAATAATTGCTATAGTATATTAACTCCATACAGTTACCATAAAATTATAATAAAAATTCGAATCTGTTATCTTCATTGTTAGCAGCTCATAAACATTTGCGACTTTAGCAGCTGCAAACTGTGTAATAATGTCATCAAATGAAATCAAGTTAAGCACATAACTCTCAACACTAAGAAGTTCCAATGTAGTTCGACGTTTGTGAGTCATAGAAGTTCGCAGTTTATTTTTAACAAGCCCCATCTTACTGAAACAGCGTTCAGCTGAAAGCTGGAGATAACCGGAGATCATCAATGATATATAACGTATACGCAGAGCGATAGAAACGTTAGGGAGTGTTTCCAGAAGGTTCTCGTTGTACAGTGGCAAAGCTAAAGCGCCAGGTGTGGCACATCCTCTTGATTTTTGCAAAATCAGCAAGGTAAGCCATTTCGTCAGGGAATATGCCAGACTGTAAATCTCTTGTGTAGGCCTATGTCATTTTCCTGAGCGAAAATTTTCGATTCTTGTCAGTCTCTAGTCTGTAAAAATCTGCTACAACTTGGAATATTATAAAGAACTTCGTTGTAAGCGTGAATTCTCTGCCTTAGCGACGTCAACAACTTGTCTATAACGACCAAGTTTCAGCACGAAACTTGTCTCTACTTTGCAAGGTGAGCTCGCTGCTATGCCAGGAAACATATCAGACAAGGACCTTTTATACAGAATCCTTGCAAATCGGGTCGGAATAGAAACAAAAGTAGCATGTAGGTCTAGGCCTACACAACAGTTCGTTGCATGGCTGACATTTCAAATTTGTTCAGTGGAAATTCTTGCTTAAACTGAAACTAACGGCTCTTTCTGGTGAGCAAATAATTATTTGGTGTAATAAATTCTGTGTTTGTCCTGACAGATTCGCTTTTGTTTACTCTGGGCTTCCATTTGGTTTCTCTTTTCAGATTACTTAGTTTTTAATATCTCCATTACTTTCATGCTCTTAATGCAGTATAATAATTAGTATTATTTTTCTACTCTTATAACATTCTCTCTCTCTCTCTCTCTCTCTCTCTCTCTCTCTCTCTCTCTCTCTCTCCCCCAAATTTTATTATCTTCTTATTACTTCTGTGTTTTATGTTATCTCTCAACTTGTTCACCAATTTGCGGTTCGCTTTTGATTTTTCAATTATAGAATATTAATAATGATAATAATAATATCCCGACTGTAATCAGAGGGCCCATGCTAAAGCATATTGAGTATAATGGTTAATCCGGCCCTGCTTTAGACTCCGTCGAATGGGGTCCCTTGATGCTACGAAACTGCTAGACGACTGCTTAATTAGTCTCATGGGTAACCTGTGCCTGATGTTTCATTACAATGGCGCTTTAGAAGTCATTAGATTGGATTAGATTATGTCCGCTTTAAGTCTCTGACCATTAAGTTTCTAAACAAACACGATGAGTTTCAAGAATGTCTCTGTTTGTATCGTTCTTTGTCTGTCTGTCTTTCTCTCTGTGTGTCTGTTCCTCTTCCTCTGTACGTTCTCCCATCTGCCTACCTTTTTCTGACGTCACTCTCTAGAACGCCGTAGATCTTGAGGAAGGCGTAACTCCGAAAGCGTCTCTCTCTGTCTCTCTCTCTCTCTCTCTCTCTCTCTCTCTCTCTCTCTCTCTCTCTCTCTCTCTCTCTCTCTCTCTCTCTCTCTCTCTCTCTCTGTCTCTCTGTCTCTCTGTCTCTCTCTCTATCGCCTACTCCCATTCTCTTCCCTCCCTGCATTAGTTCCACTGCAGTTGTTCGCCCACTGCGATGACGTTAATTACCGGCTGCGTGTCAATTACAGTGCGAGACGCCGTCACATCCTCCAGTGCCTCCTTCCCTCCTCTTCCTCCTCCTCTTTCTCCTGTTCCTATTTTCTTCCTTCTCCTTCTCTTTCTCCTGCGCCTCCTTCTCTTCTTCGTCCTCCTATTCCTCAAATACGTCGTCTTCCGAGACAACGCTGTTGGTGTTCTACAACTTCTGTCGGATCGAGACTTCTGGATTGCATTCAACCCGTGTTCCATGACTCGATGGGTTTAGTTTGGTCCGTAAGGCAGTCCAGTGCGAGACTGATATTTTCCAGCCGTGCATAATAATTCTCATGTGAACCATCGTTGTCATAAATGGTCCCACAGTAGGCCTAACTCAGACTAACTGTAAAATGTACATTAGTCTAAACTTCCGAAATTTTCAGCGTCACAGGTCAGCGTCAGGTAGACGGCAAATTCAGTACTCACGAATGTTGATTGGATGGTTGTATACGGTCAGGTTAGGATTCTGGGTTGGCATTCAAGGTCACGTGTTTGTGCATTAGCGAAAGTAAATTAAGCTTGAAATCTGGGTCGCTTTGAATTATTGTCTTCCAATCTAATAATCCTATTATGTGACCTATATATAAACATATATAAAACGTTGATTTCTTCTCAGCTTCCGCGCACGTGCATTGTTGTATAAGAATAACATTGTTCTTACTATATAATGGTAATGATAATGATAATAGGATTAGGCCTACGTACGATTTATACAGAGCCGTAAGGCCGAAGAAAAGGGGGCTGTACATGCAGGGGCGCCCGCAGGCTTTAAAAAATTGGACGCACACCCCAAAAAAATTGTACACACCCCTCCCGCCCCCTCCCATCCTATACCCGTCCTCTGTCCGCCGCTCATAGTCATACACTGAAAATGACTCAGAGTGACTCATTAGACAAAATTCAATTTAGATAACATCAAAATCTTTAACATGCCGTATTGTCGTTTACCAAAATATCCATGCTATGCCTATTCCTTGTGTGGATTTGATCTGGTGGGTGGACGCACGTGCGTCCAGTGCGTCCGCCTGCGGGCGCCCCTGTGTACATGAGTTAAAAAAATCAAATGACAGTCCTGATACTCTAAAAAAGATAGGTTAGATGCCACAAAGGAGAGCTAATTAAAGGGTGATTCGTCACCCTAGTCTAGAGCTCACCCGCTTTTGACGTTTATAACTGAGCGATGATATGTCTTTAGAAAATTAGTCAGTCGAAACCAATTCACGGCAGTGAAAGTACGAACATAACCGCAGACAATCGCCTTCTCTACATAAAGAACCGGTGATGAGGCGAAACAAAATGCTTTGTAACGAAAGAAGAAGAAATCAGACGCATTCCAATATATCTATATCCTTTCCTGCCAATATTTCCTTAGGCTGCTACATGTACTCAGACACGACTGACTACTGACTGACGTTCCTTCATTTCTGAACCCATCCTCTTCCTCTCAGAACACGGACAACAACCGATTCTTCTGCGCACGCTGAATATATACATTCACTTCCCCACCCTGCACACTCTTAAAAAAGAAGACACATAATCCTCTTTTCTCACCCTTAGCCATGGGCGGCGATCCGGGGGGGTTGAGGGGGACAAGACTCCCACCTTTAAGAGTGGGGGAACATAGTATACATTTGTCCCCACAAATTTTGAAGAAACACCAAAAAAGGGTCAAGAAATGCTTACGCGCGAGAAAAAATTTCACCTTTTTTTGACCAGATCAGTTCAAAAGTGTGTCGTGCCCACCCCACCTAAATTTTTCACCTCTTTTTGACCAGGTCAGTTCAAAAGTGTCCCATGTCCCCCCTCCACCTGTTACACAAGATCGCCGCCGTGCCCTTAGCTGAAACCTGGCTCTATTTAAGTATACTTCAGCTCAATATTACGATTGTATTCTTCCTGGCTACACATCTGTACAGGAAGCGTACATGTCAAGATTGTATTCTCCAAATCATCTTCTGTCAACATAGTAATTATCTGGTGACATGAATTCCTGATTACAGGCGATTTTAATATATGCATGTCCATAATTATTTAGATCATAGCAGTCTTGTTGTCCTCGAGACCAAGGTCTTGGTCTCGAGTGCACTCGAGTTCGTTTTTAAAAGTCTTGGTCTTGGTCTTGAGGTTCAAGGTCTTGGTCTTTTTCTTGGTCTTGGTCTTGAGGTTCAAGGTCTTGGTCTTGGTCTTGGTCTTGAGGTTCAAAGTCTTGGTCTTGGTCTCGCAAGACCAAGAACAAGACCGGCTGTTAATATGAACAGTCATTTAACAGAACTCAAGAATTCTGTATCAAGCCTGCTTGTATCATACGACCAATATCTATGGATGGATACAAGTCTTGTTGGTCAGGAAAACCCATTGGCAGCAGCAACAGTTATTCTGTATCAGACGGTATGATAAACCATGGGAAGATTTCAAAGGGACTCACTATCTGTACATTTACATCCAGTGCTTGAAAAGCTTCTTTGTGTGTAAGCGACTTCAGCACCTGTAGAACGTATTTTTTCACATGGCGGAATTTTTATGAGGCCCACCAGGCACGTCTTGGTCAGAAAATTCTAAGCGAATTGTTTTTTAATAAAATACAAAAGGCATTTGGAATAATAGTTTGCATGAAGGACTTTTGAATACAAATTCGGATTTCTCTGCAGTTTGCATTTAAAGTTAATTTGCTTGAATAAAATAAAAGACTCATGTTTTAATTAAAATAGCGAATATTCCGACTTGACAATTTTTAGAAGCTGATTGCGATTTTTTGTGTTTTGGTTTTGGTCTTGGTCTTGAGGTTCAAGGTCTTGGTCTTGGTCTTGGTCTCGAGGTTCAAAGTCTTGGTCTTGGTCTTGGTCTTGAGGTTTAAGGTCTTGACAACAAGACTGGATCATAGGTGTAATTTTACGGGGTACTAGGGTACCCGTACCCCCATTTTTTTAACTAAAGGGTACCGGACACCCCACTTTTCATACCCATTGTTTTGGCCCATTATTATTTTATCTGAGGAAGCCCTCAAGATTCAAAACAATTACCGAGCATTATCATCAGTGTGATCACCATCATCACCACTCTCATTGTTATTATTAGTATTGTCCGCATTTTCTGTGGCCGGGCCAAAGGCATGGAACTCCCTGCCTCTGGCAGTCCGGACCACTGACTCTCACCAAATCGTCTGTAATCGTCTTAAAACACATTTGTTTAGCTTAGCCTTCTGCTAACGCTCCTCGTGAGGCGCCGCTGAGCACAGGTTGAGTGGCGCCGTAGAAAGTCCTGAATGATGATGATATTATTATTATTATTATTATTATTATTATTATTATTATTATTATTATTATTATTATTATTATTATTATTATTATTATTATTATTATTATTATTATTATTATTATTATTATTATTATAATTATTATTATTATTATTATTATTATTATTATTATTATTATTATTATTATTATTACTACTACTACTACTACTACTACTACTACTACTACTACTACTACTACTACTACTACTACTACTACTACTACTACTACTACTACTACTACCACTACTACTACTACTACTACTACTACTACTATCATCATCATCATCATCATCATCATCATCATCATCATCATCATCATCATCATCATCATCATCATCAAGCCTATAATTATTATTTTGCTTGTAATATAAACGATACCGTTATAATTATTTAACAGTCGCGAAGCTCAAACAATACGAAATTTGGTGCCGCTCATTTTCTAGACCTAAGTTAGGCCTACGCCACTGGGAAAAGGCCTATTGTAACGTCATTTTGATTATGAAACGTTTTTTGTTAGTAAATTTAAGTTTTAAGAATAAAGGCCCTTTTACGTCACTTTAATAATGAAACACGTCTATTGTAGGCCTATAAGTTTTAATTTTAAAACCAAAGGCCCATTGTTCGTCACTTCAATTATGAAACACATTATTTAGTAATTTTTAGATTTAGAGAATAAAGGCATTTGTTACGTCACTTCAATTATGAAAAGTGCATTGTTATCATAAGTTTACATTCAGAGAATAAAAGCCTTTGTTACGAACTTCAGCTATGAAAGTCTACAATAACTTCAGCTATAAAAGTCTACAATAAGCCTCTATTTTCTAAATGTAAACTTAATAAGTTTACATTTAGAAAACAGAGGCTTATTGTTACGTCAGTCCAATTGTTAAAATGTCTATTACTTTTAATCTCAGATTTAGAAAATAAAGGCCTTGGTTACTTTCAGTCTTGTTGTCCTCGAGACCAAGGTCTTGGTTTCGAGTGCACTCGAGTTCGTTTTTAAAAGTCTTGGTCTTGGTCTTGAGACCAAAAGTCTTGGTCTTGGTCTTGGTCTTGAGGTGCAAGGTCTTGGTCTTGGTCTTGGTCTTGAGGCTCAAGGTCTTGGTCTTGGTTTTGCAAGACCAAGACCAAGACTTTTGACAATATGAACAGTCATTTAACAAAACGCAAGGATTTTAAAAATTTATCCAATAATTAATTATTCAATTGCTTTAGTATTTACACGGTGTGAGTGAGGCTTTACTGTTGTTTTGGACATTTATTTTGACTTCCGGTTATTTACCTAGGAATGATTTCAAAACAGACTCACAATCTGTACATTTACATCCGGTACTTGAAAAGCTGCTCTGTGTGCCAGTGAATTCAGCACTGTAGAACGTATTTTTCACATGGCAGAATCTTTATGAGGTCCCACAGGTCACGGTTTGGTCAGAAAATTCTGAGCGAATTGGTTTTTATAAAATGCAACAGGCATTTGGAATAACATTTCGCACGACGGACTTTTGTAAATACGAATTCGGAAATCTCTGCAGTTTGCATTTGGAGTTGTTTTGTTTGAATAAAATAAAAGATTCATTGTTTAATTAAAATAGCGAGTAGTCCAACTTTACATTTTTTTTAGTAAGGAATAGTATGATTTTGTGATTTTTTGGGTATTTTTCTCGGTTTTGGTTTTGAGTTTCGAAGTCTTGGCCTTGGTCTTGGTCTTGAGGTTCAAGGTCTTGGTCTTGGTCTTGAGAGCTCGAGGTTCAAGGTCTTGGTCTTGGTCTTGGTGTTGAGGTTCAAAGTCTTGGTCTTGGTCTTGAGGTTCAAGGTCTTGGTGTTGGCCTTGGTCTTGAGGTTTAAGGTCTTGACAACAAGACTGTGTATAATGTGTATATATTTATAATGTGTATATATTTATATATACATATATTTGTTGTAGGCATATCTGCGCTACCATTTGATCCCGGGGGAGTGGGGGACACACCATACATCTGCCCCCCCCCCCACATTTTGAAGAAACACCAAAAACGGTCAACAGCTTTTTTCGCGCGTGACCGCAATAAATTTTTTGACCTCTTTTTTTGACCAGATCAGTTCTAAACTCTTTTTTTTTACCAGATAAGTTCTAAATTGTCCCCCACCTGTCAAACAAGATCGCCCCCAGTGCTGGCTACTTTAGAAAGTCATAGTTGTGGCCATATTCTAGAAGGTGTGTTTAAAGCCTGTTATGTTTGACCCTGCTTAGAAGGTGTGTTAAGAGTTCTCGTTCTATTCATATTGAATGTATAATGTATTGTAGGGCCTATATTATTCGTTTACTACAGTATATTCGTTTACAACAGTGTATTTTTTTTATCATACCCTATAGTGGACCTCTAACAATAGGCCTATACATAAGCCCTATGCATGCTCAGAATGTATGTAGGCCTATGACCATGGTGTGCGACCGTACGTAGGGAACGTAGGCCTACGTTATTTCTTTCTGTAACGTACCACAGTACGCGTACGTTGTTATGCCGTACGATGGCGTAGGTTGACATCAGTTCATGACGAAAATAAAACACATAGCATTAGGCTATGCACAACAAAAGCCAACAAAATTAGCCTACTAGTAGGCCCTACATAGCTCTAGTAGGCCTACGTGTAGCAGTCAAATTAGGCCTATATGACGAAAACAAATAAAAACGATGTTCACTTTCTACACGCTTTCATTTTTAAATCTCTAAACGGTAATGTAAAAAAGCTTTTCCAAGCAGCACTGCATTCTGTCCTATGGGTTGTCGGTTAAGGACGTCCGTAAGATGGGACGAAGGGGTTTGTATAGGTCTACTCATGTTTGTATCTTAGCATTCAAGATACCTCTGAGGCGGTCGTTTTAAACGCGAATGTTATATTGTAGAGAACGATCGAGTCGATTGGATTTGGACGGTCCATATAATTTACAAACCACTCATAATAGTGATAATACTGTTAACGCCGCCACTTCATTTGCATCACGCTAAGACCATTCAGCCGACTTGAACCTGGCTGCCAAACTGTCTGCAAAATTAGCTTTAAAATTAAATAAAATGTCATATAAATGGTAATAGACAATGTACAGCACATAGTAAATATAATGCTCAGCTTATACAGGCAATTGTTATTGCTTAAACATAATTATTCGTCTGTTTTCATCATAGAAACCGCATGCGTCATGTAAACACGACGTTATAAGTTTTTCCCGCTAGGGGCGCTACGCCATAACCAGTCACACGATGTTACATAGGGACAAAGCAAATTACTGATATCTGATCAAAGTGTACCGAAACCATTAAAAACTTGGTATTAAAAGTTGCAATATTTTAAGTGCTATTAAGTGTTGCATTTACTTTCTTTCTGCAAAAGCTGAATTGTAATAGTTAATGCTGCATAAAGATGACCTTCATTGAAACCTTTTTTAGTTACGTCAATTAAAATATAGATAGGCAATTTCGGAATAGCGCTTTATCGCTTCTCGGTCTGTTGATCAAGATAAAGTGTTTACTATGTACATGAGTAAAATCGTGTACCTGGCCCTGAGGGAGGGGGGCTAAAATTGGGGGTCCTGCCAGGACAGTCCAGTCCACCTGGCTGTACATGGTAACACTTTCTTCTGGTCAATAGCCAGAGGCAATAAACAAACAAAAATAAAAAATAAATAAGGAATGCATAGCGTTTACTACAGTCAACAGAACAGTCTCTGTCAACAGAACAACAACAGAATTCGCAGGTCTACGTTCAGATGAGTGTACATGTTATTGTTCTTCTTGTTCTTCTTTCTTGTTCTTCTTCTTGTTCTTCTTGTTCTTGTTCTTGTTCTTTTTGTTCTTCTTGTTCTTCTTGTTCTTGTTCTTCTTGTTCTTCTTGTTCTTGTTCTTGTTCTTGTTCTTGTTCTTGTTCTTGTTCTTGTTCTTGTTCTTGTTCTTGTTCTTGTTCTTGTTCTTGTTCTTGTTCTTGTTCTTGTTCTTGTTCTTGTTCTTGTTCTTGTTCTTGTTCTTGTTCTTGTTCTTGTTCTTGTTCTTGTTCTTGTTCTTGTTCTTGTTCTTGTTCTTGTTCTTGTTCTTCTTGTTCTTCTTGTTCTTCTTGTTCTTCTTGTTCTTCTTGTTCTTCTTGTTCTTCTTGTTCTTGTTCTTCTTCTTCTTCTTCTTCTTCTTCTTCTTCTTCTTCTTCTTCTTCTTCTTCTTCTTCTTCTTCTTCTTCTTCTTCTTCTTCTTCTTCTTCTTCTTCTTCTTCTTCTTCTTCTTCTTCTTCTTCTTCTTCTTCTTCTTCTTCTTCTTCTTCTTCTGCTTCTGCTTCTAATTATTATTATTATTATTATTATTATTATTATTATTATTATTATTATTATTATTATTATTATTATTATTATTATTATTATTATTATTATTATTATTATTATTATTATTATTATTATTATTATTATTATTATTATTACCATAGGCGCTGACTTTTGCTTTTGTCTCTGGGTGCCAATCAGGGGCGGATCCAGACGGTTTATAAAAACTTTTTTAGGAGCTCATCTCCGAAAAAACTGATGACCTTTTTTTTAGTCATCCGGAAAAGTTCCACATTATTATTTTGTCATTTTCCATCGTCTACTACCTGTCTACACATAAACAAATTTAAAATGGGGGCCATGTCTCCTCAAATTTACGACTTTTTTAGGAATTCATCCCCAGAAAAAAATTTGACGACCTTTTTTAGGAATACCCCAAAAATTGAATTTAAGGTCCGTTCGAATTCTTCTGGGGCCAGGCCCCCACCTTCTGGGGCCAGGCCCCCACTGAACTTTTTCTCTGGGTGCATTGGCACCCAAGGCCCCCAAGAAGTCGGCGCCTATGATTATTACTATTATTATTATTATTATTATTATTATTATTATTATTATTATTATTATTATTATTATTATTATTATTATTATTATTATTATTATTATTATTATTATTATTATTATTATTATTTACAAAGTAGATTTTGTCCGGAATGGGCCCTATTCGTCTAGGTTAAAGTTGTTGAAGGCACCCCTAAAGGCCACCGCGTTGAAGCTTTGAAAGTGGGTAAGTAAGATGCCGCGAGCGTGTCCACAACCGTGGCGTCCCACACCAGACTCCGACCCACCCTCCATGGGACGAGGGTAATGCCGTCCGGTTTTTTGCCATCCGTGCGGAAAAGGCCTTGTGGTTCTTTGACTGCGGGAAAACCAGCTTTTGTTAGTTTGCGGCAGATCAGGTCGTTGAGGGCAGCATGGCGGGCCAATCGTCCGCAGCCAAGCGTACATGATAGGCCATGTGTGCCTCTAGCAGTGACCAATGCGCCGCAGGCGCATATGTGTGGGGTTCGCATATGTTGGCTCCCAAACGTAGGCCAACCGCCACTCTGATCGCTTCGTCGCTCTTCCTTAGACCGCAAGATGTAATCGGTAAGCAATGAAGCCAGTCGCTGGCGTGTTGGACGGAAATGTCCAGATCAGGAGATTTCCAGAGAGTGGTCAAAAAGAGGTCCAAGTCCGATTTCCAGGAGGCCAAACCAAATCAAAGGGGGTTTCCAGAAAGTAGTCCAAAAGAGGTCCAAGTCCGATTTCCAGGGTACCAGATCAGGAGAGACAGAGCAGCTGTCAAGGCGGGTGTCGTTTACGGCGAGAAGAATTGGAAGAATTGCTGCAGTGCGTCACCTAGTTATCTGCAAATATAAGTAACGTGATTCGATGGCACAGAACAAGTAAACTCCGCACACTCGAGCGGGACAACGTATGTTTTAATAATAATTTTTTTTCTTTATTAATTCATTCTTTATTGTGGACGTCCAGTGGCGGCGATCTTGTTTGAGAGGTGGGGGGCATTTGGGAATTGATCTGGTCAAAAAAGAGTTTTGAACTGATCTGGTCAAAAAAGAGGCCGAAAACGTCCAGTGGCGGCGATCTTGTTTGAGAGGTGGGGGGGACATTTGGGAAATGATATGGTCAAAAAAGAGTTTTGAACTGATCTGGTCAAAAAAAGGCCGAAAAAATTTTTCACGATAAATTTTATAACCCGAGTACGAAAATATGTGATGACCTTTTTTTGGTGTTTCTTCAAAATTTGGGGGGTCCGATGTATGGCGTGTCCCCCCACTGTTAAAGGTGGGGGTCTTGTCCCCCTCGACCCCCCGGGATCGCCGCCCATGCGGACGTCCGCAGAGGACGACTGGCTACAAGACTAATGTGGTGTGGCAGTATACGCGGACTCGTATTCAACCCACTCTTCCTTTATACTGCTTTAATACAGTCTTGTTGTCCTCGAGACCAAGGTCTTGGTCTCGAGTGCACTCGCTCGAGTTCGTTTTTAAAAGTCTTGGTCTTGGTCTTGAGGTTCAAAGTCTTGGTCTTGGTCTTGGTCTTGGTCTTGAGGTTCAAAGTCTTGGTCTTGGGTTTTCAAGACCAAGACCAAGACTTTTGTCAATATGAACAGTCATTAACAAAAAGCAAGAATTTTAAAAATGTATACAATAATTACTAATACAATTGCTTTAGTATTTACACGGTGTGAACGAGGCTTAACTGTTGTTTTGGACAATTATTTTGACTTCCGGATATTTACCATGGAACGATTTCACAGTGACCCACGATTTGCTGCTGTGTGTGCCAGCGATTTCAGCACCTGTAGAACGTAGGCTATTCTTTCACATTGCAGAATTTCTATGAGCCCCACAGGTAATATCTTGGTCAGAAAATTCTGAAGGAATTGGTTTTTATAAAATGAAACAGGCATTTGGAATAACATTTCGCATGAAGAACTTTTGCAAATACTAATTCAGAATAATCTGCAGTCTGCATTTAGAGTTTTTTTGGTTGAAAAAAAAGACTCGCGAGTTTTCCGACTTGACTTTTTTTAGTAACGAATAGCAGTCTGGATATGATTGTGATTTTTTGGGTCTCGGTCTTGGTCTTGAGTTTCAAAGTCTTGGTCTTGGTCTTGAGGTTCAAGGTCTTGGTCTTGGTCTTGGTCTTGAGGTTCAAAGTCTTGGTCATGGTCTTGGTCTTGAGGTTCAAGGTCCTGGTCTTGGTCTTGAGGTTTAAGGTCTTGACAACAAGACTGGTTACTTTACTTAAATTAAGAAAGTCTATGTTAAATATTAAGTTTAAAGTTAGAGAATAAAATGATTAGCCATTGTTACGTGCGTCATTTCGGTTATGGAACACATCTATAACTAGTAATTTTGGATTTTACCGTTGCTACATCACTTCAATAATGAAAGTCTATTAATGTTTTTAAGCTTAAATTTAGACAATAAAGGCCTATTGTCACGTCATTTCATTTGTTAAAGACGTCTATTGTTAGTAATTATTTTTAGATTTAGAGAATAAAGGCCTTTCGAACGTCACTTCAATTATGAATAAATCTATTGTTATTAGGTTTAAATAATAGAGAATGAAGGCCTATTATTGTTACGTCACTTCAATTATGATCGACACACGTCTCTTCGATAATGAAACACGTGCGTTTGTTGTAGGTAATTTGAAATTACTATTTTTAGTTAAATTATTATTACATAATTATTATTAAATAATAATTATTATTGTTATTATTATATTTATTATAACGCTTATTGTCATTATTATTATATTTATTTTTATTGTTATTATTATCAGCATCAGCATATATTTATCATTATTATTCGGCATTGCGCATAAATGGCGCCAAATATACAGGGTGGGCCATTAAAAATGAGAACATCGCGTTCAATCTGAATTATTTATTTAACTACTATATTTTTTCTCGTTAAAATGCAATTAATTTGTTGCTATAGGGGCCTATGTTAATTTTAAAGAAATTAGAAATTATATTTCATATGTCCGCTTCGGTTCTCGACATTTTTCTTCTAAACGTCTGCGCCACTCGTTAATGCTCCAGTCTATAAATCGCTTGAACATTTTTCGTCACTCCTCAACAATGGCCAATTTCAGTTGTTCTATTGTTGTAAATTTACCACGAAGGTAGACTTTTGTTGGAGGGCATCCCAAATAGCATAGTCTACCGGGTTTAGTCCTGGGCTATCGCTAATAGGACAATCGGTCATAATATGTCTGGTTCGATGAAGGTGATAGTGTTTTTTTATGTGAATGAAGGAGTTCCGTCCTGTTGCAATGTCCAATTGTAACTATTACATCCTGCTCGAATATTAGGAAGTAAGCCTTTTTCTAGAACGTGATCGTGTTTACTTTGGCTCCGGGTTTAAAAAAACTACATTTACATTGTTTTTCCCATCCGAGACACACCGACGGAAACCATGATGAAATGTTCACGTTCACGTACGAGTCTTGTTGCTGGAATTTGCTTTTTCTGTCTTGCATCAGAATATACACGATCATATTGAGAATTAACTGGTGTGGCAACTGTAATGTCTTTTCATATGTGAACCAAATGCTTCGTACACTTCTCTCGTTAGGCAACATTTCAAGTAGCTGCTGACGTCGTTGCAGGCGTTTCATTTACAGCCTTCGTTTATCACCTTCCCCATCACGCGTTTGTACGCTGTAAGTTGTAAATCTTGCTTCACAATAAAGATGGCGACCGGAAGTTGACGAAAAACTGACTTATGGCTTGATTTGGTAAGAAAGTACATCGTAGGATAATTTAGGTGTTTACGATTTACTCAAAACACAATTTGATATTGTATTAAACACGATTATACGTGTTCTCATTTTTAATGGCCCACCCTGTAGATTCATTGGGCGCCATTATGCATGGTACAATCAATGCCTATCTTCAGGCCTTCAAATCTCTCCGTCGACACGACACCTCGAGCGTGATTAAAAACCAACGACATCTTTTCGGTACCGTAACATACCCGCAAAAAACGTAAAAACGTACCCGTGATCCTCGATCGTGCAACTTTTCTTTACCCTAAAATCAGCAATAAATAAATGCCAGCACCTTGGGGCGGGAATGGTTGAATGGTAACACGCTGGCACGAAGAAGCGGGTTCGATACCCACTAGCCCCACAAGGCTAACTCAACCTTCATTCCCTAGGTGGCGATTGTAAAATGAGCAGTAGATGGGCGCCTTGCATAGCTGCAGTACGCCTACAGTTAAATTCGACACCTGTTAAACTTGTTATCGTCCGTTACTACTATGTCATGTAATCTTACTGTGAACTTGTCAGTTTGAATTAATAAATTAATTATCTACAGCTAAAAACAGATTTTACTCAATTGTTCATTACCGATCCTCAACCGGTCACTTTCTCAGGAAAACCAGAAACCTTCATCGGGACTCGCCCAGCTCAAATCTGTAATGTTCCGGCTGTGGTTCATGTGCGCGTGTACTTAGGTAGGCCTCATTGTAGGTAGGCCTCATCTATCCTCGTTCCCATCATTACAACAATAATTAGCCTTTCATTGTCTGCTGATAATCTCATCCATTTCAAATACACTTTAGTCACTCCTCTTCTTAAGGATGGGCGTAATTTGTGGGGGTACGAGGGGTACCCGTACCCCCACTTTTTGGACTGGGGGCACCGTACCCCCCACTTTTTGGACTGAGGAGTAACGTGCTCCCACTTTTTAAACAATGCCAATCAAAATTTTACTATTGAGCCTTCCCAGAGATCGCCTTGCTTCGTGTATGTAAAAAATTGGTACCCCCACTTTTTAGTCCAAAGTTATGCCCCTGTTCTTAAGAGACCAACACCAATTACGAAATTCTTTCTAATTGCCCAAACTATCTCTAACTTGTCTTTCATCTACAAATTAACTGAGCGTAGTCCTGTCTCGAATCAGCCAGTATCTGAATTCTAAATCACTCCTTATCATAACCCACACCTAGGGACCTGCGAAGCTTCGATATTCGATTCGAAAACGAATCGGGCGGCGGTATTCGATTCGATAATGATGTCATGATTCGAAAAATTTCGAATCTTTTTCAGAAAAATGATTAGCCCTTTGTTGTAAACTAATTGTTTTAATTGTTTACTGCGCGTGGATTGGTTGTTGAATTTCTGCGTGCAACGCGGCACGCGACGACAGGAAACCCTCAGCAACAGTGAATTGGAAAGGAAATTTCGTGAAGTACCTCTGATTTAGTTCTATAAACTGTACATTTCTCAGGATTGTCACCCTTCACATAGATTTCATGCCCTGAAAATGGTTGCACTGTTTCCAAGCACCTATATTCGCGAATTCGTGAAGAGTTCTTCTCAGAGATGAAACTAACAAAATGCCAAAACGAATGCAGACTAACAGATGACAATCTCTCCAATGAACTTCGAATTGGCACTTCGAACATTATAGCAAACATTCCGGATTAGTGTGGTGGGAAGAAGTGTCAGATCTCACCTTAATCATTATTATATATTAAATATTGCACAGCTAGCAAATGGATGCATTGTGCACAGTTTTGTGTATTCTTAAAACTGAAGAAACTTGAAACATATTTTGTTTCTTATTGTAGTGTAGAACTGTAGGTATTAGGATAATTATGCTTTCATCATAAAAATTATTTTTATTCACTTTAAACTTGAAGTTTAACCGTAAAAATTATTCCACAATATTAATTTTGAATAAAATTAATATTTTCTCATTTTCTGGGGCAAATTAGTCTGCAGAAATTAGTCTGCGATTGGCATACGGCCCCAGAGCTGCCCTTAAATCTTAGGGCGGCCCTCTGTTAAAAGAAGTTGCCCATGCCTGTCTTAGATGAATGTACACCAAAGTGTGGTTATGCAATTGGTACAATAAAGAATATACTTACTTACTTAACTCATAAATCATTCGTGTTATTGTTATTTCTGTTAATTAGCTTAGTGTTTAATTTAATTGATTTTAAACTGCATAAATGTTGTCGAGGTAATGATACTGTGGTACGCCTGTGCTATCACATACACACTACATGAAAATCAAACATGGTACACGCTGATTCGATTCGAGATTCGATTCGAATTCGAATCTTTACCCCCGATTCGATTCGAGATTCGAAGGAAAATTTGTGATTCGCAGGTCCCTACCCACACCCGTCTGTTTTTACCAAACTGCATGCACTCAGCTGAAACTCTGCTCACTTCACGCTACAATTAGCTAGTTTCTGCCATGATTCATCAACAGGTCTCGGAGATCTTGCCTCTTCTTCAGTGATTCAATAATATAGATTACAGTATTTTACTCCACACACTTTCAACCTGGTTCAGTTTCACTGATACTACTCTCCTCTGGATTCAATCCAATTTCATCCCACTCTTTCTCCGTTAAAAAATGAAAGTTTTCATGATCACACACTCTCACTTCAATGCAGGATTCTCAGTTGACATCACCTACATAAAAAAATTATGCTGACGACACTAACTGTTCATCCCTTTCTCTGCAGTTTCTCCGACTCATAGTTCACTGTCCTGTGGTTACCCATATCTCCTCCTGGATGACATCTAACCCCCTCTGCCTGAACCCACATAAAACTTAATTCATCCTTATAGACCTGTGTAACCAGCTCAAGAAAATTCCTCATCCATCTCTTTCCCTGGGCTGTAATCTCCACCCACTTACACATTCACTACTACTTCTTCTGTCTGCAACTTAGGTGTGATTTTCTCAAAACCTCAGCTTCTTTGATCATATCACCCATTTTTTTCTCCGATTAATGCATATCTGTGACCTTTTCATATCCAACGTGCTGTCAAAAAGTACCTCACCAGAATCATGGAACCTGCGAAATGCACTAAACTATAGCAATGCAGATCATTTTATGGGTATAGCATCAGATTTTTATCCAGTTCTGTGAACCGACTTATATTATGAGAATGTTAAAGATCTGTTTTTTTTTATCTCTCTAAGATTGGGTGATATCAATAATAATTAAACAATATTTAAAGAGGTTTATAAAACAAACATAAATACAAAAAAGCACAGCAATGCATTTCAAACATGAGACGAAATCAGTCTCAGGCAACAGCAAGATTAGGTGAAATCACTTTCCATTGACATACTCAAACAGAACGAATGGTGAAAACGGTTTTTGCAAGAGTCACATCACAGATCAACATCAACAAGACCCTGGAACTCAACAAACAGGTCATAAGGCATCAGAATGACGAAATTCACAGAAAATAAATTTGCTTTAACAGACACCCTTAACAAAAGCATTGTAAGTCTTCAAACTACGTTAGCTGTGTTCAGATTAAAGAGTCCCTTAGTTGATGTGCTGAAATATGAAACGCAGAATGTTTTGGGCCAAGGTAGAGTGACACTCAGAAATGAGATTTTAACTCCTCGAATCCAAATACATTGTACCAGTGCTTTTTTTCTAGAAAAAAAGGTTCCGGAACGGAACAATAGGTGCCGGAACGCAACAATTATGGGCGGGCTAAAATCACGAGAAAAACGGGATTGGGGGTTGGGAGGGGTCTCAATAAACACTGAAAACAGTTCAAAAACACTTAAATTAAATTAAAATAACTAAATTATTGTTTTAATTATTAAAATAAATAAATTATTTTTTAGGAGCTGAAAAAGGTGCCGGAATGCCGTACCGGCGCGTTCCGGCTGAAAAAAAGCACTGCATTGTACTAAGCTCACTTTGGTCATTTTAAACTATTTAAAATTAGTCAACACATGTATAATTTAAGCTAGCTGCATTATACATAATATTTTCACATGAAAAGTACATCGCTCAGTGACCAAACATTCTTTCTGATGTCTACATGTAGGTCAATTACTTGCAGGCTGTAATCTGTACTGTTTACCATGAGAAACATGTTTACCATGTGCTGATCTCAAGGTCATACAGATTGCTATTTTAGGTTATACACACGTATAATCATTGTATGTAAATTTAACTGAACTACATATAAAACCATAAGCTTTGCCATTATTGCGGTGTTTAAAATAGCATATACAGCAGTTATGCAAAACAAGGCCTATGAACAATATTCATGTACTAAAATAATATACAAATAAATAATAGTGCTTCTTCATGAACATCAAAAGCAAGGAAATATGCAAAAAGCTAGCGTGAAAACCCAAAACGTCAATCCAATTTGGCAAAACATTCCGTTTTTGTGAAGCCTGGGTAAAAAAACTAACAGCAAATGTGATTACGCTAAACAAATATCACATCATGTCACAAATGCGCTGCCATGTTCAGACTATCCTACACAGCTGGTAGAACATTTTTAGGCCTAGACTACGACAGATATTTGCCTTCAAGTCGCTAAGTTTGAGGTACATTTAGAAATAGAAAATAAGCATATGAAGGCATGGGTTCTGTAAATGGTGTCACTGCCACAGATAAACGTCTCTAAAACACTTAAATATCTAGGTACATTATAAGAGACCGAGAGATCTCTTCATATTATTCCAAGAACATTCTTATAGCGCTTGCAGATGATGAAACCTTAAACTTAAAAAAAGGCACCAAATGAAATTAAACAAAGAGATTCAAATTCATAATAACACTTGAGCTCACAGAAGGGTGGTGACCAGCTGCAGAAAGTATTACTACAAACTTAACCAAGCAAATCAGAGGACATAACTCACGGCTTATAATTATGCAGACAACGAGCATGACAGTGGTACAAAAGTGTATATATAATATATAAAAATAATTGGATTTAAGGACACTGGAGAGAATGATCCACTAGAGACCCAGAAGGCTCTTGGTGTGTTCATAAACGACATAACTTATGCAGACAGCTGGAAGCACTTTGATGAAATTTGGAAGTAGCCCTCGATAAAGACCCTTCAGTCCTTCAGTTTTGATTATGTTTTTTGCTAGTGCCATCGGTCCACCTTTGGCATCTTCCGTAGCTGAAAACAAGTCATAGTCATCATCATCATCATCATCATCATCATCATTGTCATCATATCATCATATGTGCATGATTATGTATGTAACCAATCCATGCCAGTTGTGCTACTATCAGCTGCACTAGGAATGATGAATCCGACCTCTGCAGACACTTGAAGCCAAAAGAGTCAGGTACATGCCTTCATTAGCATTGATCTTGACTACTGCAATAGCTTGATGTTTGGTATGCAAAAGAGATTTTGAAGAAACTTCAAAATGCTTGGAATGCAGCAGCCAGATTCATATCCAGCACATGGAAGTTTACCACACTAAGTCTGTCCTGTAACAGGACTGTTTTTTTAAGTTGACCAGAAGCCAATTATAGTCAAAAGAAAAAAAATCACCGACAAGTAAACAGTGCTTAGAAAACTGAAACAGTCATAACTGACAGAGCAAAACCGACAGATTATCACCCAGAATTGATATCAGACACCATGTGCAGAATTCCTGGACCATGTAGCATCCAAGAAGATGAGACATGCCAAGCAATGAGGCTTGCTACACAAACTTTTCAGCTTAATACGTTGAGCGCGAGGTACGAGTTAACTCGTATGTCATTTCACGGGTCTAGGCGCGACGTACGAGATAACTCGTACCTCAGCATACATCATTTCCACAGCGTCTATAGGCATATCCAGCGTGCTGGCAATCCATTCTGCCGCGTCTCCGTTACTACTATAGTGAGTACTGCCATCTGATGAACAGTGAAGCAATTTTTTTTATAATGTTTTTATTGTAACTCACTGTAGCCATTAGACTACGCACATGTGCAGTGTGCACTGTCAGATGTCAGCGTTCTGGTAGTTATGTCGTTGCGTAAAAGGTATACAGCTTCGGAGGTTTTGAAACAACTAGATTTGTGATAAAATAAGATCAGAATATTCTTTCTTCAACCAACTGCTATCCGCATTTTGGTTTACAACCGTACACATCTATCCGCTACCCGCGAAAAGTCCTAATATAGGTCTAATGTATTTATATGTACACACACGTACGTACAATGCATTATATATATATTCTAAACAGTCTTGATCCCATATAACATCCTAGTAATGTATGTTTTCCTCATCAGGCTATCGATGGGATGATGAATATTTCGATGATGTATGCAACAAGCGTGAACAGAGCAGAGAATCACGTTATAGGCTATTTGCGGCACATATGCTTCTATAGCCTGCACTCTGTTGTGTCACGCTTCAGTGATTATCATTCGAATCCAGACGTTTAGTTAGGTTATTGTAGAGTAGAGTAGAGTAATAAACAGTTTACATGCACTTTTATTCATTTTCTTTACATTTTCAAAGTTGCTATCGATAATAAGTGACAAGGGCCGTTGCTTTCCGATATCCTTACATTACCAATAATTGATTACAGGGCTGCCGCGTAATGGCAATAATTTGGCCCGCAGCCAAAGTGTTAATGTTAAGGAACAAGAATTTATTAGCAAAGACATTAACTATAATAGGCGACGAGAAGCATCAAGCCTACTCTTAATCTCAAGCTCCAGGAAGTCCTGTGAGCAAATATAATCTTTTAAATATAATCTTTTATTAACTTACAAGTTAATAAAAATTGAATTCAAGTTAAACTTCTTCTTTTGTCAAAAATCTCACTCCCGGGACCACATCACACTGACCTTCATAAACTGCATTGGCTTCCCATACAAGCTCGCATTAACTTCAAAATCTGTCTCTTAATGTATCAAGTCTACACAAACTCATCTCCTCTATATGTCTATTCGCTTGTTACTCCATGGTGTTCTTTTCAATCCAGACGAGGATTACGATCATCATCTCAAGGTGACTTCACCATCGTTCCATCACTCAGAAAATTTGGAAATTGAGCATTTGCATTAGCCGGACCGACTGAATGGAACTTCCGGATTTTATTCGCAAATCCTCATCACTACCGATCTTCAAAACTAACCTTAAAACTTATCTGTTTAAGATGCACTGTGATTAGTCTATTTTCTGTTACGTGCTTTTGTGCAAGATTTCATTTTGCTTAGGCATAATACAAATGACAGATTATTACTATTATTATTTAAATTATTAAGTTTAACACCATGAAGATAGAGTAAGCAGCCAATGTTGTATAAATTTCAAATGTAAGAGCATACCTTGGGCTTGTAGTCTGGTCCTGATGAGTGCAAGAGGATAGCTGGCCAGCTGACCACAGGTGCTACTGACACTGCCACAAAGCAGCAGAACAATAAGACCTGGATCCTTCCTGTCTGGGTTTTTTCGAAGGTACATCAGCTTCAGAGTCTGATACATGCACAAAACAAAATCACAGAACAATGGGATAAATGAAAACCTATCTATTGTCATCTGACAAATCAGTGCACTTTTTACAAGCTGTTCAAAGCAACAGCAATCCAAAGTTGCCTTCAACATAAAATCTTCACTCGCACAACAGTAACTCACACAATGACCAAAGAGTACAGATAACAATTCTTACTGCTGGTTCTAACAGCAAACAAATCATACCCAACCCAAAACTAACTATAAGAATGTTCCCTCAAAATGAGGGTGGATACTTAACGATACATCAAACTTTCGTTTATTAGGTTTCTGAAAAAATTCCATCCATTTATATGGTAACTACACTGATTCACATACCTCGTAAATGGTCAGATCAATACCAGCATAAGGTATGATGCCAATAAGATTAGGTAAGTAACCCCTGTAGAAGGAGCGAATGCCTTCTTTCTTTAAGATCTTCAAGCCACAGTCTAAGAGCCCCGTATACTGTCCAGTTGTCGAAATTGCTAGTCTTGTCTTCACTACCTAGCATAAAACAAGAACAGAAACCAAATCACTGAAATGCACTTACAGGTACTGAACAAACATTGAGATAATTCAGCAAATTTAAAGGAGATAGTAAACATCTGATAGTTGTTGTAAGGTCATGGTCAAAGTAAATGGGAATTTAGTAGGAATCAATGCCACAGGTTTCTAATGCTGTGCATAAATTATGGGCCAATGCTCCATTTCTTCTGTGGGAACACAAGGCTTGCTAAAACAGAAAAATTCAACAATAGAAACCATTTACAATCAAGTAACAGATTAAATATTCATTATTCATATATTCATATATTAATTAATAATTTGTAATATCGTGCTAATGTCTAATGCACAAGGCATCAGCTGGTAACACATTGAAATCAAGCCACACTCAGGACAACATCAGGAAGATCAGTCCACAAAAAGAGAGGCAGCCAATGGAGGACAAGCAGTTTTGTAACAGGTAAGCTGTTAGTTGAAAATGAAATAACATAAACAACTGAGCAGAACGAACAGAAACAGGGAGCGTTCCAAATCTAGGTCCAGCACCCGAAAGTTTCAGCATGTTAGACTTAGTAATACTAAGACGAAGGTAGTTACAGTAATCAAGGCAACTCAATGCATTTGCAAGAGTAAGACACAGGAATATAATGCCTAAATCTGCATACGTCATGAATCTACATATATGATGACTTACAAACACTATTTACATAGTCAGTGAGAGACATAGTAGAATCAGAAACATTGATCAAGTTACAAGCACTCAGAGTACCACTCTGCTATACTTAATTATAAATTATTTTAATGATTAACTCCTCACACATCAGACATACTGTGTGACGGTAATATATATGGCAAACTTTTCTTTAAATCGATCGCAGGGTAAATAATGGCAAAGACTTTGTAACTAGTAAGGCTAAATAACTAACAAGCAACTTTAGAAGTTCGTAACTGTGAAACACCACTAAATTAGCCTAATAATTATTGGTACTAAATTAGCCTAATAATTATTGGTATAAAGTGATCATATTCTAAATGATAAATCTCCTATAATATGACAAAAACTTTAAATCCTGTTATGGGAGGCCAGCTCAACCTGTGAGTCAACCAATTTCAACAATTTTAGCCATCCAAATTTCTTACGTTGTTGTGCAGTGCCCAATAGTAGAAATTTAGTTTATGAATGGTTAAATTTAGGTTTTATGGGTTAAATTTGGGTTTTGATGGGTTAAATTCAGGTTTTGATGGGTTAAGGAGTTTCTTGGCCACATCCAAGACTGTCCTTCCCCAAATGCAGTGGACAACAGCTGCACAGACGAGTCACAAGTCAGACTGTCAAATGAAAAGTAGATTTCAATATCATCACCATAAAAGTAATATCCCAATGAATGATTGTGCAGCAATGTTCCTAGTGGTGTGATGTATAATGTACACAAAAAAGGACCAAAGACGGACCAATGCAAACTCCAGGTCAACAAAGCACCATTTAAATACACTGATCAAGAGAGTAAATCTACTGATTGAGAGTGTTGACGAACATAAATAGCAAACCAGCTCAATGCAGGACCAGCAACCCAACACCAATGCTGAAGACGATGCAGAAGAAACCACAGGTCAATAGTATCAAATGAAGCAGAGAGGTCAAGAAGAACAAGTGCTGTCACACTACTCTCTACCTTTAAAAAGACCTTATCTTTACACTATAAAAACACACAACTACTCTTGTCAACACACCTATATGCATGTAGGATAATATTAACATAAATACCTGAAATTATTACTTTAAATGCAAGCACAGATAAGAAAGACCACTGCCAACTTACCTGCACGTCAATGAAACACAGTTCCACGGTCCACATGGCACTGAGTAATTGCATTACCTTGTACCAATCAAGAAACACTTTCACTTGGCCTTAAGTTGCATATCTTTAAATCTGTTAGATAGCCATGCCTCAGTGCCTTTGAAAACACAACAAAACTATCCAAATACACACAAACCTCCATTGGGAAGATGGCCGTTTGTGCGATGGCTCCAGCAATTGAACCGGCAGCAAATCTCTCCTTGACAGTTATCTCTTTGCCAGACTCACCAACCATCAGTCGCTTAATCTAACAACAAAACATTCACAAATAAATGCTAACAAATAGATCTGAGTTTAATGGATCATCTGCTGATCACTGTTATTTTTTACCCATCTAAAGTATTCTTTTATTGTGTAAATGAATAATTTGAAAAAAGATTTGGTGGCAATTCTTATTGTATCCAACTCCAGCAAACCAAATTTTTCAAAACCGAATCCTGCTTTAAAAAAAAATTAGGTTGAGCAATGGATTGGATAAACAACTAAATATGGACATGATGATGCCGCTTAAGCTGGTGAAGTCCAGGGCATCTTCCTTCAGAAGGTTCAAAGTTCAAATCTGTTTAAGAGCCTTTGAAGTTGGTTAATAAATTGATTTTAAAAATGTCCAAATATAATAATGAATAAAACAGTCATAAGATTTCTATGTTATGGTCCACACAGTGTCAGTGGCACAACTTTGAAGGGAAAGTTGCTTCATGACGAGAAAAGTAATACCAATACTTGATTAGAATGTAACATTTTAGTAATTCTAGTGGTGACAATGATGATAATAAAGACATGGTACAGAAGTAGGTAAAGTTAAGAATAGCCTGAGTAAATACTTCTTCATATGCCGCAAACTTAAATGCTGATTCAGGAGCAATTTTGACCACACTGGTTCCATTTCCGCGCCAGAGAGATCGTATTCCACCTTCTTTGATCATGTTCCACATGCCATCCCACAGTTTCATCTCCGTCTTTGAACCATAAACCTGAAAGGCCACAAAGCAGACAGCTGTGCCATTTAGCAATTCACATATTCAACACACTGCCAGAAACACTTCATATAATTCATCACATAATATAAATGTTTATAGCTCTCCATAACCATCTTGCAAAACACTCTACAACAAGGATAAACTTCATTACTGCATTTCTTTTACGATTGTCTCTTTTAAAATGCTATATATAAAAAATCTCAAACTCATTTTCTCTTAACACTTTAACAACGAGTGTGTAGTAAAATGTATGGAAAACTAATTCCTCTTGTCATTAAAGGGTCAAAAGACTACATACACAACTCAAGGATAAAAATCTCACTAACCACTGAAAATAAACTGTAAACTGTAAACATGAAGCAGCTGTTTACGGTAAATTGAAATTTACTTTGAACGAAGTGCTAACCAATTGTCCCTTTGAATGTGGCCATTTTTTAAGCAGTGACTTCATTGGTCATGAATACTAATTAGTTGGAAGCAGCCAATGAGAGAAGCATTACATTTCTTTCATTACACACACACACCCACATTTCTGTTCTTTTATATCTCCATTAAACACATAATTAAATGTATGTTACCAATATAGTGTTTCTTCAGTTATTTTATCAGGTCACATTTACAACTATAGTCAGGTAACTGTCTTTGTCATTGCTGATTTGGTGTGTCAATCATAATTTTTGAAAGCACCGTTGCTTCCTCCAACAATCACTTTGCAACCTGGCTTGTATACATGCAAATTTTGCATGCCACAGGAGTGAAAAGGGTTAAGTTAACCTCGTTCAGCATTTAAATACAGAATACCTGCAGTAAACCTATACACATTTCACAGCAAAAAGGAAAATATCTCCACTAAACACATACAAACAGTACAAGTTCAGTAGCATGCAAAGATCATGACTTAAGCTGTCAGAACTCAGAAACATGCACAGCAGAGTCGCTTGCTACCACAATACACTGAAATTTCTTAGAAAGAAGTATTGCCTACTTGGGTTTGTCGGTGTGTATGCATTTTCATCATCAGTTTCATACACCTATCCGTCAAGTGCAGTTAAATTTGAATTTAAAATTAACGAAAAGCTAAATAAATAATTAAACACTAAAAATATAACTAATATAAAAATATAATGATAGCATGAAGGTGCTAAAATGCACGGTATGTCTCAATATGTCAGCAATAAAAACAAAGAACAAATGGATAAGGATATGGTGTATAGGACATTGTTACATGTACCACCCATTCATGTGTAAATGAGACAGAGAGGGTGGTAGAGGGAGAGATGGAGGGAGGGAGAGGAAGAGGGATTGAGAGAGACATGTGTGTTATCTGACCTTTACTGTAGTGTGAGTATATCTCAGAACTTAATCAGACTAAAACAAATGTGTAGCAGCTAAACAAACCTGAAGCATAACCTTTAGCCGATCGAGTGGAGCAGTTGCTGTCCTCGAAACAGATCCAGCTATGCCACCAGCCACCAGGTGGCGCCAGGAGACACCACCTTTACTCTGGAATTCAGGTGGACAGGTCAGCTGCTCACCAATGTCTATCATCTTCAAAAAAACAGAAAGACAATGACAAAATTTGGGGCAAATAATATGACTTGGAAGTCTCTTAAAACAGGTCAAAATAAAGCTAATGCAAATTAATGAAATTCTATGTATTTCTTTTGAGCCCATAGTCATGGAACAAGGGATGACCTGACCTGGGCACTAAAGAAATTTAGTTTCTTCTGTTTCATTTCCAGTTATGTTTATTGCAACTGCACATTTAACAGAAGTAAAATAACAACTACTGGGTAATGCCTATTTCTGGTTTGAAAGAAAAATAGCAAGCTAGTAGATCCATATACATTATACCGTGTAGGCTAAAAAGTCCAAGATTCACACAGTGGCAATTTTAAAGGGAGTTAGGTCTTACCGGGCGATCCAGCCAAATATCAAACATGTCTTGGAGATTGTCTGATGGATATAGATTGAAGAAATCTCTCCATTCATTCCAGTCAATTCCAAGGTCTTTGTTCGTGTCTAATCTGACAGCATCACATCAGACCATATAAATAATTACTATGCGCAAAGATATCATCAGATATATTTACGTTGATGGTGCATAATTACCTTGGCTTTGTTGCTATAACAAATCAATCAGCAGCTTCATGCTATGAATATGATGCTGGTAAGAAAGGTCAACGTAAGCAGCAAAAGCCAGGCTATTATTTGGATGGTTCACCATCAGTGGAATGCCAGGTTGTCTTGAACAACTCAACATATCAGCCTACGATCCTTCTGGGGTCAATGAGTACAAACACATGCTGAGAGGTTCAGTGTGTTTGTGTTGAATAGCTGGGCTGTGCCTATGCTTTGGGACCATGCCTCTGAGTAGTGTACATAGGAGGGGTCCTAGCCTTAAGCTTGTACCTTAATATCAAATCTATATAAATAAAGCAAAGACTCTGTCTGTCTGTCCCTCTGTCACAGCGATCTTTGACCGCAATGCATTTCTACACCTTTCGACCTTTTCACTCCAAACCTTCACTACTGTCTCGGGGTGGGCATTACACACCCAGTGAGGCTTCGCGTCCCCCGTTTCCATACTGAAAACGGGCGAAAACCTCTGCCAAACCCCCACTTCTTAAAAATTCGAGTCAACCTATTTTCATTCGCCAGATGGCGCCACCCGAGAAGATTCTGTGTGTTTCACCGAAAATTCTCTGTCACCGGCACGCATTTCTAAAGATTCGCCAGATGGCGCAGCCGTAGAGATTTCACTTCACATTAACTGATGGTGGTGGTGGTGGCTTATAACCCCGGGCAACGCCGGGTAAACCAGCTAGTATCAAATGAGACAAGAAGCAAAGAGTAGACTCTGGCACTTCAAAAGATGTATAGTTTCACAATATTTTGGTATGATCAACAATATCAAATTCAGCACTTAAATCAAGAGATTTACAAAGAGGTGTCATGCTAGAGTTCTGTGGTCTAGAACTGTGAGATGTTACATGTCCCTGAAGACGCCTTTTGAGAAGTAGAGTTTATCTGCCTCTCACTTGAATTTTCTCAGGGAATAAAGATTTAAGAACAGAATTACTTACTTGGCTGTTAGACTTTGTGCCTCTTCCAAGCTGATATGTATGCCGAGCTGCGACAGGGCTGTCCGTACCTCTGATGACTCGATTTTTCCTGAAGAAAATAAACACAATGCTTTGAACATACTAGTCCCATAACGCATTAATACACAAGCATCAGTTATTGGAACTGATCGATGTTTATTAACCCTCACCAGGAATTAGTTGAGCATATTAACATTACTAAAATGCAAAACAAATTTAATGTGAACACCAAGGAACTGAAAATAACAGGAGAATGAATCGTGCATGTACTGATCACTTTATTATTATATTTTATTAGTATTTTTTACCCAAGCTACATAATTTTTATGATCCCTCAAGATTTCAAAATTTAGGGATAGCATTTTCTGGGAAGGCTAGTCTTCATTGAGTAGTGCTTGGTGACAAAAGTGAAGACCTCTGACATATTTCTCTCACATATTTATTATTAATATAATTCATATTAATAACATATTCATTATTAATATAATTCATATTTAATAATAATAGTAGATATTACTTCAGTATTTGCCCATCATTATGACGGTGCTTGTCTGTGTGTCAATCCGTTTGTCTGTCTGTCTGACTGACTGTCCGTCTGGCTTTGTGTCCGTACAGGTGCATCCACACCTTGCACCCCATTCCAGAGTATATCTCCCAGCTAATCAGAGTATATGATAGGGGAGAGAGGGAGGAAGAGAAGCAGCCGTTTGTCATGCAGTTCGCCCGTTGAAGGCAGCATAGGCAGCTTAAGCTACATTCCAGATATTCCATTACCGCTTGTGGACGATGGACACTTTTGGACAGATGGATCTGGCTTATTATTATAGAGATTATCAATCTTATTATTAGTATATCTTTCTTATTAAAGAACTGCAATTCTTTACAAGCCATTTGATAAGCACGTGACTTAGTCAACTGAGTTAAGTCAGTTGCTAATTCATTAAGTCAGCTGCAAACTCCTTAGCGACTGACTCCAGATACTACTTGGATTCCCTTCTTTGCTTTGACCTGACTCACCCTGGAATTTGGTTTGCACAATTTTACTTAGTAGTGACCATCGACTGATGCCTTAAGCACTATGATGTTAGCGCTATAGACGTTCTTAGATTAGACTAAATGCTCATACTGAAGCTACTTACTTACATACATGCTGTTCATAATAATGGGGAGTCAGCATTCGACTGTTGCTATAGAGCAATGTTCATACTCTGATGACATGGTTAACTATGACATACAAACACAGTAACAGCCACTCACCATCGTTGTTTCTGTCGAGACTTGAGAATGCAAGTCGCAGTTTATGTTCATGCTGGCGCATGTATTGTACGAACTCGCCAAAGTCAATTCGAGTATCCGTATCCATATCTGCCTTGTGTAGCATTTTCTGACACATAACACAGCAAAAATCAATATAATCCAGTCAAATTTCTACTACTTTTTACGGCATCACCAGATACTGACGTTTCAAGTGCTGGGTACTGCATACTGGGGCAAAACACATAAAACTTCATTTCATACAATGGATACCCATTAAGATATTGATACATGATGCTCGTAGTAAAATCATACTGAAACCATTAGGGTTTCAAAAAACAAATGCAGTTATCAACTGCAAAAACAGATGCGTCTTTGTGTTGAATGCCATTTTCATGCCATCTGTGTCATATTGCTGGAGGTCTATCATGATCTTTACCTCTTTCGCTGCAAAATCTGTCTTTGCAAATGCATTAATTCCTTGGTCACGTGCCTAACATTACCGTACAACACTCATCTTGAAGCAAACAAGAAAACATAACAGCTTACAGAAATTTCCTATAGCAAACTGGGCGTATATCAACCAATTCAAGCTTATTCAATATGACTTGCGCAGCTGAACTTTCATTCTTTGCATCATTAGTCTGTTGCAATAGCCTAACGTTGGAGCGAACATTAATTCCAGATAAAAAAAAAAGAAAATCTAGAGCAATGTCAAATGGTGTTAGTGGAATCCGAAATTAGGCCTTCCATCACCTTGGCATGTTTGCTGGCACCCGCAACTCCTCGTAGAGCAGCAGTGAGTTCCTTAATATCGATCGTTCCATCTTTATTAGCGTCCAGTCGGTTAAAAAGTTCTTCGAAACGCTTTTCTTCTTCTTTTTCATTTTCAGAAAGTTTCTCCACCGCTCCTTCTGGTTGTTCTGTCATAATGATCTGCGCTCTACTTTGTCCCTGACCTTCTTTCCGCTCCAATCCCCATCCACGATTTCTGGCTGCGTACCTCCGCTGAAAACATGTAGACCAAAATGATCTAGAGCTAGTGCTTCTCTACTCTGCTGTAACGCGACGCCATACTAAACGTGATTTTCTATAGCGCTAAGTCAGTTTATAATTTCGTGCCATAAAATATAAATGTAATGTAATGCAACTGTACGCGACTTTCTACAGCGACCCTATGGCCTATATTCGTCCCAGCTTCGACCCTGCTCATTTTTCAATGAAATGATCCGGCGAGATCCTTCAACACCGCTAATACCGTTTGAATCATCGACGTATGTATACGTCGATGGTTTGAATAGGCGCCACTATTTTAAGGTCCTCGCGTACGGACCGTGCTAGCCAGAGATTTAAATCTTTGATAGAAGCCACCTTCGGGAAGCGAACCGCGATTCGCATGCTTTCTGACACAGAGGATTGTGGGACGCAGCCTACGATCTTACCTATGTAGCTAGCTGGGCCACTATAATGCCATTACTCTTTTATATATTTTTCATGGTTATTACAAATAATGCTGATCTCGTGATTTGATATTTTAACGTTTCGTACTGTGTGTAATGCGCATATTTTGTGTTCTAAACGTCAAATATAATGAAGGCATAGGATTTTGATGTGGAGCCAAGGAAGCCAAGCAAAATACTCTGTAGGCATATATATATATATATATGCCAGTTTCAAGATGTTTTCATATATGATTTTAGGTTTTTTTTTAAAATCTGCCTGTCGATTTTAGTTTGACCGAGTTATTGTGAATAAGCTGGTTCTCGCAAATTAGCTTTCTTTGGGCGCTGAATAGCGATACTACAATGACGATTATATAGGGCCTATAGACCATACGTATGGCGGTACGGAACAGGGAGGAATGGAGGAGGCTGGTCATGACGGTCGCTATAGAGTTCCACGAACTGACGGCACAAGGTGACGTATGGGCCAAAAATTGGCTGGTCTACCCTTTGAATAGCCTGTTCCCTGGGAAGCTTCAGTATGTCTTTAAGAGATACAAGGACACAGGTGTGTTTAAGTTAACACACATCCCTACAGTACTCCCAGCCCAATTACCTTTGCAAACCCTTCACCATCCAGCCACCTCGCTGTAACTGATCCTCCTCCTATCTCACTCTGTCCCATCCCCACTGTGTTAGCTGTCAAAAGGGAGAAGGGTTCACTTAGCTGACGGGTTAGAAAAAGAGCTAGGGGTTCAACCGTCAACAACTAGAATACTGCCACTCCCCAGTCACTATACTCGCCTCAAGTTCTCCAACCCATCCATATTCTAACCAGCACCTCAACTCTGGAATGACCTTCCCTCTGAATTCAGAAAATTCTCAGTTTCTCCACAAACACCGCCACCCAACCACCATTCTCTGCCTCAGGCTCCTCTAATTATCAACCCACATGCTTTCCACTCCAAATTAAAGTCCAACCTCTTCAACAATTCCTACCTAATCCATCCGATCACCGCCTTCCAAGCTTTTCTCCTCCTCCAGGAATCTTGCCTTAATTAGTCTCTCTGACACACTGACTCGTATATCCACACATTCCACTGGATATCCTTTGGACAACCCTCTGACACGAGCAGCGCTTTAGAATAGGCTGGTGCCCCGAGCTTAGCTTTCGAGTCATGTTTTAGAAATGTGGAGTATACAGTTACGATAGGGGAAATAACATTTCAGTGTAACTTTGTTTAGAAAAAGTCTCCAATGGAGATATTATTCCAGCCTGAGGGTTTGTTTGGGGAAGATTTTATATCGTGAAACTGGCATTTAAAAAATAGATAAGTCAAACGTGCTGAACGTTGTACCAGACTGTCAATTGACAGCACAGTCAGCTGTAATTGTTCTGTTTAGTTGTTATGTTTAGTTCAGTATTTTTTAAAAGTGCAGGTATTTCAAACTCAGACATGGCTAGCACTAAAGCCATTGAAGCTGTTCATGGAACCTTAAATCCGCCGGCGTCTCCATCCGAGTCATTGTTCCTCAATGAAATTAAATCTCTTGTGCATGAATAATGAAATTCCAATTATACACAGCTGGTGGTCACTGGCTAAATAAAGCTTTTGTACTCCAAAAGCTTTGGTTCAAGGTTACATCACGGGCTATATAGAATGCCTGGCTGACGATATAATCTTTAATGTACCATACACTATAGAATAAATATGCAATCCGTCAGGCAGTTTTCCTCTAGACGGTTGCTATAACAACGCTATAGAAGGCAAATGTTACTCTATAAATCTGCTCAACTCGAGAAAACTACTTATTCCCTTGCCTGACACTCTCATAAGAATACCGCAGGCTGTACCAGTCAAATCCAAGACAGATGTGCACCCAACTACATACATACACGCAAAGGGCCATTCAGGTCAATGTCACATTGGCCCAACCAAGGGCATAGCTTTCTATTGTGACAGTGGTGTATGGTCACCACCGCTTTTAAAATTGGTGGTGACAGTTACCACCACTCTTTAGCCCTGTGCTGAAATAAAGTGGCAGACAAAGCAAACTAAATCCGTAGGTAGAGGAAAGAAAGGGAGGTAGAAGCATAGGAAAGGAGAAGGGAAGGGGTGAAGGAAAGGGAGGAGATTGGTCACTACCACTTTGTGGGGCAAAGTTACACCCTTGGGCCCACACAGCGGTGTCTGCCATTGGGTTATTACCCAATGGTAATAAATTACACAACAACTTCTGAGTTTGCTTTCCTGACAGTACTGCAGAATTATCCAATAACATACCGGTACATACACGTCCTGAGCAAATTGGCAGCTGAACAAACACAGTTGATCAAACACGATCGATCAATCATCTTCAAAAGCTCAGCATGCTTTACTGCAATTTCTAAGCTGAAATAAACTGTTTAGATTGTTCCAAGTTCTTGAAGAAAAACCATTGCAAGTGTTTATCAGTGCTGTTTTTGTTGACAAACAGCTACAGCAAAATCTGCACTAATACAATGAAACTATATTCAGTGGCGTCCCGACGGGGGTGCGGGGGGTGCGGACCGCACCGGGTGACACCCTCAGAGGGGGGTGACACCCAAGATGAGCAAATGAAAATTTTTTTTTAAGATGAGGCGATAACTTTTTTGGGAGGCGAATTCCTGTGAAAGGAAAAGAGGTAATGGCATTATGGTCGGAGACCGGAAAAAGAAGGATGTAAGAAGTAAAAAAAGAGGCGGATGACTAAAAAAAAAAAAGGTCATCAACTTTTTTGGGAGATGAAATCCTTAAAAAAGTAAAAGTTTGTCGGCAGACGAATTCCTAAAAAAATAAAAAAGGTAATCTTTTTTTGAGGGTGACACCATGACTTACCGCACCGGGTGACACCAGCTCTAGTGACGCCACTGACTATATTCTATACAGACATACACTGTCAGGAAACGCCAACCAGGTAACTGTGAAACTCGTACTGATTCATTATATGGCGCATTTCATGCTATGTCCGATTACCCATAATGGTACATGTTACTGTTAACAAGAATTCTAAGTTCTTTGGCTCTTGATATATGGCACCAGACAGCCTACAACAAATTTTCCCGGTTCCTTTCACCAGTGCCGTCTTAGGTACGAGAACCATCAGATAGTTACCTACACCCCTGCCTTTCAATAAACACACCACTTGGAATCATGTAATATCAACTGGTGCCTCTTGAAAGCAGATATTAACAACGCTGTAACACAGAGATACTCCGGTCTGGCAGTCGTCAAAGTCAGTCCTCAGACATTCAATAGACCTTGATAAAAAAGCAACAATTAACTTGATGTGGCTAGATTGCACTTATACTGATCAACTGTGTAAGTTTTAATGTTGACGACGATATCAGCTGTAACCAAACAGAAGTTAATGGTAACGTAACAAGAATTCTTGTTACCAGGACTCACTGTAAGACTTTTTACTTCCATCCTCTAGTACTTACACAAATACAGATTGCAAGACCTGATACCAATGTTCCACATGTGATCATGAACATTCACAGGTAAAAGTTAAATGCAACATTTAATGTACAACCCGGGCTAAAATTGTATACATACATGGCATATACCAACATTTAAACATGCATTTATACAAAAGCGTTTATTTACAGTCGGATATAAGACCTACTACTTGAGACGCATGCCTACGGCACAGCGTCAACACGTGTTTTACACAGTAATTGTTTTAGATGTCAACTTTTCAGTTTTTCAGTCATTATAGCACACACCAGCAGGCAACACAAATCTATGTTGAGAGTAGGCACATCAAGCTCCTAAACTGTACATAGATACTATCAAACTGTATGTCTCTGGTGATAATCTCAACATAACAGAATGAAGAATGGGTAGGACCTTGACTCCTTCAGGTACTATACCAAGGTGCTTGCAGGACGTTTGCTAAACAAATGCTACACAAATGAATAAAAGGTACAGTAATACCAATTTATGGGTAGGAATCGGATTCAGATAAAGAAATATGATCTCAGCGAAACACACAACAAGAATGACAATCTCAGGGACACCAACTAAGAGAGAAGCCTTACTAAAGACATACATTAGCAAAAAACTACTGTGGCCAAACAAAAAGACATTGACAAATTTACAAACACATGGAGCCTAAAACGTAGTCACACAAAGGTAAACACACACAGCGACATAGAAACAACAACGCTAAGTACAATGAGCTATCTGATGTTGACAATATCTCCACAGATGTTTTCTCAACCACTTCAAATCAAAATATAATTCTTGCACGATACAAACAATACAGAAAAGCAACTTCGATCAGGGTAGAAATAAAACGGGCGGTACAAGAGAGAAAATAGTTATGTACAACTAGATGTTAAATGAAAATTTAAAATAACTGCAACGCAGATAAAGGAATCAGTAAATTTGCAAGCAACTGCAGTCAGCAGACTGAAGAGATAGACGTTGTTGACAGTTAGCATGGTCATACACAGCGTAATAATATGTAACCAGCTAGCTACTTGTAAATGTTAATCTCAGAAATGAATAAAAATTTCTCAGCACCACACTGAAGCTGCGTTACAGAGACCAGCTTATTCACCGGCACTACTTCACCAGCGGCTACTTATCAGCTTTGCAACCAAGTGCCACAGTATAATCCTTCCAGAAACTTATAAATTTTTTCACAACAATTCAGCATTCTTTTGTAAAACATGCCTAACCATAGTATCAACTTTAACACTCAGTTTAAATATTCCCTAAACTATTCTAAATAAAATGATTTTCATTTTCAAATTCTTTACCCAATATGTATCAGAAACAGAACTACAACAATTCTTTCTGAAGCAGATAGGCTGCATTAACAAGGGAAGTGTTTCACGATTATGCAAGATGGCAACATATAAAGGGTTCCATTCTGCCTGGAAACTTTACTGAATTTCCTTCCATCACCCAACTCCATGATCACAGCACAAGCAATATGACAGCAAATAGTAACACAATAATAATCAGAAAAATTACCAAGTAAAATGATATTACACAAGTTGTGGTTCATAGTAAGTGCCAGTAGCAGTAGTAATAATTATAATTACTAATGATAATAATAATAATTCTGACAGATCATACTTACTTTGGGACTAAGAAATAATAATGATTGAAACAGTACTACAACAGTGTACCTGCATAATATTATGTACATGTTTTACCCAAGCCTGGAAATGTTATTTCCCGTCACAAAGACAATAGAAGAGGCAAAAGGATGTAGTAGACATGAACGGTAGAGCTAATAACACTGGCAAAAAAAACAATAATCACATACATAAGATAAAAGGGGAATAAAAATACTGTAAAAATATATCTCTTTACACCTGATTTTACAAACTGCATGCTGCAATGTAACGTGAGGTTTAGTTGAAAAATCATTAATAGACTGCACAGCATAAGAGCTGTCCACCATCCACACATAATATGTAAAATAAAATGCAAGATTCGTATAGCACGTGCTGAGAGAACTAACTCAGAAATCCTTCCATTAAAACAGCTTCAAACTGAGTTGACATATATATATACCAAACACATAGCAGAAGTACATAGCAAAGTGCTAAAGAATACTGTTTTAAATCCAATAGGAACATCTTAAATATTAAAATGTTCAATTTTAATGACATCTATAGGAGCTCTCAAAACACACAAAATTGGTCAAATTTTAAAAATTTTGTAACTCTGACTGAAACATGTAATGTCCTATGCTTTCATGCTTACAGGTAAAATTGTCGGAGTAGCTGCACACCAAGTGAAACGAGAAAGTCATTACATCAGGAAACATTTAGAATGCAACATTCACAATGTAAATCCTAATTTACTAAGGTTTCTTAATGACTGACAGAGTTCTTACCGTTTACAACATATTAAGGAAGAACTTCAATGGTAATGGGACAAGAAAAGCTGACATATAAGTAATTTCATGCCCAGCTATAGTTCTTAAATGATAGCATAGTTAACTGTCACTTCATTTTGACAGCAGCAGTTCAATTTGAAATTCAACAGCAGCAGTCATTGCAGCAGTAGTTAGCATAGCAGTAGCAGTTACAGCTGCCACCCAAGACAACCTTAACACAACTGAGTTCAACTGCAAAGTACTCATACTTCCCCGATTTAAAAAAGATCACTTCTCCATAGTGTTGTTGTTTTAAATAGCCCATAACATACATCCTTATCAAGTTGAAATATAAGTAATGTCTTTTAGCTGCATTTGAAAGCAGTCATATCTTTATTTGCTATTCTACAGCCATTTGCTATTTTCTATAGAGGTAAAAATAGACTAAATCATGCAATTACATTTGTATACTTTAGACTCTCTTTTGCATAGCCACAACTTAGGTCTAACTGACTAATCCAGAAAAAATTCACCACAATAATGTGGATAAAAAATACACAGGTAATCACTGCAGGGCACTTAAAAAGGCGGACTGGCTGAAAATCAGAAAGAATGGCTTCAGCTCTTGAATGGTTTCAGCTCTTGAATGGCTTCAGCTCTTGAATGGCTTCAGCTCATGAATGGCTTCAGTTCTTGTTCTAATCAATATTTAAAAAAATTAATTTGTGATTAGCACTTGAAAACTTTTTCCCTCTCATTCTCTTTTTCTTTAGTCTAACATTTGCAACAAAAGAAATGTGGGCAAATCTTTTTTCGGAGCAAAATAATTTCAATCAGTTTATAATCAATTGTTCCAAATAATTTAGGTAAAACGTGCCATTGTTCGTTCAAAGATGGATAAAACATCTTCATTCAGTCAAAATGATCAATCCTTAATAAATCATTTATGGCTAGAGGTGATAAAGTCACCCTCAACTGAATGCAAATCTTTACAAGAGTTCTGTTGATTCTGGATTATTCAAGTCTGACGAGAGCAAGCAGTTGATTATAAGGATGATGAATGAGCCAAAAAACAGTCAGTGATTTCTAAAGAGACTGTTGCAGTTGTTGTTATCTTAAGCCTTTAACAATGAGATTGTACTAAAAGCAACTGGGAAACCAATGCAGCTCGTCGTTTAAGTGTTAAACACGCATAACCTAACATTACTTACAGCACAATACACACCCATACCAATCATTTATATGTGTCTAGTCAAGTACACATCGGCCAGTAATAATCTAAGAATTTCTATAGAGCCGCAATAATGATGGTGAAGGCACCACTCAACGAATGCCACTAAGCAAAAGTCATTGTCCATTCCGAAACCAAAGGTAAGTCCGGATGAAACCAAGTGGCATATCCGAGAAGTAGCAGAAACAGCCTATGAAGGAAACAAGTCCAGCTAAAGTTTGGATTTTCAGTCTCTAAAGGCCAATACAGACTCTGAAGAGCAAATCTCACATGTGTTTCAGTTAACCAGATGTGACAGAATACAAGGACAGACGTTGGGGCAAGGATCAGATTGCTCCAATAACTACTTTTACTGAATGCATCTAATAATGCGGAGGAATCTCCTGATGAAACTCTAAACCAAAAAAACTAATTTCCCCATAACTAAGCATCAAATAATACAGAGAATACACAAAAGAACTAAACAAAAAGCAAAGGACTGTAAGCCATAAATTGTTTTAGTTCTAAATTACTCAGTTAAGGTCTTCACGAAAGCATGTCATGCTGCACACAAAAGGCTCAAGTAGCGGAACACTCGAGAGAAACGAGGGCATTGTAGGAGGAAGCCAAGGTAAAGGTTCATTTGTGATAAACATGCTTGTATGATCGTTTATGCAGTGTACTCCTACCCAAGTTATTGAGTCAAGCTGTGGTGCTCAAATAACATAAGTTCTCGGTGTTGGCATTAGCTCAGACCATAAATGGAATCAAGTAATTTTTTAATGACAAAAGAAAGGAAAAATTAAGTTGTAAAATTACCAAACACAACAGCAATAATTATTGCCATGAAATCAATTCAGTATGCCAGGTCAATTTATAGGTCAATTTATAGGTCAATTTATAGGTCAATATATAGGTCAATTCCAGCTGCACACAATGTTCAAAGCAACATGTAGTTTATGTAATGGTAGTACGCCCGTAATGGTTATAAGCCCGTAATGGTTATAATGGTTGTGTGCCGTCGTGTACACACGCCAGTGCATTTAGACCTCTGCTAATTTAGATTGTGTTAAAGTTCATTCAGCTCATAGGCTGTTGGATAGCTGGTGGCCCAAGTGCCTTGTTCCGCTATCTTAAAATCACTGTCTATTCATAGGGTCTTTCGCACTGGGAGCGCTTCTGATTAGCGAACACTGTGAGAGGCACTTTACAAATGTTCAGATACAATACAATACAATACATACTTGCTCAATGCTCATCCATCATATAGATAAGGCAGGTCCCAGCTCAATGACTGTCTTTGCAAACAGTCTTCAGTCATCTCTAAAGTACAACAAAGCACCAAGCATTCAGTGCTAGTCAAAAACATTCAGAAAGGGTTAATAATATTATACCCTTGCAAAGTGAGTCCCTTCTTTGCTGCAGGGGTCAAAGGGTCAAAGTCAAAAAGGTAAAAGCCCATTTTGCAACCTCTGCACTGTTTTTCTTCATCCAAAGGGTTAGCTCAAGATCAGTACAACTGTCAATGCTTCCAAATCAAAAAGCTGCCCCTTAACTTGTTCTTGTGCTTCCAGGCTGCCTCTGTGTTGTTCTGGTAAGAAAAATTACATCCCTTGCTAAAATTGCAAAATCTCCTAATCAAATATCTACTTACTTACATTTGCTCATGACGTTTCCTTGATGTGGCCTAAGTTGCCTAAAAGAGCTCGTGAAGTTGCCTACAAGCACCAGTTCGGTTGATTTGCCTTCATGCAGCTCATTAAGCTGTGGTTAATTTGCTGCCTTCATGGGGCTAATGAAGTTGCCTTCATGCTGATAATGACCATGACTTAATCCAATGCTCACTTATGAAGATCTCCAATTCCAGTGGCCCTGAAATTCCGCTACATCATACTCCAGACCACTATAAGCTGTTCTGGGAATGATATACAGTGGAGACCCATTGACTTGTTTAAGTGCAATTCGGCTAAACATGCGGTTAAACCATGGCTACCACTAATACCTAATTTTAACAGAAGACCTGTTAACATGTGGTACAGAAATTTTCTGCCTAGCAGTCTGTATCAGATGTGTACAGCTGCCTTAATATGGACAAGGCAAAAGTTGCCAGCTACAAACCCTGCAGTACACTTGACACCGGCAGGCACTTAGCTGCTGTCTCAGCCAAGGTGAAACAGCTATATAGTGTATACCCATTACCCATACCCAACTGGCCGTTCATTATTATCATTAATTATGGTGCCTTCATGTGGCTAATTATGCTGCCTTCATGATGAAAATGAACACGACTTAACCCAATGTTCACTTATGAAAACATCCAATTCCAGTGGCCCTGAAGTTCTGCTACATCATACCCCAGAACACCATAAACATTAAGCTGTTCTGGGGAATGACGCACAGTGGAGACTTGTTTATACACAAATTGTACATTATGTGGCAAGAGACAAATTTTCTGGTATTAAGTCACAATCACTTTTGCCCATAACTAGGGCAGCAATGCGAGCTTCCTTAGTTATTGGACCAAATCACATGATAGCTGGATATAGTGCAAGTGCAGTCACATCAAACAGCCAATGTCCTTGAGCTATCTAGTCACAGTAAGATTTCTGTAAATCATACACTATTGGATGGTCATCTTAACCCATGGTCTGTTGACACACGGTCGTGGTGACTTTGGACCCCAAAAATTGTGCTAAATAGGTCTGCAATGCAACACTTGTTGTCAGAAAAATTGATTCTGATTTTCAATTCATCTCCATTAAAACACTAGACAATAGAAGAAATCAAGAAAACAGGCGTCACCAAAGCTCGAGGGTACGTACCATACGTATTCTATTTTTTGAAAGGTACGTACGTTTTTTAACGTACCCTATTTTAGGGTACGTAAACAATTCAAAAATACGTTAACCACGTTATTGCTCATTTTAATCAAATAATTGTTTTCAGCATTTTTCAACACTTTCACGTGCGTCTATTCCTTCCCACGTTCTCTGGGCATCGCTGAATCGCTGACGGATGCGTATAAATATATACTACAACTTTCGAGTTACAGAAATTTGCAAACCAGTGACGTGTACTTAGCTCTCCTCAGAATGAAAGTACAATTTGCATTAAATTAATTATAACCGAAGAATTTATCTAATTAAATTTATTGCTACGCTACCGGAAGTACCGGTTTCAATTACGCATACTGTTGACGTCAGATTATACGTAGGCTATGGGTCGCCGAGTAAACTATAAATCAATTTTCGTGTATGATACGTACCATACGCGTATTGTATTTTTTGAAAGGTACGTACGTATTTTAACGTATTCTATTTTAGGGTACGCGTACCCTCGAGCTTTGGGCGTCACACTAACAGATGTCACCAAATCACACAGATTCCATAAAAGTCGCACCGGGATAGGCATTTTAGATCTTGTACAAATAATCATATATATATATATGTATATATATATATATATATATATATATATGTATACATACACATATATATGTCACTTGAATATCACACCAGTATCCTAATATCAATATCACACTGACAGATAATCATTATGCCTGTAAGCAAACATACAATATACAAAACAAACACATGACAAATCAAATAAATGCTTCCTCATCAGATGTCCATTTAGCCATAAACAAAAAACCGGTTTCAACCAAAAGCTATCACAACAGTTCATGAAACTAGTCTTTAAATCTGGCTCTGTATCTTTAGAAGCACACAGATGGTCTGCTGCCTACAGAGCAGATAAATAAGCACAAAGTGCAGGAGTTTGTATGACCTGCTTTGGAGTTTATGATGCCATTTGGCTTTCAGATCATGGCCTAGTGACAGTTAGCATCACCACATTAAGTTTCGACTCAGTGTGCAACAGGAATGAGATCCAATGATTTAGCAGTAGGGTTCTCAAAACAAGCAAAGGCATATCCAGGCAAAGCACTTGGCTTTTGTGGGCCATGGTAGCCTACTGGTTAGAGCACTTGGTTTGCAACACGGAGAGTATGGGTACAGGCGCTTACTGTGTACGAACCTTGAGCAAATCCTTTGTGCAGTTGCTCAGCATCATCATTTTTGAAATTCTGGAAAGAGGGCGATACCAAATACAGTTGTATTGCAAGCTAACAGTCCGATGGAAACAATCATCATACAGTGAAAACTAAATAATACACATACACATATATTGGCAAGTAACAGTTACATAAGCCTAATTTACTCAAAAGTATTCCAATTTACCCAGTTACATTTACAAGTTAAAAAGGTTCATCATCTATGATTCAAACAATAAGAAAAACTGATATGATAGAGGCTATTATGGTGAAATTGAAAATCAGATTACTGATGATGATGATGATGATGACAACAATGATAATGACTATGATGATAATAATGAGTACAATAACAATTTTGATACAAGATTCAATGACTACTGAAAGCTGCCATTTCAAATGCCTTGCTACAATTCATCCAACCAATGCAAATACATGATAAATTTCATAATACACGAACTGGACTACTCATCATTTCCTTCAGTCACTGGGCTATCTCCGTCTGTTCCACTTTATTTCTATTTCCTTCCCTTCTTTAACTTTTTCTTTTACACCTGTCTTTCTGTACAAGGAGGCACTGGTGCAGAGCAACATCATTGTTAACAAAACACAATGCATATAGCCAATATAGAGACATTTATAACAGAAAAACCATAACACAACAAGTAATATTACATATGAAGACACCAACAAGCAGCTCTCATTAAACTCAAAATGCCAGTCTCATAATAATAATAATAAAGTATAACTGCCACCACACTGAAACCGCAATTTTTCAACATGATTTTGCCCAGTTTTTCACAGTTTGCACAACATCTTCACATATTTTCTCATTCTTTCCTCCCGGCAAATATCATAGTGACCTCCATCTCCTCAGCAGGCAATAATTCAGGAAGTTCAGTCTTCACAGACCGCTTCGAATATATTACGATAGGTGTTGTTACAGCAACGTTCTGCTAATTACCCAGTAATGACAGTTCACCTCTTCTTCTGACAAGGTTTGTTTGCCTGATGTGGATAAACAACACTGACAAACTGACAGGAAAACCATGAACCCCAACAGACAATATTATGGCTTCAACAAATCTTACAGGATCTACCAAAATTTGAATTCTGAATGCAAAGCTGAAAGGCCACAAAGTAACTATTATGACAATTAATTAGTCAACATTATTCTGATCAACACTGAAAATAAGCCATTCAAAGTCTAATAATGAATAACATAGGCACTGATATCTATGCAAACAAGAAATCGCCATTACTCGGCAATTTGTTTAGAGGCAGCGCTCGGCAACTGCAAAACTGTACTAAGCATCATGATTAAAATCATAGGGAGGTTAATGCATTAGTTGCAACAGCCTATGCTTTTCATGCAAGCCTAACTTCATGCAAGGAATCCTATATCATTAGAAAAAACAATTTCATTACAGTTATTAACACATCTTTTAATAATGACAGACCAGTACTAAACTAGTTTCATAACGTTCTAGCACACTGAACTTACCAAGTCCAGTTCAGTTCCGTTATTGTGATGTTTACATAAACAAAATAACGTAACTTATTCCATTTTACTCTTTAATCACTGGCAACTAATCAAATTCGTTTTCATAGATCAAATGGCCAGTGTGTGAGTGGCAGTCAGCGTATGAACGCATTCACAATGGATCATAAATGCAAAACCTGGAAAGAAAAGCAAATAGACTGAGTTCGAAATAACGAGACGCCCAGCGTGCTGGCAAGGCCTTCCACATACAACACCTGTCCTACCAAAACTCATCAGTTAACCGAATTCAGGACAATGCCACCCTACCGAAAACAAAAAAGGCGTAACTAGGGGTAATGGAAAATCCCAGCATCATCACCAAGAAACCATAGTGACAGTTCTTGCAAAAAACAAAAGGCAAAGTTGGGGCCACAGGATGTCAAAAAGCCCAAAACTCTATCTTACAAAACAAAAGATAACTTTTGGTAAAATAACCACAGGGTTTTAATAACAAAATTAACTGATTCTTATGCTTCAGTTGCATAAGAATCACGACCTCCAATCATCCAAATGAAGCATAAGAAGCATTTTGGTTAGTGCCAAGGCATGTACATGATACTGTCTTGTTGTCAGATGTAGGCTGCTGACAGAACCTGTTGCTGTGGACATGATGAACCTTATCCTGCCTTGTCAAAAACTTCGTCATGAAGGGGAGGAAACATGATCTCAGGTGTTGACAATTTAATGTTGTTGAGTTGTTTTGCGTGACTCTCGTTGATTCTTTGTACAAAAGGCAGAATATGAAGTGTCTTTGAAAACACATCAAAGCATCCGTCTGCAAGACCAACAAACACACACACACACTCACTGACAGAATGCATTTGCAAAGTTCTCAGCCTATAATTGTATCTGATTCATTTGAACAAACAAGGCATCTTGTTGTTAAATTAAACCTCTGACCTTACAAAAACAACACTGAGGTATAGAGTGCCAATACATTCTAATAATAATAATAATAATAATTATACTCTTTATTATTTCAAACCGACAGACGCAGAAAGATTACATTGAAACACGAAAGTACAATCAATATCTTAATTAAACACACGGTTTGGCAGCCATGCAAGGCGCCACCCTAGAGGGAGGTTACGGGAGTATACCTTATGCTCTCCTGGCCATGAGTGTTACCACTACTCTATCCCCCTCCCCAAATGACTCCTAGTTTAACTACCTACCAGGGTAGAAGTTTCATTTAAGATAAGTTTCTTCTTCACTGTACTTACACCCTCAGGATGGAATACTATGGTAATAATTTGGATGTATTAAATGTATTTGTTTGCAGCCATCATTATAATTACATTTATCTCTACACCATGTAAGCAAGAATTTAAATATCTGGATTGAAGACAGCTCTTTGGCTGTGAGTTTAAGGGACCCGAGAGAGACGGAGGAGAATGATCTCACCTGGATGGTTTCGCGTCATGAAGTCGTAAAGTGACTGAACAAGCAGCAAGTGCAACTGACGAATCGCCTCACAGTTCGTCAGTCCTGGACGATCTGCAAATTTATAAGTTGCAGGGTAAAATAAGATAATTACAACTGTATCCAACAGTACAATGGCCTCTCATCATCACATCTCCGGTTCAAGTCCTGTCATTTTTGAATTTACAGTATTTCAACTCATCAGAAAAGTTTGGTAGATGAATGTCATTACTGTCTTTCTTTCTCAAGATCCTGCAAATATATGAACTACGTCTTTCAGAAATAGTTTACAGTTAATAAACACTCCTCTGACCTAGTTCTAATCACAATCATAATCACAATAACAAGATTTCTAAAGCACCCAAAGAAAGCTAAGTAGTAGAAACCGGCTTATTATTCACAGGCACTCAGTCAAAACAAAAACGATAGGCAGGTAAGGTCAGGTTTGGATCCAGGTCAAGAATCAAGGTCAGACAGGTAGACAGACAGTCTGATGATTATGGGGTGGACAGTCTAGAACTGGAGCAGTGAGAGAGGTAAGGGGAAAATGCAGAATCAGGGTAGGATTTGTGGAAGAGAGTGCTTTCAGTTTTGAGTGAAAGGCTTGTGGTGAGTTTTCATGAGATGCAGTGTTGGTGAATTTGTAGGGTTGCATAGATAATTTTGTCATAATTCTGGCAGAAGTTTATTCCACAAAGGTGAAGCAGCTTGGGTTATGGAACAATTTTCAAATTTTAAGGATGAGATGACTGGAGGGTGGAGAAGTGTTAGAGTAGAAGAGTGAGATGAACAGAGTTGTTGGATTGTAAGTAACTGATGAAGAAATGAGGATCTGAGGACTGGAGAATTGCAAGGAAATGATAGGACTTGGTCTTTATTCAGTTGGGTATTTTAAGTCAGTGAAGTGATTTGAGAACAGGAGTTATGTGCTGGTGTTTAGGAGTTTCAGTGACAACATGAGTAACTGCAATCTGGATCACTCTAAGGCAGTTAATTTGGGTGAAATCTATATTCAGAAAAAGTGATTTGTAGCAGTCAAGTTCATCATGGGCTAAAAAATGTGGTGGGGAATTTAAAGTAAAAGTACAGGATGAGAGAGATAGAGGGGTCAAGAATCCTCTTCGGTTGGTCAAAAAGACCTGTAAGTATGAATTCGGTTTTAAATGGGTTCACTCACAGGAGATTAAATATAATTCATGAGAAGGTCTGGGTAATCACATGAAAAAGATGATCTATAGAACCGATGAAAAAGTTCAAGACAAAGGGTTGATTAGTTAGATGCCATCAGCACAGTGGTGATGATCAACTGATGATGCTTTAACAAGCATGCTTAGATAAGCACCGTCAAAGTTTAACAGAATTGGTATGAGAACAGAGCCTTATGGAGGTCCACAGATGAGCTACATTCTTCCACTAGAAATATTATTTACACAAATATAAAAATTGCACCACTTTGGACAGGTTACAGTGAAATCCAGTTGCTCTTCTGTTCAGATAAGCAATTGCTGTATCAATACAAAGAGCCAAAATAGGTTTCTTTCAACTTCCACTCAGCAACATTAATGACTTTCATTAAAGTACCATAAACGGCATGATCAAAGACGACCTCGCCACAATAAAACTGAGATCTTTGACAGTAAAGACCACACATGAAATCCAGAGGTAATGTTAAGAGAAATTAGAATTATTCAACTCTTTCCTGTAAAATGATTTACCTGGGCAGACAATCATAGCTGCAGTTAACAGACCAATCTCTGAGTCGCTTAATTTCAGCTTGTTGAACATCTCAGCAAAATGATACTGTTCCTCAAAAAAATTTCCCAGAGGCATTTGACGCATGATTTCGCTGTAAAAGTAACAAATCTTGATCATCTTTCAACCAAACTTAAAGTATCAAGATCTAGCTTCTTTACATTTGAACAAAAGTCTAAGTCTTTACAAAGTAAAGGATGGGTCAACTGAATGTTCTATTGGAAGGTCATCTGGAAAATGTGGAGCCATGGTCACAGCCCTAAACCCCTTTGGCCGGATCAGTCATGTCATGACTGGCTGAGAGACACAAAGTCATTTTTCGTATCAAGGAAAATAAATCTAGTTTAAAGCAAATAATAATAATTTTAAGACAATGTAAGAGGGTCAGTTGGAAACTCTTAAGCTGGCTACAACATACAGTAAAATTCTACAAAAGTTATAACATATATCTGTTCCAGCATTAACAGTTATGTTTCGAATTCTGCTGCTAGTTTACACGTAGGTACCTTGTAAAGAGATACTTTATTACCTAACATACCAGTACATCACCCCACTGTGACAGAAATGCTCAATGACTGTACCATTGCTACTAGCTGGCACTCAATCCTTGCATTTCTGGCTCGAAGACAGTGTCTGACAACCCTTTAACTTTACGATAAATAGCTAGAGACAATTGGTTTTGAATGCTTGAACTTGGATTTATGAGAATGAATTAATGAAATATCCTTACAAGAAAATTAATTGTTATCTGCACCTGCTAGTTTCTTCTACATTTCAGAAGGTGGAGTTATGGGTAAGTCACTAAGGCAGTGGCAACATTTATATTGTACTCTCGGTAAACAGAAATGGACAAGAGGAATAGACATCATGATAGAATAGTAGCATCTGCCCAAATTCCCTACTCCATAAAAATAGCCTTACAAGAAAATTAATTGTTATCTGCACCTGCTAGTTTCTTCTACATTTCAGAAGGTAGAGTTATGGGTAAGTCACTAAGGCAGTGGCAACATTTATATTGTACTCTCAGGGTAAACAGAAATGGACAAGAGGAATAGACATCATGATAGAATAGTAGCATCTGCCCAAATTCCCTACTCCATAAAAATAGCCTTACAAGAAAATTAATTGTTATCTGCACCTGCTAGTTTCTTCTACATTTCAGAATGTGGAGTTATGGGTAAGTCACTAAGGCAGTGGCAACATTTATATTGTACTCTCAGGGTAAACAGAAATGGACAAGAGGAATAGACATCATGATAGAATAGTAGCATCTGCCCAAATTCCCTACTCCATAAAAATAGCCTTACAAGAAAATTAATTGTTATCTGCACCTGCTAGTTTCTTCTACATTTCAGAAGGTGGAGTTATGGGTAAGTCACTAAGGCAGTGGCAACATTTATATTGTACTCTCAGGGTAAACAGAAATGGACAAGAGGAATAGACATCATGATAGAATAGTAGCATCTGCCCAAATTCCCCACTCCATAAAAATAGCCTTACAAGAAAATTAATTGTTATCTGCACCTGCTAGTTTCTTCTACATTTCAGAAGGGGCTGTTACGGGTAAGCAACTAAGGCAGTGGCAACATTTATATTGTACTCTCAGAGTAAACAGAAATGAAGAAGAGGAATAGACATGATGAATAGCAGCACCTGCCCAAATTCCCTAATCCATAATGTCACAGAAAGGAAGTTCACATCACATGATAGAATCAATAAAATATAAAACCCCTAGCTGTGCAGTCATGTTTTGATGGACTGGATGTTTGAATTAAGTCAGTAAGTTATATGATTTTCAAATCAGATGACTTTTAGAAAGCCGGGCTAAACTGTGGTCTTACGATCACATTACCAGGCAATCAATGCAACACATAATCACAGCAAGAAAAGCTCGCATTTCTGTCACTATTAGGAATGCAATGCAGAAGTGAATGAAACACTAAATCAATTTATCAACAAATTAAACTAAACTAAATATGCAGCAGTTAAATCACTAATTGCTAAAACTCTAACATGAAATGTGTTATTATGGAAAACTGCCATGTTGTATGTATTGCAACAGATGATGTTATCCCATCACTGGAGTTATCCATGGATGTGTTGCTTTGTACGATTGATTAAGAAGAGTAACACTAGCAGAAAGCCTACACACCGAGGCACAAAGACGGTCATATCTGGAACGAACATTCCATCATCGGTAAAGAGCCGTGTATATCGGGTGAGTATAACCTCAAATGACCCCTGTTTGATCAAACCGATCTGATCGTCCTGATGTAACTCAGAAAATCCTACAAACAGACTGTCCTTTAATCAACTGGACACATTTACGCTAACAGAACATTTGTACATAGTGCCTTTTAAGAGTCTATCAGAGGCATTTTCTGCAAGCGGTTGAGTCGTGTGGAAAATTATGACAACTTTTTTTTGAAACAGACAAGCAATTTTATCTAGCAATGTTCAGAGGTTTTTATACATTTCTGACTCAAGAATCATACACAGAAGAATAAAAACTGATTTTAAAAGATTACAAGTTTACCCGGTATGTACTTTTTAAATGACATGTTGGCCACCTCTTGATTTACTTTAAGCAAATCTAATGACCTTGGTGCATAAATAAATTTACTTATAACTTGGCGTCTCTTATTCAGCATGGGTGACACACCACGTAATTATTTCCCTCTGCTGTTAATGGTATTTCTAGGTCATATCAGCAGAAGAAAAAACTGGTCTCTGGACCTTAAGCATTAACCGTGTGCATTCTGCAGAAGTGTGACTTGGCCTTTTATAACCATTAAACTAGCTGTATTGGAGTTTTTGTCCAACCACCAGTGTTCACACAAAATTGGAACAACTAGTCAGCAGATGTGACAGGCCGCTGTATACCAATTCCGCACAACCATTACAATAATATGCGAACATATCTACCAAGGAAAACTGCAGACTAATCTTTGTCATCTAGTAAAATGCTGCAAATTATCCTTAATGATAGGGACATGCGATGAATATTATGGTAATTACCATCAACAGCTGAGCATAAGTTTGAAAATTTTGAACAATTCTTTTAAATTTGAAGTTAAAGTATGATGACAAGACATCTGGCCTTGGCCCATTTGTAATACACACATCCATGGCCAGATGTCTTGCATCCAAACCAATGGACCTCGTGAATGATTCAGCCAACATCAGTATTAATACCTATACACCTGACAGCTATATTAATAATTCCTTTTATTACACAAATTAAAAACTGATAATAAGCAGCAAAAATGTAGAAATGTGCACGGAAAGAAATGAGGAAATATAAGGTTCTTGCTAAAATGAGACATTCATAATGAAATAGTGTTCCCATCCCAAAATTCTTTGTAATTCTTTAATGGCAGGTATTCTAGTCTATAGTTCCCAAACATTATAGCAAATCTATTTTGTTGCACTGCACATATAAATTGGAATTTCTATTCATTGCTTGATTTAAATTGAGTGTTTGTTGGGTTTGGTAAAGCTTATTATAAATGCTTAAACCTAGTTCAAGATTTTATCTAACACTATCCGTTTTGCAACTCCTGCTAGCTAGAAATAACCACTCAAAGGCTGTGGACAAACCATTCTACGGTGTGGATCTCTATGGGGCTTTGGCATGGCAAAAACTTATAAGAGGCTCATTCATGTTAGTGGAGCTAGAGAGTGCCAAACCAAATCAGTTGGGTTTCTAACGGATTTAAAGGAAGTCGATTAGAGGACAATCAAGTGTGAAGGTCCTGAGAGAGCATCAGTGCGAGCAATAAGAGAAATGTCAATATGAAACTTGATGATAAACTACTAAAAGTAGAAACTGTACTAAAGTAGCAACATATTTTGCAGAATTAAATGAATATTACAGTTCTGCTCTATTTGTAATTATTTCATGGTATAATAGGAAATTCATTTCATGTCTTGATAGTAATTATAAAATGGTTGTAGCCAAACTCATGATACCAGCACAAGTTAGGAGAAGCACATCTCACATCTCCCAATAGCAATTTATTTGAGAGTCAATATATTTTCTCACTCTCTAGGCCAGAAATTAGGACAACTTATACTTGAACATCACTGTCACTCAAGTATATTTGGTAGGTAAGCAAATGGTAAGCTAAGACATATCACCACTTTTTTGCTACTATATACACGACATGATTATCAGTTCAACGGCTGTCAACATCATGATTACTACATCACTATCAACAATACATTTATCAGTATTACATCTAGTTTGGCAATCCATCTTATTTTTTGGTCAGATTCTGCATCATATACTTTTAGATCGTTTAAAATGAGATGCTTAAAACATGACAGCTTTATTTTTTCCTGTGAAGCTTAAATATTTCTTTCAGATAAGGACTGTCAACTTGGTAAATTGCTAAAGCTGTTCTTCATCTGTTCCAGGTGTCTCTAAATTTTTACACTTAAAAATTCTCTTTCCTGTTGGATGTCAACATTCAGTAGGTCTGAAGATGCACAATTTGTTCATCAAAACAATTATATGCACGAATCTTCTGAGAATAGCTTAAGGCATGAAGACCAAAAACATATAAAGGGATCAAACTTCATTATGGCTGGGCCCACCCAAAGGTTTCTGAATATGTCAGTCCCAGTGACACCGGGCATGTGCTCAGTGCATTGCAGGATTTGTTGTTGACCTCAACACCAGCCAGAGCTAGTTATAAGCGAGGAATGCATCAAAGGTCGATAAACAGTGTCTGCTTTATATTGAGACTCAAACCAACGGTCATTAAACGAGGTACTATTGATTAGAACAATTCACAGCAGATAAACGCTTTGGTTAGTTAATCCAAATATTCACATGGATGGCTACATGTTAGAGCCCTCTAAACTCAGCATGGATGCCTCCCAGTTGTGATAGGTACCCCAAAAAGGATAGAACACAAAATTTAAACCATGCCTTCAATTTCTGTTCCTCTGCCTACCGGGTAATTTGCAGATTTTTCTTCATTGTCCAGAAGATTAAAATGCAACAAAAATGTCTAGAAGAGGATTTAACAATTTTCCATATCTCTTCAGAAGAACAAAATAACATCTTTTGCTCTAAACACAGGTTCAGCTATATGGACATCCCTCTCCAAGTTGTACATGTATACTTTAAAAAGATGGTATTGTATGCCCAGATCTGGCAAAGCAGAAGTACCTAAACAGCACTTGACTAAGATTATACTTACAGAGGCCCATACTTATGTTGAGATCTGTTAAATGTGTTTTGCACTGGTAAAAGTGTTAGTATATGCATTGTAAATAACCGAAAAAACTGCATTGAAGAATGGTATTGCCCACACTTCCCTAACTGCTGCCCTTGCATTTTTAATTGACAATAAATTTATCAGAATTGTTAACACCCCAATCACTATGCGAAGTATATGAATCATTTCTAAGCCACACATTTTGTAAGGAAAGGCAACCCAACTGCTGAACTGTAGCTATGAATAGATTCACAACAAAGGCCTGTGTCAAGATACCCGGGGTCCTCGCCTGTGCACACGTGGACTGACAAATAGAGCACTGATAAAAATCTTAGCAGGACTGTAGCTGTTAAAGTCTCATTATTTATGTTCGGTTACCTTACATTGCCGTATCTGGTAAACATAAAGCAAAAGATAAAAAAACATACCAGGGATTTTCTTGCTGAACTTGACAACTCGTTTAATGACAGGTGCCATGTTGTCAACAAACTGGGTCCAAACTTTGGATGGATCCATGTCTTTCTTAGTCTACAGTGTAATGCAACAGGTTGCTCAAAGCTATCAAGCACTTCTAGAACATCCAAGCAAAGTCATTGAATGATTTCTTTGAAATGAACCCATAAAAAACAATATACTTTGAATTTCACTGTCAGTTTCAGAGATCAAATAAAAATACTGCAAGCAATATCTTTGCAAGCAGAATATTTCTTAAGAACTCTTCCACAGCCATAAACGTCAGAAAATTAATCAAATGCCTAAAAATATAAGTACCAATAATAAAAATTTATATCACACCAACTACAACACACTTCAAAGGCATCAGAGAAAAGACAAGTCTCGTGACTTTCCAAGAAGACAACCAGATCATGAGGATGACACTTCTTATAATTAGATTTTGGGAGACAAAAAACAAATACAAATCTTCTACAAACTCATGCTGTTACAAGGTCAAGTTTTATCAAATTAAATATAGTACAGGTCACTGAGGTCAGCAGCCATGTTGGTTGCTGACAGTTGTCTCTATCACTTGATGGATTATTTCAGTTACATGCAAAATTTGCTTCATAATTCTGGCAGGTTTGGACTATCATTGCTGCTGACTACTGAGTCTACATCTCAGAATTATTTTTCATTTTGCCATGTATTTACTGCATTTCTGATGTTTTTGTTGCCTTAATTAAAACATTCGGTGACTGGAATGGTCCACCTTCAGCTTGAGGGGAGTAGGTTTCCAACTGACAGTCAAGCCTTAGACCTACAGACCTGCTTACTCCGTCTATGTTGAGAAACTCTGGACCCCGTGGAGAAAAGTCATAGAGTCTTTGGAGAACTATCTACCATTCGGCAGGCAATATATATATATATATATATATCTGGTGGATTGAGAGATTTATGGGTACCCCATGGTCTTCCATCTACAAGAGAGACTTCTGGATGGTGAGAAAAATGTGAGTGATGGCAGTGGAACACATCCCCTATTGTTGTTCCTCATGGTCCTCAATTACACATGCTTCAAGAGCTCTGTACCTACTCTGTCAACTCTAGTTGGGAATCTGTTGGTTGTGCTCTGCATGCATTGGTAAGACTGCCACTGGAGACTCTTCCAGTTACATGACCAATGTTTCCAATAAATGTACTCTTTTTAAAGACATTTAACAACGTCTAGCCTAGCATAGACAGTGCCTCTGATAAATTAACTCAATTGGCGTTATATGAATTTCCTTCATTAATAAATATTAAAATTTTTGAACAGTAATGCAGTTAAATTGCATGCCTGATATGGTCTGCTAGTGTTCAAAGGCATAGTATCCGGTCTGAATGAATTTGCAACAACAGAGCCAACAGGACAACGAAATTCAACTACAGCCACAGTAATACAGAAATTTATCACAGCACCATATATAAGAAAAACACATACATCTGATATATATCTTCAAAAAGGTAGCACCTTACCTGTCCTTTCAGCGACATCTCATTGTACCGCTGAATGCCATGTGCCACCTTTTCCGCAGTATAGTTGCAGGTGTTAAGGTGTGACTCAACAACCGTTTCAACAACGTGCTTTATTAAACGCATCTTGACCCAATCAGGTGGTTTCACCGCTTCTGCAATCAGAACCTCAATAGATGATGAACCAGGAAAAGAAATTTCCTCTGGTTCACTTGAGGTGCAAGGCAAGGCAAGTTTATCATCAACAACTCTAAATGGCTCGGAAATTGCCGTTTTCCACATGGTCGGCACGCTGGTAGCTCCAAGTCCTTTTGACTGTGATATTCTATCGGTGAACCTATCTCTACAGGAATCCCACTTTACTTCCTTCACAGCTCGGTCATAATAAAGACCTTCTGAACTGTTCACATATGAATTATCATTCTCATTTTTCACAAGAAAGTCATGTGCAAAAGATGAATCTTGACTGGTACATAAGTCCGCTACAGGACAATCTAAAAAGGCCCTCCCTACAGCTTCATCACAGAGTGCAGACTCCTCCCTAATTACCTCTCTCTTAATAAAACCTGTCTGGCCAGAAAGTGTCATGGTCTCAGGAACATGACCATATACCTGGTTCATGTTCTTGACAACTCGACCACTGGATCCCACGCCCGACAACGGCTCTACGTACTCAGACCAACAGGCGGTCAGGTTTCGAGGAAGTTCAGCACCACATGGCTCCGTACCGCAAATGGCCAGTTCATTTGCTGGCCGAAGGCATCCCGGTCGTTCTATCGAAGAAGAAAATGGTAGTCGGTTGTCTTGAAATTTCATTTTCGCAGGCAGGTGAGCAACGTCACTCAAGAAGGGTTCAGTTTTGATGGCACCAGATGCAACAGCCGAAGAAGAAGATGCTGAAGGATGTAATTTGTGGCATCCTAAACTATGCTGTTCGTTAGCAGATGCGGGGTAACTCGCTGAACGGTAATAGCATCCATCTTTACTGGTAGAAGGCATGTTAAAAAAATAGTCAGAATGTGAAGACGTCAGTTCGCCCTGTTCTCCCTCCGATGAAATTGATAATCTGGACTTTTCTGAGGCAGAAGAATCAAGCCTCTGCATCAGAGCATTTCCTTCTGCAGTCAGTTGGCCATAGGATGATGACGTCTTAGATGCGGCAGAAGATGACTGATGCACATCACTGACCTTGTGGCATGGCTTTGTCTCTAATCCGTGACAACCCTTCAACCGTTTGGGTCGACGACCCAGTCTTGACCCTAAAAGAAGGAACAAGCCAACATGAACTTGAAAAACAAAAGGTACCACATTTCATTTAGAGCACTATACCAATACAATAACGCAAACTAAGGTCTAAACAGCCATGTGTCCCAACGAAGACTTTGTCAGATTATGGTGGACCTGGAGTCAGTTACAAGTGAGGATGTCACAGTGTTGAGTTGCATCATGAAAAAGACCAGACGGTGAAAACGACAAAACTTGAAGTGTCTTGACTTTCAAAATCTCAAAGAATGACATCATTGATTTTTTCAAAAACTATAGGAAATATGTACTTGTTAAACCATGCATATTTAAGAAGATTTTCCATTGTAAGAGTCAATTTGGAAATTCTCCAAACAAACTGAAGGCCAAAGGTACATTTATATCCATTAAATATACATTTAAATGGTGCAAAATCTCAAAAGTCATTGATGCAGAAACTCAAAAAGAAATTAAGTGCACATGAAAATCTCATTAATTGGGAGCACATAGAAAACTAAATTGCAGCTGAGCTAAGTTCAAGATGCTTTTCGATGTCAAAGTTTGAGACAGATTTTAACCAATAAAGCCCAAGAAGCACAGTATATGAGAAACTATTCTGGCATTAAACCTTGTTATTTTTCAGGAAAATATTACAGCAACACACTTTGCAAGACCAAAACCTTTGTCGATTAAAAATGATACAACATAAATTTCAACTTAACAATCATAACATGACATGTTTCACACTGGCAAACAGTATCCACCCAAGTATCCACCCAAGTATCCACCCAAGTCAGTTTTCGTCTACTCTACCCTTTCACAATGTGACTTCAACCAAGAAAAACTAAGAATTGCCTATCTAAGCTACAGCTCAAGGTTCCTTTGTAGTCAGCTATATATGTTACAGGCAATTCGTAAAACCAGGGATTTTGTAAAATCCCTGAAATTTTTAGGTACTTTGTAAAATCCCTGATTCACTCAGGCACTTTACAAAATCCCTGAAAAAACCAGGGATTTTGTAAAATCCCTGAAATCAGACGACGAAAATTTGACAGATTGCCTGAAATGAAAATGACGAACATAATCGAAGTTTATTACGCAAACAAACCCTATTTTCAAGGGATCGACAGTTTAAGATGTTTTTTTTATTTTAAGTGTAATTCTCATGTTGTACAACCAGGAATTTTGTAAAATGTCTGAAAGTTTATTATGCAAAGAAGTGTTATAAGTCAAACGATTACCATTTTTAGATGGTATTTTATTTTAAGTTCAGTTCTACATCAGTTTTTGTTGTCACACGACATACTCGAATGGTTTCGACACTTGACTTTCCCTTTGAAAAATTTAAACTGTGAAGTTGCAAATTAATTGAAGTTGTTGATATATCACAAATTAATAAACAATCCGGCTCGACAACTTTACTTTCCCTTTGAAAAATTTGCAGCTATTTGTCTTGCAGCACTCAGTAGACTTTGAAGTTGCAGGATAATTGAAGTTGTTGATACTTCACAAATTAGTAAACAATACGGCTCGACAACTGCACTTTCCGTTTGAAAAATTTGTCCCTATTTGTTTCGCAGAACTCAGAGAACTTTGATTGTCTATTTACTTATAATTCTTTGATGTGCCGTCGCAACAATTAGAAGTTGACCGAAATATTTTCCGATTGGCTGAGATTAACTGTGGTCAGACGAGTACCCTTGCTATAAATTAAAAACCCAGCAAGAACTATTTCATTTCTGGTTATCCTTTGGTTAGGTCAGTTCTAAACAAAATGGATAGTGAGCATAATATGACAGAGGTAAAATTTATGGAACAGTTGCTTGTTATGTACA